>CM035159.1:64083993-64483993 GCA_020205615.1 Panax quinquefolius
TAACCATTTGACTTTATGTTAGTAACCAAATAATTTACAATTTATATTTGGAATAATTGTCAAGTGAACAGTGTACTTTTGTGGGTTCCCAATTGTATTGGCAACTCATAATGAATTCAGAAATCAAATGCTTTAATCAATAAAAATGTTGGTTATTGTACAAAATCAAAAATGTTACCATCTATGTGTTTTATGGTTAATGATAGTAAATAATTATATATACATGTATCTACACTCTTAATGTAAATGCATTATATCAGGGTTTTTTTGGTCTTAAAACCGGTGGATTATTACAGGTTTTCCTGTTGTGTCCTTTCTCTTGGCACCTGTTGCATTTGTTTTGAATTTTGATTTCAGATCCGTGTTTGTACCTCCCTACTTTTGGTCTTCCAGCTGGTCTTCTTGTGTTCGGTGGTTTTACAACCATGTTTCTTACTTCTTCTGGTACATCCCAGTTTTCTTTGTCATCTAACGGCATGATTGAAGCTGAATATGTGTCGACCAAAGTTGTTTTATATTACTTTTTTAAGCAAAAATCATAACAGCTCAAATTTCGCTTGCTCATAACAGCAGCAGCATGCGGACATGGCATCTCATGGTACTGAAATTTTTCACATGTGCATGTCCTTTGGTCGATGTCCACAATATATTGTTTGACGACATCGTAAACAGTAAAAATCACTAAGTTTGATGTCTCAACCTACATCACAAATTAAAGCATTGTTAGAATAAAGTACAATGGAATCATTTTCATTATCCGAAAAAAGAATACATATTAAAGTAAACAACTCGATGTTATAATTACAAAACAAGTAACTAAGCATTAACCAACTTAGCAAATAACATTATAATTATCTGAGTAACCAAATAAGCATCGATTAGTAACAAATATAATGATACTATCAATAACCAACTCAAGAATAACATTTTAATTATTAAGAGTAACCAAACAAGTATCACTTAGTAACCAAATTATAATGATACACGAGAACCAACTCAAAGAAGATGATCGGTAACCATTGTAATGATATGCATTAAGAAATTAAGTATTAATTGACAACCAATATAATATTTTTATAGTAACCAAGTTACCATTAGCGATTACACAAGTTATTATTAGTTAGTAAATATTATAGTGTAAAGACAAGAACCAAATCGAAGATTAGGCGATAAGCAATTCAACATTAATTAGTAATATTATGCAGTAAGAAGGCAATATTAATAAGTAACCAGTACAATGATACACAGTATCCAACTCAGCAGTGTCAAGTAACCATTATATTGTTTTGCAATAAGCAATTAGGTATTGGTTAGTAACCAATATAATATTACATAGTAACCAAGTTATCATTAATCAAGATAAACAAGTCAATTATTAGTCGGTAAACATTATAGTTTAACACGATAACTAAGTCGGCATTAGTCGGTAAATAATTCAACATTAATTAGTAATATTATGCGAGAATCAAGACAAGATTAGTCGAGAATAAATAAATATATAAAAATTAATGCAATAAATTATAATTTGTATTTGTTACCTTAAGTTTCCTTGATTTAATGATATTAGATTGCAATCTTTCTTCAGCTGTTGTGGAAAGTGTTGTGAATGTTGATAGGGCTTCTTGTTCGTTTGTGAAATACCATCTTTGAACCAGACAACGTAGGCATTCAATCATTGATGCAACTGGAAGATCCCTAATCATATTAATTGCGTTGTTAATAGATTCGGCGGTGTTTGAAGTCATTGCTGAGTATCTGCTTACAGTCCCATGGAGCCTGGTTCACTTTTCCAACTTGACCTCTTCCTCCATATATGTCCTTATTCGAGGATCAATGGCATCAAGTTCAGCCATGTGTTTGTTGAATTGTTCAATGTTGTATGCTCTACATGCCCCGTTGTAAGCTTGTTTAAGTTCTTCTCCTCTCATTTTGAATCTATTTTTTAGTATATGGTATGTGCAGGAAGCATGCATGACATCTGGAAACACATAATTCAGTCCTTGTATTATGGCTTCATGTCTATCTGAAACAATGCATTGGCCTTCCCTTACTCCACAAGCAGATCTTAAATTCATGAAAAATCATCTCCAAGATAATTCGTTTTCGCTGTCAACCACTGCAAAAGCAATCGGAACAATGTTTTGGTTTGCATCTTGTGTGCTTGCTATCAGTAGTGTCCCTCCGTAAGTTGATTGTATGAATGTGCCATCGATTACAATAATTGGAAAGCAATGATGCCATGCTTGAATGGATGCTCCAATGGCAAAGAATAAATATTTGAAACGAGCATTTGTTTCCAACTCAAGAGCTGTGACGGAACCTGTTATGAAACATCAACATTATCAATAGAATTATAAGTAGTATAATGCTACAAAGTAACCAAGACTGAAGATTAGACAAGAAGCAAATTATTGTAAATACGATAACCAAGACAACATTGGACAATATAATTTTATACGATGAACAAGACCAGTAGAGCGATAACAAGAATAAATGTATTTAATGTCGATTATCCAAGTCAACATTAGTCAATGAACCAATTATCCAAACATTAGGCAAGAATCAAAATAAAGTAAGGAATATATTGTTATACAAGATATCAATCAAGATAACAATATATTGTTACACAAGAATTAATCTGACATTAGTCAAGAATAATAAAACATTAGGCAGAATAATGTTACAAAGTAACCAAGATAGCATTAGACAAGAATAAACATATTTGCTTACGAGAACTAATACTGACATTAGATAGTATAATGTTTTTCAGTAACCAAGACAGAATTATACAGTAAACATCATATTGCTATACAGTTACCAAGATATCATTATTGCTATATTTGTATTTTCAGCTTGCCGTTTACATAGCAGCAACTTCAGGGCCAATTTCAGAATTTCTCTAACCCATATTTCGAAGAACTCAAAAACTTAAAGTTTTAGATCTACTTCTCCTCTTTTCGGAACATCTTGAATTATCTAAATCGGAGTTCGGAAGAAGAAGTTATGTCAATTTTTCCAAAGGACACCAGAGCAGAAAATTCCAGAAAAGTGCCCAGCGTCGGGGCACCCAATCCTGAAGCTATTTCGGTAGTGTAAGCAAAGACCGGCGCTTAGTGGTCGGGCTTTGATCAAGTTGGGACGCATTTTCGGGCTGATTTTTGATACTTTTTTTACTACAAATTGGATTGGGTTTCCTCCTAAGATAGGGATTTTACTTGTAACCTATAAATACATGATGTGAGGCATAGAATAAGATTATTCATTAGATAGGGACTCCATGAGAGTAGATTAGTTTAGGGATACACTCCATTAGATTCTATCTTTTATTCACAAACCCTAATTTAGATTGGATTGGAGATTGAAGCAACTTGAAGAGCATTGATGATTCAAAGCAGGAGCAAGAGGAGAGTTTCAAATTTGTAGACAACAAATTTTATTCTCTACCCTACTTCTATTTTTGTCCTTTAATATCAAGGAACTAATTCTCTTGTTTAAGATTGCAACGGATCTTATTACGTATCTTATTTTAGTATGCTTCTTTATTAATTATTATGATCTATTCTAGGGATTGTCCATTATGATTTGTGCATAACTGATTAATTGTCTAATTAATAATTATTGTGATAATTTATATGAATTCGGGAGATGAAATATAGATTTAGATCCGATCATAATAGCATGATATTGTGTTTTCTCCATGGTGATGAAATTCATGATTTTATTTAAGATAGAGATATACCTTTACGCCGCATGTAATCTGATAAGGAACATGTACTTTAAATTCTTTTTAATTGTAATTTACATATGAATATAGTAAATTAGTTACTTAGAGTGTTTGATTCAATTCTATCAATTGTGGATTTGGATTAATATGTTTGTGATGCATCGAAAAATGGTTATAAATACTAATAAGTTCCTGATTAACAGTTCAGAATAGCGAGCATAATTAATAAGAATTGTATTGATATAAGTGAGCAATAAGTGAAGTTGTTATCTTAATTCTCCATAACTTGATTTTAATGTAGTTGTATTTAATAGTAGTTGTATTAATTATTTTAATTCACAATCCTAAATCATTTGTTGAAATACAATTAATTTAGTTACGAGTTAATATTTGGTATTTTTTATTAACTAATTCCTCGTGTGAACGATACTTTTCTTATCACTTTATTACTTGTTGACCGTGTATACATGCACGTATTCATTGATTGTGAAATCGACAAACAAGAAATCACCTAATAATAAAGTCTCGTATCAGAACACAAAAAGAAAAATTGAACTCATATATTCTGTAATGCATCATAAATATAAAAAGTTAATTTTTTGAGTCACTATGCATTTTCAGATGAGCTTATATAGGCTTGCAATATTTTCAACAAAAACTCTCTTGATCTATTAAAAAAAAGTTTCATTTGCATAATTTATAAATATTATGAATGCATAGTTGCTTCATGTATACTCCTCAAAATAATAAATTGTTAGTTTAATAGTGTTGAATGAGGATGAAATTATGACGAAAACTTGAGAACATTGACTAAAAAAATTAATTCTTTTTGTGAAAAAAAATAATTTAACAAATGGGAATTTATGAAACGAAATGAATAATTATCAACAATGTGTAATGATTATTCGAGATCGCTGGATATGATTGAATAGTTATCGTCGGCTGTTTTCATAGCTGTAGCAGAACTAATTCTTATAGTATTACTTTCTTGAAGCCTGAACGGCCGGCACTAATGTTTTCGATTAGGTAATCATCGGTTATTGCTCTATCTATTTAATACGTGATTGTGAGAGCTATATATATATATATATATATATATATATATATATATATATATAAAATGTTTTCAGAATTAGTCATAGTACTCCAAATTTAAAGAGGACAAAGAACTTATCAATTTCGAAAGTTAAATTATGCTTTTCATAGTTCCAACAGGAGTATAACAGTAAAAAAATTCATTAAAATTTTAAAATATTGAAATGGGATTGATCTTATTGTGTCAGGTTAGTAGAACCAAACAATATTATATTCCATTCATCCGCAAAAGCAGTTTCATTTGACTTTAATCTAGTTATTTTGGGAATTTCTGTAATTTGCATTGTGATGTAAATTTATTTCAAATTTTAAAATAACAATTTTATACTTAGTAATCCAAGTTATGGTTAGTTCATTAATTTCTAATCATAAATTCGTGACATCATAAATTGAGTTTTGTGCTTTAGCAAAGGCATTTTATAATATTGTCAGAATAAAAGTTATACTATTAGAGATATAAATTTTGTTTTAAATGTTAAATTACCGTTAAAATAATTATACAGTGTCTACTTACTCAGACACCATAATTTTTACTCTTGATAATCTTAATAGCCTTTGGTAAGATGACTCTTTCAATTAATGCAACTGAGGAAGAATTATTCAGAACAGGAAAACAATAATTAAAACAGAGATGATATCCAACTCAAGATACAAATTAATGGAGTATATAGTATGTCGTTGTACATATTGCCTAAAGAAAGGGATGAGTTTAATTGAAAGTGTTTAAATAAAATATAATAAAATACATACTCCTTCAAACCTAATGAATCAGGTAATGAGTTTAATTGAAAGTGTTTAAATAAAATGATATATATATATATATATATATATATATATATATATTCCTTCCATTCCTTTTTAAGTATTATTTTAGGATTTTTTTATTATATATATATATATATATATATATATATGTGTGTGCGCGCGCGCGTGTTGTTTGTATTCTAAAAGATAATTAATTATTTAGTTTCTTAAATTTACATTAAAAACTTAACGAAATTTACACCCAAAAAAAATAACCTTCTCTCTATTTTCTGATTCTCTTCCAATATTACCTTTATATAAGAATAATATTCATACTTTATATAATATCTTATTAATTAGCCAGATATTTGATTACATTCTTTCATCTACTTGCTACTTCTTAAAAGACGCATAAAAAGTGTGGGACTTAACACAAATTAGGGTTCACATAATTTAATTGGATTAAATGTATAATTAGGGTTTTATAATCTAATTAAATGTACAAATTAGGGTTCACAATATAATTAAATGAATGACGAAAAAATCAGAAATAAATGTGTTAGATCCGAGAGAAGCCTCCACCTGTTCTGAAGCATAACTTATTTTGGGAATTAATTGAGCGATTAGATTGGTGGCTAGAAGGACATAATGATCTAGGCATTACTCTGGTGACTAAAGGTATTTTTGGAATTTTCTCAAAGTCATGTGTCTGGTGTGACGCCCCCAAAATAAGTATACATCACCCATCTTGAGTCGCCAAATACATGGTACAAAATTCAAATACAACTTAATTATACAGCAGTCGTGTAAAATACGATAAAATACATGCTGTGAGTTTTAATACAAATATTGTCATCTAGACAATATCCACACTCAATTTAGTCCTCATTACATTTATTATCACACTATTTAACAGAATAATGAGGACTACTAATACTATCATCTCTGACAGTCACTCCTGGTTTCCGATTAGTCCCATTCACGTACGCTCATTTCTCAAGAGAACGATGTGAAAGAAAAGGTGAGCTCAACTAGCCCAGTAAGAAATATTATGACTAAGATAATGCAGAATAAATTATCATTAGTCTTCAACATTGTTAAATTGATAAAATACAATAAATATCAAGTTTAACTGCAGCGGAACATGCAATCCATTAAAAGAGTCAAGTAGAGAATAAAATCTACTGTCTTTTATGATTTAAAAAGGTTTTTCATCATTTTTATCGTTGGGACTCAGCTTAATAAATAATCCACATCATCCCCACACTACGACCAAGGATATTCATTTATATCACAACCATAAATTATCCATGCACTATGGGCCAAGGATATTCGTGTACTCATCAATGGTCATGATCATGCCAACAACTGTCCATCAATGCACTACGGGCCAATGACGACTTTTATCACATCATTTGTAACATTACGGTCATTATTACACCGAATAATCCCTGGTCATAATCATACCAAGTCCATCTATGCACTACAGGCCACAGATGACTTTCCAAAAAAATATAAGCTTGAGGATGATGACAATGATATAAGAATTCAATAAAACAAGTTCAAGAATTAATTTATTCAGAACTAATAACGTCCAAATTGTCAACATGATACTTCTTTGTAAAGTAAAATTCAAGAATGCTCGGAAGAATATTTCCATGAAAGATCTTTGGATGAAGCCTTAAATATTAAGGATATTCCACTAATTTCATAGAATATAGAAGTCAAAACTTTAACCAACCGAGTATAATAAAGAATGGAATAACAAAAGAAATCACCATGCATGCGGTACTGCAGACAGATAAGTTATTCCAACAGAATAATAAATAATGAGAACCGGGTTAGCGAAATTAAGACCGAGCGGGATATTCTAACGTAATAATAAAGAATGGAATAACAACAGAAATCACCATGCATGCAGATTGCATGCATGATGAGTTATTCAACAGAATACTAAATAACGGAACGGTCAAAGAAAATACGCACCAAGATGGGATGTTCCAATGAGAATAATAAAAAGCGAAACCAGGTCCCACAGAACGCACGTATTACGTGATATTCCAATGAATAATAAAGAGCGGAACAAGTCCCGGCCAGAACGCATGAACATGGATATTCAATGAATAATAAAGAATGGAATAATGAAGAATTTCACCAAGTATAGGGTAGCAGCGCATCTGAGTTATTCCAATGTAATAATAAAGAATAGAATAACAGAAGTTCTCTTTATGAATACAAAAGAAATAATACCCCTTACCTTATAAAGAAGAGTACTTCGACGGTAGGGCGGGGATATACTTGAAGAAACTTATACTACTCTCAAAGTTTTCTTAAACTCTAAAGAAATACGCTCAAGATTATAGAAGAAGAGTTCTCTCTACAGTTTCTCTCTCTAGAGTTTCAGTGAATTCATAAGAAATAATGAAGGAATGAGCTTCTATTTATAGAAGAATGGAATGAATAGTAACCAATCCATGAACGGTCCAGATTGATTTACTTTTAATCTGACGGTCCATATTTAAAGCAAAATCTTTTAAATAAAATATAATATATTCTATTTATAATCTAATAAAACGAATAACTTTAAAAAAAAATTACTATGCAAACACTATGCAGGCACTATGCATAATAAAATATAATATATTCTAACTATTGTCTAATAAAACAAATAACTTTATAAAAGTATTCTGTTTTATATAAAAAGATTTTACTATTAGCCTAATAAAACGAATAACTTTATAAAATTATTTACTTTATATAAAAGTTTTTACATTTTATTACATTAATAATACTAATAAAACAAAACTTCATCATCATTATTATTATTCACACTATTAATCTAACTGTGTCGTTCTGTGGAAGAGGGCTTTCAATAAGGATTTCTCCTATCGGTAGCAATTAGGTGACCAAACCTCTCCTTGGCAAAACTTTGACACATCGTTAATAATGTAAATAATAATATTAATAACTTCGTCGTCTCAATAAAATATCGACAATAATTGAATAAAACTGAATGACTTCTTATATAAGCATCAATAATCAATACTGCAGGTGTGCTACTAAGCAACCACGCCAGACATCGTATTTTTACTACCGAGTAGTTCAACAAGATTAACGGTAAAACTTCCATTTGTTATTTTCAATAAAATATTTTTGTCGTTTTCTCAATCGACAATAATTACATTATGGGGTCCACCTAATGATTGTGTCCGTCGCATTTAATATTTCTGTTAAAAGCGAATATTCCCCAACCAATCGAATATTATATAACAACTTACGTACTTTTGCAAAATTTATAAATATTACCCACAACTATAACATTATATCAAATTCATTCCATATTATTAAAAAATGATAATTATAGAAAATTTATTTTTATTCATAAAAGTTGGGGTCTTACAATCTCCCCTTCTTATGAAATTTTGCCCTCGAAATTAGGGTACATACCTAGTATGTCGAAGAGGTAAGGATACCTTGATTTCATTTCAGATTCTAACTCCCAGGTCATTTCCTCAACATCGTGGTTCCTCCATAACACTTTGACTTGAGGTATAACCTTGGAGCGTAGAATATGTTCCTTCTTATCCAAGATTTGAACAGGAACCTCTTCATACGTTAAATCTTTCGTTATTTCGTCTGATTCTAACTCAATAATGTGGTTCAGGTCTTTCACATATTTATGTAACATGGATATATGAAAAACGTTATGAACACGAGACATACTTGGCGGTAAAGCAAGTCTATAGGCTACAGTCCCTACTCGATCGAGGATTAAAAATGGGCCAATGAATCGAGGATTAAGCTTTCCACTCTTTCCAAATCTCGTAACTCCTTTCCATGGAGCAACACGTAAAAACACATGATCTCCAATATCGAATTCCGCGTCCTTTCGATGAAGATCAACATAACTCTTTTGTCGGTCTTATGAGGTTTTTATACGTTGTCGGATCGTTTGAATCTTTTCTGTAGTCATGCGTACCAACTCCGGTCCCAACAACGTTGCTTCACCCACCTCATCCCAGCATACTGGAGAACGACACTTTCTTCCATACAATGCCTCGAATGGAGCCGTGCCAATACTTGCTTGATAACTGTTATTGTAGGAAAACTCCACCAATGGTAAGAACTTGTCCCAACTTCCCTTGAAGTCAAGGACACGAGTCTTAATAAATCCTTAAGAGTTTGAATAGTCCTCTCTCGATTGTCCGGTAAAATCGAGGATGATATCTAGAACTAAATCAGAAATGCGTGCCCATAGCTTTTTGCAAACTAACCCAAAATCGTGGAGTGAATCTTGGGTCTCGATCAAAAACTATGGATACTGGAATACCATGCAATCTTACAACCTCGTTTATGTACATACGAGAAAGACGTTCAAGTGTATAAGTTTCTCGTATAGGTAAGAAATGAGCAGACTTGGTCAATCTATCAACAATGACCCAAATTGCATCTATGCCTTGAGAAACCTTAGGAAGACCAGTAGCGAAATCCATTGTGATGTGCTCCTACTTCCATTCTGGAATTTTAAGTGGTTGCAATGGACCTTTTGGTACTTGATGTTCTGCCTTGACTCGTTGACAAGTTAAACACCTTGAAATAAATAGCTCTATCTCCCTATTCATATTGCCCCACCAAAATGTATGTCAAAGATCATGATACATTTTGGTACTCCCGGGATGGATTGCAAACGGTGTGTTGTGCGCCTCCATCGTGATTTTATACTTTAAATTAGGGTCATTAGGAACACAAAGTTTGGAGTTGACTCGAAGTATTCCTTCTTCATCGATTCTTGCTTCCGGCATAGCACCTTCTTGTACTTTCTTCCTCATACGCATCAGCTCCAGGTTTGTAGCTTGAGCAGCTTTAACTTTATCGATTAAAGTTGGTTCTACTCGTATATTCGCCATCATCACGTGGGTCCCTGGAGTCTTTATCTCTATCTCTATCCTTTGCAAGTCATACAAAATGGGCCTTTACGTTGACAATATCGCACTCGTACCTGCATATGATCTTCTACTCAATGCGTCAGCTACCACGTTTGCTTTTCCAGGATGGTATTGGATTGTATGATCATAATCTTTCAGCAGTTCAAGCCAATGTCGTTGTCGCATGTTGAGTTCCTTTTGAGTGAAGAAATATTTGAGGCTTTTATGATCCATAAAGATCTCCACTTTCTCTCCATACAAGTAATGCCTCCAAATTTTAAGTGCCAAGACAACAGTTGCCAACTCTAGATCATGAGTAGGATAATTCCTCTCATATTCTTTGAGTTGTCAAGAGGCATAGGCTATGACTTTCCCATGTTGCATGAAAACACATCCTAACCCTTTGCCTGAAGCATCACTGTAGATGACAAATCCCTCAAGAGCGGATGGTATTGTCCGGGGACGGTCTTTGAAATAAGTCTTCTCTTGAGTTCTTAAAAACTCTTCTCACATTCCTCGTTCCAACCGAATTTTGTATCTTTCCGAGTCAGGTGAGTTAAAGGAGTAGCGATTCGAGAAAACCCTTCTACGAATCTCCGATAATAACAAGCTAAACCGAGAAAGCTACGTACTTTGGTCACTGATTTAGGTTGCTCCCAGCTTTGAATAGCTTCAATCTTTGCTGGGTCAACAGATATTCCATAACTTGATACTACATACCCAAGGAATGCTACTTCCTCAAGCCAGAACTCGCATTTCTTCAATTTGGCATAAAGCTTATATTCACGAAGCTTTTGGAGTATCAGCCTCAAGTGTTGATCATGATCTTCACGACTTTTGGAAAAAATAAGGATGTCATCAATAAAGACGACCACAAAGTGATCTAAATATTCCTTGAATACTCGGTTCATCATATCTATGAAGGCAGCAGGAGCATTAGTCAATCCAAAAGACATGACTAAGAATTCATAATGCCCGTACCGAGTTCTGAAAGCCGTCTTTGGAATGTCATCGGTTCTAATCTTCAATTGGTGATATTCGGAACGAAGATCAATCTTTGAAAAACATTTGGCGCCTTGTAACTGGTCAAACAGGTCATCAATACGTGGCAATGGGTACCTATTTTGATGGTGACATGATTCAACTCCCCGATAATCAATACAAAGTCGCATACTCCCATCTTTCTTCTTCACGAATAGAATAGGAGCACCCCAAGGAGAAGTACTAGGACGAATAAAGCCAATGTCTAACAATTCCTGCAGTTGGGTCTTTAACTCCTAAAGTTCAATAGGAGTCATTCGATATGGGGCTTTGGAAATGGGTTTTGTACCGGGTTCAAGGTTGATAAAAAATTCAATTTCATGCTCTGGGGGTAGGCCAAGAAGTTCTTCAGGGAATACGTCAGGAAATTCATTAACAATAGAAATATCATTCAAAACTGACGTATTTTTGTTTAGATCTGTGACATGAGCTAAGAAAGCTTGACATCCATTTTTTTAATAAACAAATAGCTTTATGGCTTGAGATGACAGTGATTGATTTTATTGGTTTGGTTGCTTGAATTCGCATAATAGGTTGGTTAGGAATATGAAAGCTAACAACCTTACGAAAACAATCAATTTTTGCATGATGAGTAGTTAACCAATCAATCCCTAGAATTACGTCAAATGCAAGTATTTTCAATGAAATAAGATCAACAGGTAATGTGAGGGTACCGATTTGAACCAAACAAGACTTATAAACAGTGGATGTAATGAAGGTTTCTCCCAACGGAGTTTCAACAGATAAGTCAAAGTCTAATTTCTCCCGAGTCAAATTTAAACGTTGAGCGCAAGTTGGAGAGATAAAAGAATGAGTAGAACCGGTATCAAATAAGGTATATACTTCGCTAGAGTTTATGATAAGCTTACCCGTAATGACCTCGTTCGGGTTCCTTGCTTTTTGGGAGGTCACGACAAACGCCTCCTCCACTTACTCATCGGCTTTGACTTTTCTGGGACGTCCTTTGGTGCCTCCATTCTAGCTGAACTTGTCTTCGATGAACGACAAAATCGAGCTAGGTGACCTTCTCTTCCACAATTATAACATACTTTGGACAGCATCGCGTAGTTTGGACTGATATGTCCTTCCCCTCCGCATTTGAAGCATATAATAGGTGGTCGTTCTCCTTCCTTAACCACGGGTGCTGGTGCTGATGTCTTTCCATCATTTTTGAATCTCCTCTTCTTAAAATGTCCATTCTTATTGTTTTGGCCATGATTACCACCGAAGTGGTTACTATTTCTGGCATGTTGATTCCCTCCACGCTTTTTGTCATCGCTTCGATGACTGTTATCACTGGTATTATCATTTTGCCGGCTACTCTCTTTTGGTTGAGTTGACTCATTACCGCGCTCCAATAACTGAGCCCTATTAACAACATCTGAATACAAACACAGTTTATGAGAGATAAGATATTGACGTATCTCGGGTTTTAAACCTCTTAGAAATATTCGTTTCATTCTCTCTTCATTATCAACCAAATGGGACGCAAACCGGGACAACTCGACAAACTCAGCTTCGTACTGCGACACGGTCTTGTTGTTTTGCTCCAGCTTGATGAACTCTACCTCTTTCATGTGACGAATACTTTTGGGAAAGTACTTGTCGTTGAACAATTCTTGGAACTTCTCCCAAGTCATCTTGATCTGGCGGAGTTGAGTATCGCTTTTCTGATTCCCACCAAAGAATCGCCTCGCCGCATAACATGAAGGTGGCAAAGAGAATCTTTTGCTCTAGGAGCATCCCAAGACATCAAATATCTTGCAGATCTGCTTTATCCACGTCTCCGCCTTAAGTGGTTTTGACTCTCTAAAAAACTCCGGTGGTCCCAGTTCCTTGAACTGCTTAGCGGTGACCGTCCAAGAGTTGCCAGTGTTTCCACCTACATTTTGGATAGGAGCCGCTCTTACCTGATGTTGCATGAATTGCATAAAGCCTCTGAACATTCCATCGTTCATCATCTGGTTAGTGTTGTTGTTTGCCTGAGGATTGTCTCCTTCCTGATGCACATTATCCTGATTATTGATCTGTGGAGACTTAACAGTCTCCGGTGCTCCATTGATGTTCTCAACATTCTTGGATGCCATTTTCAAACACTGCCACAAAACAAGGGTTAATTAACATATCACATATTATCCCTATACTCTAACCGACCAATTAAATACCAAATAAACTTAGGTAGGTCATACTAGCGAAGGAATTCCCCGTCTCTCCCCTCCTAGTTCTTGTCTCACATCTCAGCCAGGGATCATATCTCTAAGCTTTGATACCAACTGTGACCCGCATCCAGGACTTGGATAGCACCTCTCAATGATACCTATCAACTTGCCACCATTACTCACGGCGTCCCCTACGAAAAGTCTGGCTTCGGTGCATCCCAAGACTTGGAAGTCACCAGATAAAGGCTCGGGGCTCTTTTCTATGGCTTTGATACCAACTGTGACGCCCCCAAAATAGGTATACATCACCCATCTTGAGTCGCCAAATACATGGTACAAAATTCAAATACAACTTAATTATACAACAGTCGTGTAAAATACGACAAAATACATGTTGTGAGTTTTAATACAAATATTGTCATCTAGACAATATCCACACTCAATTGAGTCCTCATTATATTTATTATCACACTATTTAATAGAATAGTGAGGACTACTAATACTATCATCTCGGACCGTCACTCCGTTACCCGACAAGTCCTGACTACGTTCTCATTTCCTGAAGAGAACAGTGAAAGAAAGGGTGAGCTCAACTAGCCCAGTAAAAAATATTATGACTAAGATAATGCAGAATAAATTATCATTAGTCTTCAACATTATTAAACTGATAAAATACAATAAACATCAAGTTTAACTACAGCGGAACATGCAATCCATTAAAAGAGTCAAGTAGAGAATAAAATCTACTATATTTTATGATTTAAAAGGTTTTCATCACTTTTATCTTTGGGACTCAAATTTTAATAAATAATCCACATCATCCCTGCACTACGGCCAAGGATATTCATTTGTATCACAACCACAAATTATCCATGCACTACGGGCCAAGGATATTCGTGCATTCATCAATGGTCATGATCATGCCAACAACTGTCCATCAATGCACTACGGGCCAATAATGACTTTTACCACTTCATTTGTAACATTACGGTTATTATTACACCGAATAATCCCTGGTCATAATCATACCAAGTCCATCTATGCACTACATGAAGCCATGAGATGACTTTCAAAAAAATATAAACATGAGGATGATGACAATGATATAAGAATTCAATAAAACAAGTTCAAGAATTAATTTATTCAGAACTAATAACGCCCAAATTGTCAACATGATACTTCTTTGTAAAGTAAAATTCAAGAATGCTCGAAGAATATTTCCATGAAAAGATCTTTGGATGAAGCTTGAATATCAAGGATATTCCACTAATTTCATGGAATATAGAAGTCAAAACTTTAACCAACTGAGTATAATAAAGAATGGAATAACAAAAGAAATCACCATGCATACGGTGCTTCGCGTGATGTATAAAGTTATTCCAAAGATAATAATAAATAACGAAACCAGTCAAAGTAAATTCGCATTGCAGACGGGATGTTCTAACGAGAATAATAAAGAATGGAATAACAACAGAAATCACCATGCATGCAGATTTCGCGATAAACAAAGTTATTCCAATGAATACTAAATAACGGAACCAAGTTAGGCAAAATTCGCTAACCCAAGCAGGATGTTCCAATGAGAATAATAAAGACGAAACCAGTCCTACAGAACTCACGCATGGATATTCCAACAGAATAATAAAACAGAACCCAGTCCCACGTAAACGCATGAGACAGTGATATTTCAATGATAATAATAAAGAATGGAATAATAGAAGAATTTCCCAAGTATGTGGTAGTTGCTTGGCGTGATACAAAGTTATTCCAACAGAATAATAAAGAATGGAATAATGAAGTTCTCTTCATGAATACAAAGAAATAATACCCCTTACCTTATAAAGAAGAGTACTTGACGGTAGAGGCTGGATATACTTGAAGAAACTTGCAGTACTCTCAAAGCTTTCTTAAACTCTAAAGAAATACGCTCAAGATTATAGAAGAAGAGTTCTCTCTACAATTTCTCTCTCTAGAGTTTCAGTGAATTCGTAAGAAATAATGAAGGAATGAGCTTCTATTTATAGAAGAATGGAATGAATTGTTACCAATCCATGAACGGTCCAGATTGATTTACTTTTAATCGAACGGTCCATATTTAAAGCAAAATCTTTTAAATAAAATATAATATATTCTATTTATAATCTAATAAAATGAAAAACTTTAAAAAAAAATTTACTATGCAAACACTATGCAGGCACTATGCATAATAAAATATAATATATTCTAACTCTTGTCTAATAAAACAGATAACTTTATAAAAGTATTCTATTTTATATAAAAAGATTTTACTATTAGCCTAATAAAATG
Source organism: Panax quinquefolius (assembly GCA_020205615.1). Taxonomy (NCBI): domain Eukaryota; kingdom Viridiplantae; phylum Streptophyta; class Magnoliopsida; order Apiales; family Araliaceae; genus Panax; species Panax quinquefolius. The sequence continues at coordinate 64,099,989 of CM035159.1, forward strand.
AATAACTTTATAAAAGTATTCATTTTATATAAAAAGTTTTCTGCATTTTATTACATTAATAATACTAATAAAACAAAACTTCATCATCATTATTATTATTCATACTATTAATCGACTGTGTCGTTCTGTGAAAGAGGGGGGCTTTCAATAAGGATTTCTCCCTATGGCGCGCATACAATTAGGTGACCAAACCTCTCCTTGGTAGAACTTCTAGACATCGTTAATAATGTAAATAATAATATTAATAACTTCGTTGTCTCAATAAAATATCGATAATAATTGAATAAAACCGAATGACTTCTTACATAAGCATCAATAATCAATACTGGTGTGCTCTTATGCAATCACGCCAGACATCGTGTATTTTTACTACCAAGTAGTTCAACAAAGATTAATCGGTAAAGCTTCCAGCCGTTATTTTCAATAAAATATTTTTGTCGTTTTCTCAATCCAACAATAATTACATTATGGGGTCCACTAATGATTGTGCTGGTCATACGAATATTTCCTGTTAAAACGAATATTCCCCGACCAATCGAATATTATATAACAACTTGCGTACTTTGCAAAATTTATAAATATTAGCCACAACTATAACATTATATCAAATTCATTCCATATTATTCAAAAATGATAATTATAGAAAATTTATTTTTATTCATAAAAGTTGGGTTCTTACATCTGGCACATGACCACTTTCCAGAAAACCCTATAAATACCCCTTCCATTTTATTGGCAAGGGGGACCTCTCTTGGAACTTTGGACTTAGACTCTTGGAAGATTGGAGAACTTGGACATTCTCTCAACTCGAAGCACTCAAGAAGGCTCTTGGAATCCCTATTATCCTAACAAGGTTTCCTTATTCTAGGAGTTCTGTCACGTGTCATTGGAGTAATCTCTTACCTGTTCTTCTCCCCTCTTTAATCCATCAATCAATTTTGTGATCTTTGTGTATTTCTCTGCTCCTCAGCCAACACGAAAACTTAACCCTTGTAATGTACAATTTCATTGCCCACATTTCTTTGGCGACTCTACTGGGGAGGTGTAGAATTCGTGAAGGGCATTGTAAAATCCCAAATTTTACGAATAAAGATTTAATTTTCTCGAAATATTTTTTTGAATATTATGGTGTGAATTTGAGATAATGTTATAATTGTGGGTAGCATTTATAAATTTTTCAAAGTATGCAAGTTGTTATATAATATTCGATTGGTCGGGGAATATTCGTTTTAACAGGGAATATTCGTACGATGGCACAATCATTGGTGGACCCCATAATGTAATTATTTTCGGATTGAGAAAACGACAAAAATATTTTTATGAAAATAACTACGGAAGTTTCTGAATTAATATTGTTGAACTACTTGGTAGTAAAGTACGAAGAATACGCGTGGTTGCATAGTAGCACACACCGGTATTGATTATTGATGCTTACGTAAGAAGTAACTCGCTTATACTCAATTATTGCTATAGTAATCACGTGATCATATCTCTCATATTATTGATTCGATTATTGTCACAAGATCATCTCGCATTATATGATATATTATTAAATTAATAATTGAGACGACAAAGTTATTCATATTATTAAATTAAAATATTTACAATGTCTAGAAGTTACATCGAGGAGGTTTGGTCACCTAATAAGGCTGCGCATAATAAGGAGAAATCCTTATCGAAAAGCCCCCCTCTTTCCTAGGAACGACCTGGTTGTTAAATATTCTGAGTTATGATATTAATGATGAATAAGTTCGTGTTGATTAAAGATGAATTTGATAGTTCCATTGTGTTGGGATTATTGGTGTTAGTTGAAATCAACATCTATTCAGATGATAATTGATGTATATGGGGGTTATATTGATAAATCGGGTAATTTATCAGATAAATGAGCAATTAATTGCTATTAATTCACATGCTTATATAACTATTTGTTCACATATATGTACTATTGAATCACATTCTTGTACTATTAGGGGAGTTGGTGCAAGATTGATAATATTTGCATGACTAAGTTAAAAATGGAGGTATAGATGGAGGTACTATACCATAATTCATATTTTCACATGATTAGAACTATTGAGTCATATGATTTTAATTACTATTGATCCACATGATTTACTATTAGGGGAGTTGGTGCAAGATTTATAATACTTGCAGGACTAAATTAAAAATGAAAGAAAAGTTGGAGGTATTGTACTGTAATATTTTGAGCCCCAAAACGTGTAATTATCGAAACTATATTTTCCTTTAAATAGAAGCTCATTCTTCCTTCATTTCTCACCAATTCACTAAAGATATAGAGCAATTATTATAGAGAGAAATTATAGAGAGAAAGAAGAAGAGAAGTCTGTTACCTCTCTATTCCAGTATCCAGCTTTATTCTAAGGTAAGGGGTATTAATTTTTTTCATATTCATGAAGAGAACTTCTATTATTCCATTCTTTATTATTACATTTGAATAACTTTGATATCGTGGTCTACCATATACTTGGTGAAATTCTTACATTATTCCATTCTTTATTATTACATTGGAATATCCCCACATGCAATGCGTTTTATGTCTGACCTGGTTCCATCTATATTATTCTGTTGGAATATCCTGTCTGTGCGTTTTACGTCGGACCTGGTTCCATCTTTTTTATTCTATTGGAATATCTTATCTGTGTGTTTTCTGCCGGACCTGGTTCCATTATTTATTAGTCTGTTGGAATAACCTGTCTATGCGAAGTACCGCATGCATGGTGAGTTCTGTTGTTATTCCATTCTTTATTATTCTGTTGGAACATCCCGTTGTTAGGTTTGTAATATTCAAGAACGCAATCAAATTGCATAAATAAGCAGAAACGTGGAAAATCAGAGTTTAAAAATTTTTACAAACCATTAACCCGGATCACCCTTTATGCACAATTATTAATTAAATGAAAAAGAAAGAACAAGAATCATACCCTTAAAGATCCGAGCTTCCTCAGGTACAAGTTTACCTCCAATCCTTTTCGCGTTCAACTTGAATCCACTGGGTTTGGTTCCTTCCTTTGATCAACGTTAGCCACCCAAGTGTTTGGCCTCTAGAGGTGATCCACCAAGGAAGAAGAAGAATTCAAGAAGATGGATGTTTGTCTAAACCCTAGTTTTCTATCTCTATAGAAAAGGCGTACTCTCCCAATTATTGGAATTACGCATTCACGTGTTGTGAAAGTGCCAACCCCCCACCCATAATAAGACTCCTCTTATTTACAGATGTGGGCAACCCTCCTTAACAATTAAGGAATTGGGTTTTATTTTAATTAATTAAATTTTTTTAATTAATTAAGCTCCCTAATCTTATTAGGGATAATTAATTAAACTCTTTTAATTAATTTGCCTCCTAATCCTCTTAGAATATTTGAGAGTACTTTTATTAATTAATTCCCAAACTCTTTTAAGAATTAAATAATAATAATAGTAATAATAATAATAAGACTCCTCTTATTAATTTATATTTAATATTTCCAAAATATTAAATAATAAATATTAAGCTATTTAATTTATTCTATCACCATAGATTAAATTAAATATACTTAACTTATTATTACGATTATGTCATTAACTTCTTAAATAATTATTCTTCGTTTTATGGTGTGACCCTTTAGGTTCTCCATATTAAAGCTGGTTGTGAATAAATCAATTAGAACAACTCTAATCTTATTTAAATAAATAAATTAAACTAATAATTTATTTAAATAAATAATATTTATTCTACAATAGGAATAAGCCTCCTAGCGATCAACGACTTTCCGGATAATATAGATTTCAACATTAATCATAAAAGAACCTTTGAGTAAATAGTTACCGATACAATTCAATCCTTCCACCATACAATGTCCCAATTAAATATAAGACATGGAATTTACGTCAAGTCTTATTTTATTTAATTATATGTATTTTCGACTCTTAAATGCACAACTCAAATAATGAAAATTAGAAACTCCTTTCTAATTTCATTCGCCTAACGCCAAGGACTCTTGAGTTGTCATTTATCGAATCACATAAGACATTCTCTTCTTTTACTAGAAGTGGTAGATTCTTTTATTGATCATACATTATCTCCATGTACAACTTATTATACCCAAGCATACCCTTTGATATATCCTAAGGGTCTTAAGGAATAAGTCAAAGTATAACTCATCATACACAAGATACTATGATGATCTCAAGTCCAAGGATCACTTGTACTACTATCACTACAGGAATTCCTATTGACAGGCAAGTAAAACTCCATTAGGTATTCTTTAGCGAGCCACGTTCAGTGAACTTATTCTCTAATAAGCACCTACATACTTGCTTTAGTGTCTCCACACAAATGATCCTGAGATCAATCATCCTCATCCAATGAGCAAGCAACGTATGTACCAATCTATTCGGATTCACTAATCCCCAATTTAGTAATCCAACGATTGGGAACTATTTTAGTTTTAAGCTTTCTAAGAATTTAGATCTCATTAGAATGATCATCATCATTATTCTAAAAGCATTGCTTAAAACTATGGGTTTATCATATATTATAAAACAGCATCATGTAGATAATTAAAAGCCTTTAATAAATTAATACTTTTTATTAATAAATGAATAAGATTGTTACAAAGTATATGTTTTATCATCAAACATGATTGGCTTGTATGCATACTACTTTCAATCTCCCACTTGCATACTACTTTCAGTAAATGGATATGTAATGTTGTTCTTGAGAGTCCACTATCTCTATAGTGATTTCCCATCTTTCAATGATTCTTATAATCAAATGAAAGTGCCACAACACATGTTTAGATCCAAGATGAGACTTAGGAACTATTCCTAGTTCTATAATGAACTTTTCATCCAAACAATCAACTTGTAGCTTCATTTATAGTTATATACTTTGTCTTTATCACTAAACCAGCAACTCTTTGCTATTTAGAACCTTTCCAATTAACTGCACCACCGTTCAAGGTAACACTTTACCTTAAAGTGGAATTTCAGTCGTCTTAGCCTGTCTGAAAAACTTGAGTCTGTTAAGCCCTCTAGTATTAATTCAGACCCACCATAAATATGATCACATCCTTAGTTTCAGTTAAGTACTTTAAGATGTTTTTCACTGTCTCACAGTGAACTTCTCCAGAATATGAATGATCAACATCAGGTCTCGTACATTTCATTGCATACATGATAGTTACTCATGCGATCTCTCTTTTTGGAGTCTATGGGGACTATTAAGAGAGATACACTCCATGACTCATCAACATGAGACACCCCATGGAGTTGTCCATGCTAAACGACTTTAGCATCAAATGAATATACGTTCTTTGGGTTAAGCCGAGCATCCTTTTAAATCTATCTTTATAGATTTGAATCCCCAATTAAGATACTCTTCCCAAATCATTCATGGAGGAATGTTTAGACAATTTTATCTTTACTGATTGTAGCATCGGTATGTCACTCCTTATCCGTAGTATATCAATATATAATACTAGGAATGTCACAACGCTCCCACTGACCCTTTTGTACACACTAGGTTCATTCTTGTTTTTGATAAAATCAAACTCTTTTGATTGTCTCATCAAAATGAATGTTCCATATTTGAGAAGCTTGCTTCAATCCATTTTTCTAAGTGTCTACAACTTTTCCCTCATCGTATGTAACTGGATCATCATCTTCTATGATGCGTACCTCATCATCATCATCCATGATGAATCCATACCTCCGTGTGTCTTTGATGTATTATTCGATTTACGATTCGGTTGTGGTACAATAGGTCTATCTGCAGGTTCCTCTTATTTGACTTATAGTGTTTTGTGGTTCTTGAACTCTTCAAGATCTATTATCCTCCCACTAGACCCTTCAATGATAAACACCTTTATCTTAGAAGGCAGCATGTTTCGCAACAAACACCTTTTGCTAAGTAGAATTATAGAACATATACCCTAAACATACTTTAGGATGTCCCACAAATTGACACTTGTCAAATATTGTCCCAAGCTTATCCTTTGAAACCTTTTTCACATAAGTTGGACAACCCCTTATCTTAACATACTTAAGATTAGGAATCTTCCATGTCCATAACTTTTATGGAGTCTTGGTATAATTTTGAGGTTACTTTTTTCGTAGAATATCGACCATTTCTAGGACATGATCCTAGAAGGATACTGGAATGTCGGTAAAATCATTATGGACCGCACCATGTCCAACAAGGTACGATTTTTTCTTTCAGATACATCAATCAATTATTACGTATCAGGAGGCGCCCATTATGAGAAAACCATTTGAGATGATCTAGAAACTTATTGCACAAGTATTTATTCCTTGATCTAATCAAAGAATCTTAATACTTTGCCAATTTGTTTCACTTCTGAATTCTTTGAACCTTTCAAATAATTCACACTTGTATTTCAGCAAATACACACATTCAACTCTTTGAATGATCATCTCTTTTTCTTAAACTAGTTTGTTTAATTTGTGAAATATATTTTTCACGTAAGTCAGGTATACAAAATCCATTAAGTAATATTCCAGTTCTATACAAAACATTATTATTATAAATAGAACAACAATTGTTCTTAATTATAATACAAAATTTCATTGTCCAACAACAAAATGAAAATAATGTTTCTAACGAGAACTGGAATACAATAACAACTTATTGACTTAATAAATTTGCCCGTAGGCAATGCTAAACTATAAGTTCCTATGGCTAATGTAGCAACATTTGCTTCATTTCCCACACATAGAATTACTTATCTTTGTTTAGCTTTTCTACTTCTGCTTGGTCCCTTCATAAATCTATATTTATGATAACCAAAGTCGGTATCTAATACCCAAGTAGAACCTTGACTTAAAGAAAAATTATTTTAAATCATGAACAAATTTGTATTTGTAATCGAAACTTCACTAAGCTTCTTTGGTTAGCCTCTGCAAGATGTTTCTCGCAGTTTCTTTTCCAGTGTCTTGGCTTATTGTAGTGGAAGCAAACTCCTTTGCTATCCGTATCAGTTTTGTTCTTATTATCCTTTGTTTTTGCCTTTTCTATTTACCTTCTTTGAATCGTTCTTCTTTTCAGAAGATCCTTTGGCCCCTACCAGTAAGACATGATTTTTCTTGGTTGGAAAGTGACTCTCAATATTTTTCAACATGTTAAGCAAATCAGCGAGGCTGATCTTTAGCTTGTTCATATGAAAAATTTCACAACAATTGTGAAAGGAGTCCGGGAGTGAGTGCAAGATTAAATCTTGGCTCAACTCTCCATCCATGACAAAACCAGTTGTCCTAATTGTTCAATCAAATTGATCATGTTATGGACTTTTATCTGTACTATAGTGTCATCGGTCATTCTAGATCGAAAGAGCTCCTTAGATATCTGATATCTATTAGTCCTACTTTTCTCACCATCAACTACTTGATGTGTAGGAATATAGTAGGAGCATCCATAGTTTCATGCTGACGCTGAAGCTCGTTACTCATGGATGCGAGCATGATGCATATTGAGCCAACTGTGCATCATCTTGCCACTTTCTAAAAGTAGCAATCTCTTCCTCAAAGGTATTGTCTGCAACCATTGCAAGGATAGGCGTATTAAGGGCATAAGATAGCTTTTTAGCCATGAGAACTATTCTCAAATTCCTTAACCAATCCGTTTAATACGGTCCGGTTAAATATCATCTAATATGCTTCGCAGTGATAGTAATTTAGACATTGTAAAATTCTGTAAATGAATTTGTAATTAACAATATTTTAACATACATTCTTTTATTAATTACCAAAATAAATTAGGTCTTGTTTTAAATTGGTATCTCCCACTATTTTCTTCAAACTATATTACCCTTAATATATATAGTTCGGCAAAATCAAATTAAAGATTTGCTAGTGAGAATAAGGATCCCATTTCAAATGTATATAGCCTTGTGTGTGCACAACAAACTATATATAAATAAATAGGTAGACAACTCTTGTCAGTTATATCAATTATGTAACTCCTTGTATTTTGCCTCTTAAATCATAATGGTCAAGTGTGTGCACATCCGAACTAAAATGATTTAAGTTAAGTCACACCCAACATTTCCATATAAGTGAAGAGAAAACTACAGCCCTTGTGTGTGCACAACAAAGCAGTAATGTTCAATTCATTATAAACATCATATGTAATAAAAATAACATCTTAAATATTTAATACTTGCCTTGTGTCTGCACAACAAACTCATATTAAATATTCAATACTCTATTGTTTCTATCATGCTAGAAGGCGACGTTCGATATTCTAAATATCTTTGAACGTTACAACTTAATATAAAATATTTGAGGGGTTTGTTATTAATTTGTCTCATCTTGTTTAGCGCGCATGCACATATATATATATAAAATACGCGTCATATTAATGAGCATGCGAAGCATGTTTGCATAATATATATATATATATATATATATATATATATATATATAGTATAAGCATGCACATATAGAATACTATATTCTACCCGGATTGATTATGGACTTTTATTCTAGTTTGGTTCACTAGAACCACCAAGTGAACCAAAAAGGTCAAACCCTAGGGGTGCAAGAATTAATATTTAAATATAACTATTACATTTAAACCCGGGCTCCATTACAAACGGATCTTCAAGCGCTCCTTGCTCCTTGATCTCCAATTCTTCAAAATTAATTCTAACTATTCCTATTATAAAACTATTTAAAATAAATAGAAACCTTGATCAGCAGTCAAGGGGAAGTACATAGGAGAGAGATAGAATTTATATTAAGAAAAATTAGAGAAGACGAGGTACGCAGACCCCATTTAATAAAACTCATACATTCATGCATCTAACTAAAATAAAATCCAATCACATTGGTCAATAGTCCATAATCAATCTCATTTATTATCATACACATCACCATATGCATCAAAAAATAATATTCATCTCATGAATAATAAACATTCAATATATATATTGATATCATTTAATGGGCAAATTTAGTTAGTATAAAATCTAATTTTGAATCAAAATAAACTTCTTTATTTTAATTCAAATTTAACTCAAAATAAAACTATTTTATTTTAATTTATCCAATTTTGAATAAAATAAACTATTTTATTTTAATCAAAATTTTTAATCAAAATAAACATCTTTATTTTAATTAATTATGGAATCCAATTCCATAGTAAAAAAAATTAGATTATTAAAGGAAACACAGATTCTATTTTCTATTCACAAATAAACTCTTTTATTTTGAATAATATGAAATCTTATTCCATATCTAAATAAACTCCTTTATTTAAGGAAATTCGGATTTTCTTTTCTATTCACAAATAAACTCCTTTATTTTGAATAATATGAAATCTTATTCCATATCTAAATAAACTCCTTTATTTAAAGAAACATGGAATCCAATTTCAACTCCAATTAGTTATCATGGAATCCAATTCCAACTCTAATTAGTTAGCATGAAATCAAATTTTAAAATTAAAATAAACCTTTTATTTTTAATATTAAAATAAACTTTTATTTTAAGATTAAAAATAAACTTTTATTTTAATTATAAAATTATTAAAATATATATTACATATACATAATATATATATATTAAAGTATATACATAATATATATATAATATGCATATATGTATATATATTCGTTAATAATAATAACCACGTGCTTAAGATTCCTAAATATTGAATCATGCAAGCTTTTGAATCCCTTTAATCATAACATTTGTTATCCACGTGAAGCATGCATGATTACATGAATTATAACTTATATATATATAAGAACCGAATGGTGTGGCAAGTAAAAAAAAAAAAAAATCCTCAGACGTTAACAATCCATGCTACATTACCGACTTCACAGGAAACTTTACATCATGTGAATTTCGAGTACAGGATAAGCGAAATCAAGTATTTGGCGATTTTTTTTTATTTTTTATTTTTTTTTAATTTTATACAACAAAATTATGCCCAATTAAATTATTTTAAACACATATCAATATACATATCAAATCTGAACAATTAATAATTTGCATAAAGGTTTGGCTTTGATACCACTGTTAGGTTTGTAATATTCAAGAACGCAATTAAATTGCATAAATAAGTAGAAACATGGAAAATCAGAGTTTAAAAATTTTTACAAACCATAAACCCGGATCACCCTTTATGCACAATTATTAATTAAACGAAAAAGAAAGAACAAGAATCATACCCTTAAAGATCCGAGCTTCCTCAGGTACAAGTTCACCTCCAATCCTTTTCGCGTTCAACTTGAATCCACCGGGTTTGGTTCCTTCCTTTGATCAACGTTAGCCACCCAAGTGTTTGGCCTCTAGAGGTGATCCACCAAGGAAGAAGAAGAATTCAAGAAGATGGATGTTTGGCTAAACCCTAGTTTTCTATCTCTATAGAAAAGGCGTACTCTCCCAACTATTGAAATTACGTATTCACATGTTGTGAAAGTGCCAACCCCCCACCCATAATAAGACTCCTCTTATTTATAGATGTGGGCAACCCTCCTTAACAATTAAGGAATTGGGTTTTATTTTAATTAATTAAATTCTTTTAATTAATTAAGCTCTCTAATCTTATTAGGGATAATTAATTAAACTCTTTTAATTAATTTGCCTCCTAATTCTATTAGGATATTTGAGAGTACTTTTATTAATTAATTCCCAAACTCTTTTAGGAATTAAATAATAATAATAGTAATAATAATAATAATAAGACTCCTCTTTTTAATTTATATTTAATATTTCCAAAATATTAAATAATAAATATTAAGCTATTTAATTTATTCTATCACCATAGATTAAATTAAATATACTTAACTTATTATTACGATTATGCCATTAACTTCTTAAATAATTATTCTTCCTTTTATGGTGTGACCCTTTAGGTTCTCCATATTAAACCGATTGTGAATAAATCAATTAGAACAATTCTAATCTTATTTAAATAAATAAATTAAACTAATAATTTATTTAAATAAATAATATTTATTCTACAATAGGGATAAGCCTCCCTAGCGATTAACGACTTTCCAGATAATATAGATTTCAACATTAATCATAAAAGAACATTTGAGTAAATAATTACCGTACAATTCAATCCTTCCACCATACAATGTCCCAATTAAATATAAGACATGGAATTTCTGTCAAGTCTTATTTTATTTAATTATATGTATTTCGACTCTTAAATGCCTAACTCAAATAATGAAAATTAGAAACTCCTTTCTAATTTCATTACGCCTTAAGCCAAGGACTCTACGAGTTGTTATTTATCGAATCACATAGAATATTTCTCTTCTTTTACTAGAAGTGGTAGATTCTTTATTGATCATACATTATCTCATGTATACGACTTATTATATCCAAGCATACCCTTTGATATACCCTAAGGGTCTTAAGGAATAAGTCAAAGTATAACTCACCATACACAAGATACTATGATGATCTCAAGTCCAAGGATCACTTCAGATTACTATCACTACAGAATTCCTATTGACGTGCATGTAAAACTCCATTAGGTATTCCTTAGCGAGCCACATTCAAGTGAACTTATTCTCTAATAAGCACCTACATACTTGCTTTAGTGTCTCCACACAAATGATCATGAGATCAATCATCCTCATCCAATGAAAGAACAACGTATGTACCAATCTATCCGGATTCACTAATCCCCAATTTAGTAATCCAACGATTGGGAACTATTTTAGTTTTAAGCTTTCTAAGAATTTAGATCTCATTAGAATGATCATCATCATTATTCTAAAAGCATTGCTTAAAACTATGGGTTTATCACATATTATAAAACAGCATCATGGAGATAATTAAAAGCCTTTAATAAATTAATACTTTTTATTAATAAATGAATAAGATTGTTACAAAGTATATGCTTTATCATCAAACATGATTGGCTTGTATGCATACTACTTTCACCTGTCGGTGCGAATCTCGCTTGACCTGGTTCCGTTATTTATTATTCTGTTGGAATAACCTGTCTATGTGGATTACCACATGCATGGTGAATGATCCTTTGTATTCATTCCTTATTAAATTGTGGAAATGATCGTATATGTGGATTACTGCATGGCGGTGAAAATCCATTTCATATTTCAGATATTCTATTATACTCGTATGAGATATCATTTCTTTTGTACTCGTCATGAAATATCATTTTATTTGGTATTTTTTGTTACGAGTTACTATTCACGGGTTACTATTCACCTGGTTACTATTCACTCTAGTATTATTCACTCGGGTATTCGGGGCACTTTTCATGCCGGAATACTATTCACGAATTACTATTCACCCAAATTACTATTCACCCAAATATTATTCACTCGGGTATTTGGGGTACTTTTCATGTTGGGGTACTATTCACGAGAAGTACTATTCACCCAAAAAATATTTTTTTTCTGTCCAAATTATTTTTGATACAGAAATATTATTCTTGAATTTTACTCCACAAAGCAGTATCATGTTGACAATTTGGACGTTATTAATTCCTGGATAAATTAATTCTTGAACTTGTTTTATTGAATTATTATGTCATTGTCATCATCCTCATGTTTATATTATGTTGAATGTCATCTGTGGCTTGTAGTGCATAGATGGACTTGGTATGATTATGACCAGGGATTATTCGCTATAATCATGATCGTAATGTTACAAATGATGTGGAAAAAGTCCTCATTGGCCGTAGTGCATTGATGGACAGTTTTTGGTATGATTATGGCTATGGATTCTCTTCGGCCAAGAGAGCAAAGATGAATTATTTTATGGCATGATCAGGATCGTTGATGAAAACTCGATTATCTTTTGTCCCGTGGTGCATGGATAATTCGTGGTCATGATACTAAATAATATCTTTGGCCTGTAGTGCAGGGATGATTTGATGATGTGGATTATTTATTAAGCTGAGTCTTAGCGATTAAGTTGATGAAAAACATTTTTTTTAAATCATAGAAGTTATTATTACATTCATTTCTTAAGTTCACTTAAGTACATACGCTTAATAAATGACTACTCAATAACTTTGTCTTTTCCAGATGGACCAGCAACCTCAATTTTAACTGAAAACATTATATTTAACGCAAGGGTGAGCAACAGCTTGCTCAGCAAGGAAATAAGCAGTTAAATATAATGGAACATAAATATCTATATCAAAGAGGTTACAATGCAATAGATATTGAACAATATAATTCTTTAAGAGTGTTTAATTTATAGCTTCCCTTAAAAAATTTATCTTACTAACTGCAACTAACAGAAAATAAAAGGAAGCATGCCCAGCTCAACATTCCACAATCTTCTTGTTGCTTTTCTATGCTAGCAGCCAAGCTTGGCTTGGCCTTGTGAGGCTCAGTTAAGCTTGGTGTGGCCTTTCTTGGCCTCACGGCCCCTAAGTTAAATATAAAGCTACTATTACAGTTGCTAACTTGGCAACTTCTGCCACAAATAAGTAGCAGTTCTGCCATTCTTCTTTAACTTGATATCCCATTAATTTTTTTCTATGTATGATATCGCACTTCCAATCTGCCATCGCTATTGTTCTTTGCCGCTTAATTGTTATTTTCTTGCACACCTATTACCATAAGTCATTTTGTCTGCTACAAGTGTTTGTGATCTACATGTCATCATGCTACATCAACTATAGTAAATAAACAAAAGTGCATGAACTTAACTTACTAAGCAAATGACTAAGGAAAACAAACTCGGTTGTTAAAACTTGAAGTTGCCAAGGACAACAAATTATCCGGAAGTTATTTTTACATCGTCATTAGTAGCTTCCCTAATCCTTAACCCATTCCCGTGCAATCCTCTAACCTCGGTTTTGCTAGATTTCTAAGAGCATGACCTCTTCGCTATAATCTTTTAGAGTTCTAAGGTTATCCCGGTTGGCTTATTAAGCTTTAGCTCCTTGGTTCGATCATTTGTTTCAACAGAGTAAGTAAAGGAATGATCAAGCTAGTGCTTTTTTACTACTAGAGTTAGCCTAAAATTGATCTTGGTCTAAGGTTCAACCAATAAGACTGCTCTATACTAAAGCAAATTTAGAGGCTAAATGTGTCTAGCAGTTTATTTTAGTACTTCAACAGTCCCTTAACTTTCATCATGTTAACAGCCACTTTTGGCTTTAACATATGAATTATTACATTCTTATAAGTTCTGTGCATAAATTCTTTAGTAAGCTTTTTGGTTAATCTTGATATATCGTGTGCTTGACCCACAGATGGTGAACTCTAATCGTTAACACAAGAGTTAGCGATCAATCGCTATCATCTTCTTATCGCCTTGACAAAGCAATGATCATCCTTCCTCGGTTTTTTTTCTTTCAAGTCTTAGTCTTTAAACCAAAAACTTAGTTATACTTGAATTTTAGATATATTAGTACCTAAAAGTACCCTTAGGACTTGTAACACAATCGAGGCGGTCCCATAGACCCGACTCAAATCAAGCAGCAAAAGGGTTGACATGCTAACTTCCTTTTGCTCTAATTCCAGTACAAAACATTCAATTGCACAATTAAATCAATTACACATTTAATACATAAACTAACAGGTTTGATACTTTCCTTATTTCCTTTCAAAGTTACTCTTATAGTTGATTCCCACATAATTACAACATACTAATCACAATCATTAAGCACACATAGTATCTAGTGATAATTCTATTTTACACAAACAATTTCATTCCTTGAGTTATACATTGAGACTTCTCATCTGCTTTTAATCTCAATCTCTTAGAAGAACCCATAAAAGAGAATTTGATGAATGAAATTTGATTTAGCTTCTTACATTTTTAATCGTTGAATACACTGACTTCTTAAGGTCAATATGGTTACACACTCACCTATTTAGGAGAAGTATTATCTAAATTGATTGGACAGTTTAACCCCATCCGACCAAGAGTTTAAAAGAACCCCCAGCCTCAGCTGCATCACTGCTACTACTACTGCGGTATAAGTTCAAGATATATTGTTTACACAAGACTAGTTCATGAGTGCTTTAATATGTAGCATAATTATGAATAGCTACTAAAACATATCTAAGGCTCTAAGCATGCCTAAAGGCATTCAGTAGTATAGAAAACTGAAACAACGTAAAACATTAACCAAAAATAGGTTTTTAAGGAAACGAAAATATTAGTAGACAATAGAAGTTAAAGTGAGCAAATGAAAATGAATGAATTTCCAGGAAAAAGAACTAAAACCATCACTGAGTAGTGATAAGTAAATATTGTAAAAGGTAGAAAAACTGCAACAAAAGTGTTCCTAAAATGGTTGAGAACTTGAGATGTGTAAGAAAAGACAAAGGGGAATCATACTGAGAAATACTCTCAACTTGAAACTACAGGACAAGGAGAAGTTAAGAAATTGCAGATTTATGTAGTAGAAAACATATCATGGCATATGAATAAACTAAAAGTGTCACTATGATCGAAAGTCATGATCACGGCCAACTAAGCACTATCAGCATCACTATAGAAAAATAGGTCATTTCCGACGGGCAATGTCGTCGCCAATGACACTCTTACCGTCGGCAATGAGGTCATTGGCGACGGCACGGTCCGTCTCCCTTCCCGTCGTCGTATGGGTCGTCGCCCCTAGCTCCCGTCGCTCACCGTCGGCCAGAGGGTCATTGCCGACGACTAGCCGTCGGTAATGAGGTATTGGCGACGGCGTTGGTGATGAAGTAGACCGTTAGTAATGATTTTTCTAGAAAATTAAAAAACAGTCATTGCTGACGGCATAGCCGTCGCTAATAACCCTCAACCACCATCGCCAATGAGTTTTTTAGAATTTTTTTTTTTGAAAATTTGCCAAATACCCCTGTTCATTTACATATACATAATTATACCTGTTATAAACTAAAGAAAAATTATAAAGAATTCTTCACTAACACATATCAATAACAATAATAGCTTTTGCTATATCAACCATCAAATATGTAAACAACGTAATGACTTATAGATAAAAGTCGTACAATGTAAATACAAAAGGTAATCATAAACAATCAATATAGTTAGATACATATACCATCAACCTAACTAAATTCTAAACTCTAGTTTGTATAACTCAAAAGCTGTCTAAATATACATATATGAAAGTCAAAATATAAACATAATGAGTACTACAACCCAAGATCAGGAATGTCGGTATCACCATCACCGTTGGTCCCACTGCTGGTCCCACCTACGGTCCCACCTCCTGGTCCGATCACGGTCCCACCTCAATAGTCTCTCATCAAGATCACCGACAATCATCACCATCTCCACCACGGGCATCACCTGTGCCACAGCCTCCACCAGCCGAAATCTCATCAACAAGACCCTACAATATTAAAATATTAATAAAGAATTCGAAAATAGAGCATATTTAAATTAGTTTTGTTTGTGTTCTTCAAGTGTTGTTGAGGTTTACAAACTGCGTGATAACTCGGTCTCCGTATGTCAGAATCGAGTCCCGTAAGTTATAACGCGTGTCTAATATCTATGCGATGCTATGTGTGTGTTTGCGTGGCGTTTGGAAGGCCGATGTGGGTTTTGGGCTCTTTTTTGGCCTTTTGCCTAAGTGTTAGCGAGTTTTACAAACTAGGCAATAACTCGGTCTTTGTATGTCGGAATCGAGTCCCGTAAGTTCTAATACATTTCTAATACGTACGCGGTGCTATGTGTGTGTTCGCGTGTCAACTGGACGACCAAGGCAGGTTTTGACCTGTTTTTCGGCTTTTTACCTAAGTGTTGACGAGTTTTGTAAACTGGGCGATAACTCGGATTCTGTATATCGGAATCGAGTCCCGTAAGTTCTAACGCGTGTCTAATACCTACGCGGTGATATGTGTGTGTTCGCGTGTCAACTGGATGACCGAAGCGGGTTTTGACCTATTTTTCGGCTTTTTGTATAAGTGTTGGTGAGTTTTGCAAACTGGAAGATATCTCAGATTCCGTATATCAGAATTCAGTCCCGTAAGTTCTAACGCGTGTCTAATACCTACGCGGTGCTATGTGTCTGTTCGCGTGTCAACTAGACGACCGAGGCGGGTTTTGACCTATTTTTTGGCTTTTTGCCAAAGTGTTGGCGAGTTTTGCAAACCGGGCGATATCTCAGATTTCGTATATCAGAATCGAGTCCCTTAAGTTCTAACGCATGTCTAATACCTACACGGTACTATGTGTGTGTTTGCGTGTCAACTGGACGACCGAGACGGGTTTTGACCTATTTTTCGGCTTTTTGCATAAGTGTTGGCGAGTTTTACAAACTGGGCGATATCTTGGATTTCGTATATCGAAATCGAGTCCCGTAAGTTCTAACACGTGTCTTATACCTACGCGGTGCTATGTGTGTGTTCGCGTGTTAACTGGATGACTGAGGCGGGTTTTGACCTGTTTTTCGACTTTTTGCCTAAGTATTGGCGAGTTTTGCAAACTGGGCGATATCTCAGATTTCGTATGTCAGAATCGAGTCCCATAAGTTCTAATATGTGTCTAATACCTACGTGGTGTTATGTGTGTGTTCGTGTGTCAACTGGACGACCGAGGCGGGTTTTAACCTGTTTTTCGGCTTTTTACCTAAGTGTTGGCGAGTTTTGCAAACTGGG
Source organism: Panax quinquefolius (assembly GCA_020205615.1). Taxonomy (NCBI): domain Eukaryota; kingdom Viridiplantae; phylum Streptophyta; class Magnoliopsida; order Apiales; family Araliaceae; genus Panax; species Panax quinquefolius. Next base: position 64,117,577 of record CM035159.1, read on the forward strand.
CGATAACTCGGATTTCGTATATCGGAATCGAGTCCCTTAAGTTCTAACGCATATCTAATCACATGTGTGTTTAGTATTTTATTTAGTTTGACAAGAAATTTTGAAAAGAATATGTATCACTACAAAAAAATGGGCCTTTAGCAACAATTTTTCGGGCAACGACTTTATAAGTCGTTGCTAAAAGTATATGTTTAGCAACAAAATTTGTCCTTCGTTGCAGATTGTATCAGGCTTTCACTTTTTGCAATGAAATTCATAAGTCGTTGCAAAATTTCGTTGCTAATTCATTAGAGGGAAAAATTTTCGTTAGAAATGCGTTGCAAAATTTTTGACCACTTCCTTTCCCGTCATCGTGGCCAACGAAAGTTTTTTTGTTGCTAAAAATGGGGCTTTAGCAACGATTTTTCAGGCAACGACTTTATAAGTCGTTGCTAAAAGTGTATGTTTAGCAACGAAACTTGTCCTTCGTTGCAGATTGTGTTAGACCTTCACTTTTTGCAACAAAATTCATAAGTAGTTGCAAAATTTAGAAACAAAATTCGTTAGAAATTCGTTGCAAAATTTCTAATCACTTGATTTCTCTCATCGTAAGGCAACGAAAGTTTTTTTTTGTTTGTTATATTTCGATGCCTAATATGGACCACATTCATTGGCAACAATTTTTATTTTAGATTGTATATTTTATACAACTTTTGCAACAACTATGAAAATGTTGCCTTAAATTAAGATAATAATAATAATAATAGTACTAATAATAATAATAACAATAATAATAATAATAATAATAATAATAATAATAATAATAATAATAATAATAATAATAATAATAATAATAATAATAATAGTGCTAAATACTAATCCTTGCAAAATAATAGCAACTAGGCCTAGGTGCTTGGGTGGCCATTCTGTCAATATTTCAAACTGGAGGTCTTGGATTTGAATCTGTGCAGCAACATATATTTTAGGATAAAGTTCAATATTCGTCACGTCATCCCGTCCACATATGATGTGTGTGTGTGTGTGTGTGTGTATATTCTTTTCAAAATTTCATATCAAACTAAATAAAATATTAAATAAATCTCAACATTAAACTAAATATATATAAAGTAACTATGAATATTTTTATATAAAAATATATATATGTAAACAAATATTCATATTATTGTAAAATTAGATTATTTAATATAAGTAAATACTTAAGTAAAAATTAGATTATTACGCACAAATTATTGTAAAAAATGATTATTTAATATAAGTAAATATTTAACTTGAGATTACATAAAATAATAAGAACTTTTATTCTTAGGCGGATGGAGTAACTTAAATCATGAACATATTTTAAGTTCAAAAATAAAACATAAAAAAGAAGAATAGTAATGGTATACCACTAACTATTCCCAATTCTCCTTTTACCTTTTTTCCAAATATATTATAAAATTAAATTATAATACTATCATTCTAAGAGAAAACATAAAAGATGAAAAAAAAAAAATTAATATGTTTTATGAACTAAAACATAATAAAGTTATTTAAAATGACTTATAAGTCATTCCTAACAAGTTAGTTTGACCCATATTAATGTAATATCAAATTTATCCCTGTTTTATTTTTATTTTTAAAAAAATGAATTTATAAAAAAGAAGAGTAAGATGCAACGTCACTTTAATTGGCGTTAGAATTTTTATTTTTATTTTTTTATAGTTGAAGTCTTATATACTCCTTCATTTTCAAAACCGATGACAGAAAATAAACATAAAAAAATATTGATGTTTGTAAACAAGTACAAGAGATCAAAGAAAAACAAAAAATTCCAACGTCAGTTAAAGTGATGTTACATCTTACTCTTCTTTTTTACAAATTTGCTTTATAAATTTTTTTAAAAAATTTACAATACCGGTTAGTTTGACATTGGATCACATTTTTATTTTTTTCAAATTCCTTTAAAAAAATGAAATCATTTAAAAAAACATTAAGATATATTTTTTAAAATTTATTTTAAAAAAAAAAATATTTTTTAAAGTGGCGTTGGTTGCCTGTATGATTTTTAGCCAAAAATAAATATCCAAAAATTCAACGCCATTTCAAATGGTGTTCAGTAATTTTTCCCAAATTAGATGTGAGAGCCTTTACTCTCGACGGCAGTCGTTGAAGTTTTTATTTTTTTAAAAATATCCGTTTAAAAATAAAATCTTTTTAACACACCAAGGATTGATCCATCGAATAATTATATTGGGGTTCTATCTATATATTGACTTTATCTAAAGAACTCATTCTTGATAACTCTATAGTGGGGTTAAATGCTTTCTAGATCACTGTACTATAGGTCGACTTACAAATGGGTTACTGAACTTTTTTTTCTTACAGTCAACTCACTAAACTTTATTTTTCTAACAAAAGTTAAAACCCAGATTAAACTCGTTGATTGTTTATCGGAAAAATACACATCGGCAATTTGAGTTGTCATAATTTTCAAAGTGATGTGGGCCTTGGATTTATGTGACGTCTTTAGTGATTTAGAGATTTCTAGAAAAAGTTTTATGAAAAAAATGTTTTAAAATGTAATATAAATTATAAAAATTATAAAATTATACTAAATTTAATTTTATAATTTAATTTAATAAAATTTAAGAAATAATTATATTAATAAAAATGTAATTTTTTTATTTTTTAATAAAAATAAAATAAAAACACGCTTTTTTTTTTATAAAATAAAATAAAAACGCAGCGATTTTTTTTATAAAAGTAAAATAAAAATGCGCTTTTTTTAATAAAAATGCATTTTTTTTAATAAAAATGCCCTTTTTTAATAAAATGCATTTTTTATAAAAATAAAATAAAAACGTTTCTTATTTTTTTTTATATAAAAAATGCAGTTTTTATTTTTAATAAAAATAAAATAAAAAAATGCAGTTTGTTTTTATAAAAATAAGATAAAATATGCATTTTTTAATAAAAAATAAAATAAAAATGTAGTTTGTTTTTATAAAAAAAAAAAAATGCGTTTTTTATAAACGTTTTTATTTTATTTTTATAAAAAAATTGCGCTTTTTATTTTACTTTTATTAAAAAATATAAAAAACTACATTTTTTAATAAAAACGCTTTTTATTTTATTTTTATAAAATAAAAATTGCTTTTTATTTTATTATTATTAAAAATAAAAAGCGCAATTTTTTTTATAAAAAGAAATAAAAACATTTTTATTTTATTTTTATAAAAAACAATGCTTTTTATTTTATTTTTATAAAAAAACTACATTTTATTTTATTTTATTGAAAAAATAAAAAATTGCATTTTTTAATAAAATATGTTTTTAATTTATTTTTATAAAATAAAAGCTGCGTTTTTTATTTTATTTTTATTTAAAAATAAAAACTACATTTTTTTATTAAAAAATGTTTTTTATTTTATTTTTATTTAAAAAACTGCATTTTTTATAAAAATAATTATTTCTTAAATTTGATTAAATTAAATTATAAAATTAAATTTTGTATAATATTATAATTTATATTACACTTTAAAACATTTTTTTCATAAAAATTTTCCTAGAAATCTACATAGTCACTGCCACGTAACACAAACGGCGCCACATCAGCTTGTAACAGATAACTCAGCCGCTAATGTGTACTTTCCGTTAACAGTCAAACGAGTTTTGTAGAGATTTCGGCACATAAAACGCAGCGGAAATATAAAAATTCAAAGCAATTTCTGAAACCCAAAAACAGAATCCATGCGAAAAATAACTAACTCAGTTGTTTAGAGATTATACCGAATATGAAAAACGAGAATCTGAAATTGATGCGCTCGAATCCTTAACGCAATTCCTCACAAAACTACGTCTCTATGGTATCCACACGAACGTCGCACGAACCGTCGAACGATTCTATAATAAGAGGGACTTGCGGTACTAGCCACCAAAGGAACCTTTATGAAACTGTACGTTTTCTCTCTAGTCTCTGTCTAAGAGCGGCTAGGGTTTTGAAGTTATGATCTAACCCTAAGCAGCTGCTATATATCCTATATATAGTAGTTAAATGGGATTAATCAAAACCTAATTTCATAAAATCCAAATTTATATATATATAACTTAATTAAGTCTTACTTAATTAATATACATATATAAAAACTTTTCTTTTAATTTAAATTCGTGATTTAAATACTATTAATCATATTAATATATTTAAATCCTTAAAATTTAAATTTATTCCCTTTAAATTACGTTTTATGTGTGTGACCTATAGGTTATTATCACGTTGGCAATAATTTTAAAATCATATTATAAAATTATAAGCAAGTGAGATGCAGCATCTAGTAATGCATCATCGCTACCCAAGTAATAATAAGATCGATGATTCGATGCAACCTTTTAGTGACCAATGTTTCAATGTAATTTAATCCTTTTAACCTTAATATCCTAGATTAAACTCTCGAGTCATGGAATGTGTCATACTCTTCATAATTTAACTGAAGTTTTCTTGATCAATGAGTAGACTATATGAAACAAATCACTATTTGAGCATGACCATGCATTTCATAGTCCTACTCAATCAAGAGGCCTATGGATATCACCCCTAATATATAGGAGGGTTAAATTCCATCTAGATCACTCATATTTCTCACACAATTCATAATGTACCCAATAATCACCTTTATAGTCCACCCTATTAAATGTGACATTTGATTATCAAAGTACATAAATTCCCGTGTAGTAATATAGTGATTTCAGGTCGGAGGACCATTACATCATTATCACTATGAGAATTTCTAATGACACTTCGCATAATGCTCCACATAGAATTCTCATGGTGGGTTTGTCCAGTACATCGTTCTCTAACATGTACCTATGCATTGACTTAATATCTCATATATTTATGACCAATGAGATTTGGTCATTAGTCAATCCACATACTAGTCTCAATGCATCAATGTTGTCCCATCAACAATGATACTCGACTAGGGACATTTAAGAACAATGATACTAATTGTAATTATATAATCTCATGTTCAAGTCACATACTTGAAACCATATAATTTGTATCATTATTCTAAGGAATTTTATTATGTTAACAATTATATAACGCGATAAATAAAACCATAATAAAATCATTCATTTATTCAATCAAATATAATATCAAAACGTTAAGCAATTATATCAAATAATTGGCCTCTAGGGCATAAACTCTAACAGATCTCCCACTTGCACTAGAGCCAATCACTCATGTATCTAATACCCATGGAACTAGTGTGACCATCGTGCTTCGCCATGACAAAGCCTCGTCGATGGATCTCGCAACATTATCATCGGTTGACACTCTTCCTATATGTACATCTCCTCTATCAATGATTTTACGGATGAGATGGTACCGCTTTAAGTATATGCTTGGATCGTTGGTGAGATCTCGGGTTCCTTAGCTTTGGTAATGGCTCCATTGTTATCACAAAGATAGCTTAACCGGATCAACAATGGTTGGAACAACACCTAGTTCAAGGTGATAAACTTTTTAATCCATACTGACCTCCTTGGCCGCACTAGAAGCAAAGACAATATACTCACACATTGTAGAATCGCTCATCGTCTCTTGCTTCGAACTCTTCCAGCTAACAACACCACCATTAAGGTAAAATACAAAACCTGACTGAGACTTATAATCATCATTATCAGTCTGGAAACTAGCATCTGTGTAACCCTTTACTGCTAGTTCATCTTCACCTCCATATACCAAGAATGAATCCTTAGTCCTTGTAAGGTACTTGAGGATATTCTTGGATCGCCCGTCGATGACCTTCACCTGGATTCGACTGGTATCTGCTCGTCATGCTCAAAGCATACGAGACATCCGGACGAGTGCATATCATTGCATACATGATAGATCCAATTATCGAAGCATAAGGGATCTTTCTCATATGCTCCTCATCATCTTGTGATTGAGGACATTGGGCCTTAAAGATCTTTACACCATGAGTCATGGGTAAGTGTCCTCTCTTTGCCTCTTGCATGCTGAACCGTTTCAGCACTTTATCAATATATGTACTCTGACTTAGGCCGAGCATTTTCCTCGATCTATCTCGATAGATCTTGATACCTAAAATGTAGGCTGCATCGCCTAAATCTTTCATGGAGAAACATTTTCCTAACCATGTTTTTACAGCCTGTAATGAAGGAATGTCATTCCCAATAATTAATATGTCGTCAACAATATTAGGAATACAATATGACTCCCACTAACCTTCTTATATACACAAGGTTCATCTTCATTTTTTAATAAAGCCAAACTCTTTGACTGCTTCATCAAATCGAAGATTCCAACTCCGAGAGGCTTGCTTCAATCCATAAATGGATCGTTGCAGCTTACATACCTTTTCAGCATCCTTTGGAGCGAAAAAACCCTCAAGTTGTGTCATGTACACATCCTCAAGGAAATTTCCATTAAGGAAAGCAGTTTTGACATCCATCTGCCAGATTTCGTAATCATAAAAAGCTGCAATAGCAAGTAAGATGCTGATGGATTTAACCATTGCCACTGGAGAGAAGGTTTCATCATAGTCAACACCTTGAACTTGTATGAAACCTTTTGCTACCAGTCGACCTTTATAGGTTTGTACATTATGTCAGTTTTCTTCTTGAAAACCCATTTGCACCCTATTGGTTTTACCCCTTCGGGTGGATCAACCAAAGTCCATACTTGGTTAGTATATATGGAGTCCATTTCAGATCTCATGGCTTCAAACCATCTCTCAGAATCTGGTCCATTCATAGCTTCTTGGTAGGAAGCAGGCTCATCCTGATCTATGAGCATCACATCGCCATTTTGAGTCACAAGATACCCATAATATCTCTCGGGCTCTTGGCGTGTCCTACCAGATCTACGAATTCCTTGTGTAATTTGAGTAGGTTCACTTTCCACAACATCTTGTGGTTCCTGCTCACGTTCCAACTCAGGTTCAATGATATTCTGTGGTTCTTGAATTTCTTCTAGTTCTACTTTCCTCCCACTGTTTCCTTTAGAGACAAATTCTCTTTCTAGAAAAATACCAGTTCGAGCAACAAACACTTTGTTCTGAGAAGGTTTGTAGAAATAATACCCTTTTGTTTCTTTTGGGTATCCCACAAAATTATATTTGTCAGATTTGGGTCTGAGCTTGTCTGAATCCAGACGTTTTATAAACGCCTCGCAACCCCAAATCTTCATGAACGACATACTAGGACGTTTCCCAGTCCACATCTCATATGGTGTCTTCTAAACCGTCTTTGTAGAAACACGGTTAAGTGTGAATGCAGCTGTCTCTAGGGCATGACCCCAGAAGCTTATTGGAAGATTTGGATGACTCATCATTGATCGTACCATGTCCAACAAGGTTCGATTCCTCCTCTCAGACACACCATTCCATTGTGGTGTTCCAGGTGGAGTGAACTGTGATATAATACCACACTCCTTTAGAAGGTCATCAAAGTCTTGGCTTAAGTATTCACCTCCTCGATCGGATCGAAGGGCTTTTATGCTTTTGCCAAATTGGTTTTGAACTTCATTCTTGAATTCCTTGAACTTTTCAAAGGATTCAATTTGTGTCTCATAAGATACACATATCCATATCTCTCAAGTCGTCAATAAATGTAATGAAGTAATAAAACCTACCTCTTGCTAACGAACTCATGGGTCCACATACATCACTATGTATAAGTCCCAATATATCGCTAGCCCGATTCATCGTGTCCGATGAAAGGGCTTTAGTCATCTTGCCTAATAAATAAGATTCGCATTTTTCATATGATTCAAAATCAAATGAATCCAAAAATCCATCTTTATGGAGTTTGATATGTCGTTTCTCATTTATATGGCCCAAATAATGATGCCGGAGATATGTTGGATTTGAATCATTTGATTTAAATCGTTTTGTATTTATGTTATAGATAGGCATATCTAAGTCAAAAATATAAAGACCATTAAACAATTGTGCAACACCATAGCATATATCATTTAAGTAAAACGAACAACGGTTGTTCTTTATTATAAATGAAAAACCTTTCTTGTCCAAATAAGAAACAAAAATAATGTTTTTGCTTATAGCAGGCACAAAATAACAATCTTCTAATTCTAAAACTAGCCCAAAGGGCAAAGATAAATAATAAGTTCTTACGGCCAGTGCAGCAACTTTTGCTCCATTCCCAACACGTAGGTCAACCTCTCCTTTTGCCAAAGTCCTACTCCTTCGGAGTTCCTGCACATTAACACAAATGTGAGAACCACATTCAGTATCTAATACTCATGATGTAGAAGTAGACAAGTTGACTTCTATAACATATATACCTGAATCGGAAGTCATACTTCCTTTCCTTTTCTTCATTTCTTCCAAAAAAGCAAGACAATTCCTCTTCCAGTGTCCAGGTTTTCCACAAAAGTGACAATCACCTTCTTTAGCCACCCCACCTTTAGGTTTTAAAGCCTGTTTGGTTTTGGATTTAGGTTTGGCACTAGAATTAGATCATATCTTCTTCTTGAAAGTAGTATGCACACAAGCCAATCATGTTTGATGATAAAACATATACTTTGTAAAAATCTTATTCATTTATTAAATAAAAAGTATTAATTTATTAAAGGCTTTTAATTATCTACATGATGCTGTTTTATAATATGTGATAAACCCATAGTTTTAAGCAATGCTTTTAGAATAATGATGATGATCATTCTAATGAGATCTAAATTCTTAGAAAGCTTAAAACTAAAATAGTTCCCAATCGTTGGATTACTAAATCGGGGATTAGTGAATTCGGATAGATTGGTACATAGTTTTCTTTGCTTATTCTAGTTTAGAGAAAAACCAAAAGGGAAACATTTAAATATGTAGCTGCAGGGTGGTTGTTCATGCTCAAAATTGTAGTTACTAAAGTTAGCTTCAAGTAGATAATGCAGTAAATGTGATATGTTTGGTACAAATTTCCTAGAGTTGAAGTTTAACATAATGACTTGATATTGCATGGGTAAGCAACACAAAAATATGTTTTCAATTCTTTAGCATCTTTTGGTTTTATATTATTATTACCAAAAAATTAGATAAATGTGAAATCCTATCTGTAGCAACTTTTTTGTTATATAGTATTGTTATGTGTTGCCGGTTTCCATTTTAATTTTTATTTCTTTATGTATTTATAGATATTTGATGGTGATGCATAGGGAGTAGGGACCAGCTGAGTAATTGCATCTTGATATCTTAATTATATTTGTAATGGTGGTACAACTATGGGAAACACATGGCCATTTTTCTTTGGTTGGTCTTGTTGGTTCTTTGTATATTGGATGATTTGTGAATCTAATTGTGTAGTATTCTACTAACGTCCAACTTTTCGTGCTCACTTTTCCTTGAGTACTTTCGGTTATGAATTTTAAGATGTAACCAAAAAACACGGTTATATGTTTTCTTACATATGTCTAGTATATAATGACTTGAGCCAACTCTTCTCATTACCAATTGATTTTGAGTTAAAGAGCCTGATGTCTTTATATACTAGACTTTGGGCCCATTTTATAAATCTAACATATTTGGAATTAAGTTATCTATATTATGATTAGATCTTTGTTGAGGCTACCCAGTATTTACTCGTAGTGATTCTATTTTTAATTTGTTTGGCATGGAATAATTGTTCATTATTCCTTATTTATTCAACTACTATTTTTCTCTCCATATTTTACATTTTGTAATGACACTCCTAGTTGTACTTATTTGGATATTTTTCTTCTCTTTTTTGTTTATTGTTCTGATCTTGACCCCTACCTTCTACTGTGTCCAGTTAATTCTTGTAGAAGTATGCTGCTCCAGTAAGGGTGATGGAACTGATCCATTTGCAGACGTTTCACTACAGCCTTTGCCACAGTACACTATACCATCTGATGGGGTGACTATGACAAGTATCACTTGTACTAATAAAGGTCATATTTTCCTGGCTGGTTGTGATGGCCACATTTATTAAAGTTAATTTGTTAGCCTTACGGTTGAGGATTGGTCCTTCAAGGAATAAACCAGGACCAAACCTGAGGATCAATATGAAACCATTGTGCATTGAGATTATCGCTTTTCCATTATGGCCATTTATTGTTGTTATCATAAAATTATAACAGCACTTTCATGATTGTTTTTTGTTCAAGTTTACACTAGTTTGGAACATATTCACTTAAATCGCCAAATCATTGATTGTCCCTGTGGTAATATGGCCAGAGTTCACCCTTAGTTTAGATTAATATATACCAACTTTTGAGGTACTCAAGCAGTTGAGTTATTATTGGTGAACTAAACCATGTGAAGGTACCCATCCCTCTTCTTCCTTTAACATTTATAATGACACAAGCTTGCCACATAAGAAAGTTTTATATTTTGATATGTATAGATCAATGCTAAAATGTTGGAGTTATCTGTTATATATGAAAATTAGTCTCTATCTGTAAGACAGTAAAAGGGATCTACCCTGTATTTAGTCTGATGATAAGGTTGGAAGTTTTAAAATCTATAATGAATTTATTTTGTCATATTTATATTCTGTTTTCTCTTGTACTTGGAAGCAACAAATTCAACCTAACAATTTTTTTCCATGTGCTATTCTCTTGCTTCTAAAGTATTATGAAATAGGAGTCAAGCCTTGACATTGTAGACTATTTTACATGTGGATCTTCTGGTTATGCTATTTTTGGTGACCTGAATTTGTTAGAGAAATTGGTCATGAAGACAAATGTTTGATATATTTTTGTGGTGGAGTAGGTATGCTTGTTCAATTTTGTTTGTGATGGCTTTGCTACTGATGCTTCAATATAATTTTGGACAACTGTCTCGTGTAGCATGCAATATTCCAGCGCCTGACTGAAGATCACGTATTTATCACAACAAAAGGATACCCTGATATAGTCACAAGGTAGCGTAAAAGTTTAAACAGTTCAGGTGAACAATAAAGCTGGTATTGGTTTGTTTCTAGATCTCGTCCTGAAAGTCTATTATTTATTAATTTCTAATTAAGTTAATAGACATGTTCATGGATTATAAATAATATAATAGCAATCAATACGAATTCATGTGTAATTGCAGGAAGATTTGATAGTGTGCATGTTGGAGAAGTGCAAGCATTCTCTCCCTGTAGTTCAGAGACGAAATTATGAAGTGTACTTTCTTTATATATGTAGATATATAATTTGATTGAAGAATTGTGGTAGCTTTAGATGGTTAATTGTAAAGATAATGAATGATTATGTAATGGATGATTTTATTAAGTTAATAATATTTTAGTTTTTTGTATTTTTGCTATTATTTGCTATGGGGACATTGAGCCAGCCAAGTATAAAAAAAGAATGTCAAATTTTGATTTGGCAACAATATAATTCTTTATCAAAGCATTGAACGAGTTTTAATATAGCAATAATTTTTTATACATTTAGTAACAAATATTTGTTGCTAATGACATTAAAAATATAATATTTGGCAACAAAAATTTAACCTAATAACAACGGAGAGGATATTGTTGCTAATACTAAAATAAAAGGCAATATTTTTTATCGTTGCAAATAATATCAACTTTCGTCAGACGATAAAGAAAGCGACAACATATAATGTCGATTTGCTTAATCGACATTACATTCGCTTTTATTGAAAATAACCAAAGAACAAACATTTTCGTTCTTTGATTCAAAGATAATGTCGTTGTCAAATAATATAATCAGCAACAAAAATCGTTGCTAAAAAGTTTACATTCCGCAACAAAAGTAAGCTTAGGCAACAATTTTCATAATTTACTACAACGAAAAATGTCTTTGCAAAATGGTGTCAATTGCAACGAAAATGCATGGTCGTTGCAAAAAAAAAGAGAGTTCATTTCGTTGCCAATTAGCAGACTTTTGCAACGAAATGGGGTTTTTAGCAACGACATTTTAATTATTTTGTAACAATACATTTTGTTGCTAAAGGATCGATGTCTCTGTACGAAAGCCAAATTTTGTTGCAAAATGTATTACTTTTGGCAACAAAAAAAATATGTTCTTTGCGGAACAATTAGCAACGTTCATTACGCAACGAAAGATGCAACGACAGTAAAGTCGTTGCCAAAACCCTTTAGCAACGAAATTTGACACCTTTAGCAACGAAAATCAGTTGTTGTTGAAGTCCCATTTTTTTGTAGTGTGTGTGTGTGTGTGTGTGTGTGTATATATATATATATATATATATACACATACATATCAATAGAATAAATTTAAAAATATTGGAGACTACAAGTTATGGTGTTAGTTTAGTTAACTAATAAATTAGAATGACTCAATGGTAGATTAATGGTCCAATAACCCATATGTCTTATGTTCAAAACCTAGTTGTGATATTTTTGCTTCTTATGTTATATTTTTTGTGTAATAGATAAATTCTATTATCATCTATATATATAGATACCCATCTCAAATCTCCACATTAAACTAAATATATATAAAGTAACTATGAATATTTATATAATGTAACTATGAATATTTTAATATATATATATATATTTATAAATTTATCTCTAAATATTCATATAAATATTTATAAACAAATATTTATTTATAAATTTATAAATATTTCATCTAAACTTTAGATATGAATATTTTTTATAAATATTTATATGAATATTTAGAGATAAATTTTAAATATTTATATGAATATTTGTTTATATATATATATATATATATACTAAACAAATCTCAACATTAAACTAAATATATATAAAGTAACTATATATATATATATATATATATATATATATATATATATATATATTGGAGACTACATGTTATGGCGCTAGTTTAGTTAACTAATAAATTAGAATGGCTCAATGGTAGTGTAATGGTCCAATAACCCATAGGTCTTAGGTTCAAAACCTAGGTGTGATATTTTTGCTTCTTATGTTATATTTTTTGTAAATTAGATAAATTATATTACCATATATATATATATATATATATATAAATTTATCTCTAAATATTCATATAAATATTTATAAACAAATATTCATATAAATATTTATGCATGAAATATAAATATATTATCTTATAATAATAACACACTAATTTGTCATTTTATTCTATGATATATAAGATCGTTAGTATGGAAAGACTTGTTTGACTTCTTCTTTTTTTCCTTTTTTCTACAAGCGCTAATTATTATATCAATTCTTTTTTTTTTACAAAATAAAAAGTCGTAGATTTGGGAAACAATATCATTAATTATTCCTTATTTTAAAATGTCCAATATTAAAAACTAATTAATTAACTTGGCTATTAATTTACGTTATAATCTTCTATATTGATCATGTATGATCATCGATATGTCATTTAATTATTTCATTACCAATTTCCATCAAAAAAGTGTTGATTTACGCCCATTAATTATTTATCGCAAAAGAAGAAGATAATTGAAAAGAATAACTTATACTATATTCCAAGGCAAAATAAATAAATTAAAGAATGTAAGATAAATATCATAATTTTGTAAGTATTTGACATATATAAGCGTAAATTATAGTGTTATTATTTTTATTATTATTATTATTGTTATTATTTTTATTGTTATTGTTATTATTATTATTATTATTGTTATTAGTACCATTATTATTATTATTATTATTATTATTATTATTATTATTAATATTATTATAGTATATAACTTCCTGAGATTATATTAATGGTATATAGTGAAGGAGAAGAAAGGAATATATGGGGGAAATATCATGTTTTGATATAAATATATGCAAGTGTGCATCAACCAATCTCTTTACCATACACACCGCCAATGTTGCAATACATCACAACACCACAAAGAGTCCATACCACGAGCCAGTACGTTCCGAAAGATGATATGATAGATGTGATCAACTAACTTCGCAGGCAAACATCCTGACCTTCGGAGTTAGACGTTACTCCACCTTACCCATCATATTCGGAGACAACCTTACCTGAAAAGGTATATTGAGCATCCCCCACAGTTTCCAAAATATAATGAGGAGAAAGGAAACGCCAAGGAACATATTATCAGGTTTTTGGAGTCGATGTCTCTGTGGTTAGGTTATGATGAAGTGAACAATCAAAACCTGTTGATGAGGGAATTCAACAAAACTTTGACGGAGAGTGCCTTCAGTTGGTACTATAATTTGGAGAAGACATCAGTCCATGACTGGGATGATCTAAAATTACAATTTTTTAAGAAATTTTTCTATGTGCAGAAATAGGTAACTATTGTAGAGCTCATGCGATTCAAGCAGAAGCCGAACGAGGAGCTGTTAGTTTATGTGGACAGATTTAGGGCTCAAGCATAGAAGTGTGTAGAGCTAATTGAAGAAAAGAATTTGGTGAGCATATTTAACAATGGTGCTTTAGATGCATTCAAGACCCATCTCATTACAAAGACATGTGATTTATTTGTGACCCTCTCATCTTTTTCATAAGACTTAGGAAGAATCATGACATTGCCCACCTGCCATGCGATTGTTACATGGAAGGGTAAGAGGACCGCAACTGTGGCCTTGGCAGATCCTCAGTTAAAATCGCAAGGGGGCAAAAGGGAGAAGAATGAGAGAAATTTTAATCGGAGTAGAGGAAAGCTCGGTGGAAAAATATGCAGTAAAGCTAGTTCTAGAGGCTATTACATGCAGTGAGAAGGCATTTGTATGTATGAACAATAGGTTAAGCACTGAGTGGTGAAACCTCCAAGGCCTCGGTTTGTTATGACGGAAGAGATGAAAAGAAGACCGGACTTCTATGTTTACCACCAATTCGCAAGACATTCAACTATGGACTTTTACAGCATGCAGAGGATATACCATGAGAAGTTGGTAGCCGGAGAAATTGAACTGTGAAAAAAGCAGCATGAATGACAAGCCACTGCCAAATCACAAAAGGAAAAGAAACGTGGAACACTATTACCCATGGTGTAGTCTCGGAAGTTAAGATGATGCGCAACCTAAATACTGGCTTTACCATCGAAAGATCTCTGAACTATAAAGATGAGAATATCAAAAAATCCACCCAAGGTGGTGGTCCAACAAAAATGGGGGTTTAAGTCCTCAGGAGTATCCCTTGTCAAAAAATTGGATGACCAAGGGAGGAGGCACTAGAATTGATGGATGAAAAATCCACCAAAGATGGTGGTCAACTCTAAACAGTGGCTAAGTGCTCATAAAATGCACTTGCCAAGAAATTGGATGACCCAAGTGATGAGGCAACCGATTGTTACACTTTATCATCAAAAGTGAACGAGGAACTTGGCTATAATAAGTCCTCAGATAAAAAAAGTTATACTTTCAACTTCAAAAGTAAGCGAGGCACCTGACTATAAGTCCTCCGATCAAAAAAGTTATACTTTCAACTTTAAAAGTAACCGAGGCACCTGACTATAAGTCCTAGGACCTGAAAAGTTATACTTTCAACTTTAAAAGTAATCGAGGCACTTAACTATAAGTCCTCAGAAGTTACACTTTCAACTTTAAAAGTGATTGAAGCACCTGAGTATAAGTTCTCAATTCCGGAAAAAAGTTACACTTTATCTCTAAAAGTGGCGAACGTTATACTTTCTCCGACAAAAGCAATATTTATTATCTGAAATGTTATGCTTTTCGTTAAAAGCAATCTGATTTTTAATAAATTTTCAAACTTTCACTTATACTTGAATATTTTTCTGATCTCTTTAAAAAAAGTACAGATTCAAGTGTTGGTTTGCATAAAATCGAAAAAAAACATGTTTTGTCTTGTGAAAAAATAAAATTCATGTTTTCTTTTTTATGAGGCCTATTGTTGTCTTGGAGTATTAATTTGAACAATTTAAGATTCAATGTTAAATAATGAGTTTTAAGGAATGATTCAAATTAAAGGCAATCAATAAGGATAAACAAACTCTATTTTAAAAAATGAAATATATGTACATGAGTTTTTTGATACAGGAAACAAAAAATACTACAAAATGCCACGATTTAAAGAACATGGCATATCAAGATGAAGTGGGGGCATAACTAAAGCTTCCAAGTCATCAATGGCGGTATCCCAAATCTTGAGATTTGCAGCTTTCAACTCCCTAATATCTCGGGTAGCGGATTCTAAGTCCTGAAGCTGATACTCTTTGTGACGCCCCCAAAATAGGTATACATCACCCATCTTCGGTCGTGAAATACATGGTACAGAATTCAAATGCAAACTTAATTTATACAATTATTAAGTGTCGTGCAGAATACGACAAAACATAAGTTATGAGTTTTAATACAAATATTGTCTCCTAGACAATATCCAAACTCAAATTCAATTCTCATTACATTTATTATCACACTAAATAGTGAGGACTACTAAAAACCATCTTGGACCGTCACTCTATTCCCCGACTAGTCCTGGCTACGTTATCATTTCCTAAAGAGAACAATGAAAGCGAAAGAGTGAGCTCAACTAGCCCAGTAAGAAATATTATGACTAAGATAATAAAAAATAGTTTATCGTTAGCCTTCAACAGTGTTAAACTGATAAAATACAATAACCATCAAGTTTAACTGCAGCGGAACAAGCAATCCATTAGAAGAGTCAAGTAGAGCATGATATCTACTATCTTCTATGATTTAAAAAGTTTATCATCAATTTTATCGCTGAAACTCAGCTTAATAAATAGTCCACATCATCGAATCATCCTTGCGCTTCGGCCAAGGATATTCATTGGTATCACGACCACGAATTATCCATGCACTACGGGCCAAAGATATTCGTGTTTTCACCAATGGTCATGATCATGCCAACAAATGTCCATCAATGCACTACGGGCCAATGAGGACTTTTACCACATCATTTGTAACATTACGGTCATGATTATACCGAATAATCCCTGGTCATAATCATACCAATCAACAGTCCATCTATGCACGTAAGCCAAAGATGACTTTCATCACAATATAAGAATGAAGATAATGACAATGATATAAGAATTCATTTAAAAGAAAGTAAAGGATAAAATTTTAAAGTTCTATAATTTAATTTATCCAGAATTCAATAATGTCCAAATTGTCAACATGATACTGCTTTATGGAGTAAAATTCAAGAATAATATTGTATCGAAAATGATTTGGACCAAAAAGAAATCAATTTTTGTCATGAATAGTACCTCGGGTGAATAGTAACTGAGTGAATAGTACTCCATGAATAGTAATTTGACATGAAAAAGTTAAAACTTATCAAGAATACTCAGAATAATATTCCTATGAAAAGATACTGGATGAAGCACAAATTTCAAGGATATTCTACTAATTTCATGGAATATAGAAGCCAAAACTTAACAAAATGAGTGTAGAATTCGAAATCTGAAACGAAATAATATTACTTACATACTACAGAATATGGAAGAAAATATTATTTTTTACGAATACTAAAAAAAAAAATATCCCTTACCTTAAAAAAAAGAGTATTCCGACCGGTAGGGCGGGGATATTCTTGAAGAAAACTTGAACTATTTTCTATGCTCAAAGCTTCCTTAAACTCTAAAGAAATAAGATCAATATTATAGAAGAAGAATTCTCTTATTCTGGTGTGATTTTCAATTTTAACTAAATATCCTATTTATAGGAGAATGGAAGGGGCACTATTTAAGAAAAAAAAAAATCACTTGACGCAATAGCAGTTTTATAATCACTTTAGACGTCTTATCCAATTCACGGATGACTAAATCTTCAAGTAAAACAAAACTAAAAAAAAAATATATATATATATATATATATATATATATATATATATATAACCTTTGCCTTTACCAAGAAGGCTTAAACACACACACACACAATACCTAATTATTCACCCACCACCACCACTTTCCACTCTCACACACATGTTTATATATATATATATATATATATATATATATACACACACACACACACACACACACACTTTATAACTTCCCACCGATTATTTTGAAAAAAATGAGTAAGTGGGGGTTCCAAATAATATGCCAACAAATACTTCATAAAATTCCCTCAATATTTTTAACAACATTTATTCATTAATAATATAACTTGCAATATTAACAACCAGATCATTCCTAGGAAAGAGGGGGCTTTCCGATAAGAATTTCTCCCTATTTGTGCGCAATTAGGTGACCAAACCCCTTTCCTCGACAAAACTTTCTAGACATTGTCAATAATGCAAATAATAATATGAATAACTTCGTCGTCTAAATTATTGATTTAATAATATAAAATATTATGCAGATGATATTGTGACAATAATAGAATTAATAATGTGAGATACTATGAAGCAATTACTGTAGCAATAATTGAGTATAACTGAGTGAATTCTCAAGTAAGCATCAATAATCAATACCGTGTGCTACTATGCAACCACACGTATTACTGTACTTTTACCACAGGGTATTTCAACAGTTTAACGGTAAAACTTTCACCATTATTTTTATAAAAATATATTTCTGTCGTTTTCTAACTCTGACAATAATTCCGTTGTGGGGTCCACCAATGATTGCGTCGTCGTATGAATATTTCCTATTAAAATGAATATTCTTCGAGTAGTCGAATATTTTATAACAACTTGCTTATTTTGTAAAATTTATAAATATTACCTAAAACTATAACATTATATTAAATTTACTCCATAATATTCAAAAATATATTTCGAGAAAAATTCATCTTTATTCATAAAAGTTGGGGTCTTACAACCCCTTTTCTTATGAAATTTTATCCTCAAAATTGGTGTACGTACCTGTTATAACGAAGAGGTGAGGATACCTTGATTTCATTTCAGATTATAACTCCCAAGTCATTTCCTCAACATCGCGGTTTCTCCACAAAACTTTGACTTGAGATATAACCTTGGAGCGTAGAATATGTTCCTTTTTATCCAAGATTTTAACAGGTACCTTTTCATACGTTAAATCTTCCGCAATGTCGTCCGGTTCTAACTCAATAATGTGGTTCGGGTCTTCCACATATTTACGTAACATGTATATGTGAAAAACGTTATGAACACGAGACATAATTGGCGGTAAGGCGTGTCTATAGGCCACAGTTCCTACTCGATCGAGGATTTCAAATGGGCCAATGAAGCGAGGATTGAGCTTTTCTCTCTTTCCAAATCTCGTAAATCCCTTCTATAGAGCAACACGTAACAACACATTTCCTCCAACATTGAATTCCACGTCCTTCCGATGAAGATCAGCATAACTCTTTTGTCGATCTTGTGAGGTTTTTATATGTTGCCGGATCATTTGAATCTTTTTCATTGTCATGCGTACCAATTTTGGTCCCAACAACGTTGCTTCACCCACTTCATCCCAACATACTGGAGAACGACACTTTCTTCCATACAACACCTCAAATGGAGCCATGCCAATACTTGTTTGATAACTGTTGTAGGAGAATTCCACGAATGACAAGAAATTTTCCCAACTTCCTTTGAAGTCAAGGACACAGAGTCTTAATAGATCTTCAAGAGTTGAATAGTCCTCTCCATCGCCTCATCCATTTGAGGATGATAAATTTGAATCAATCGTAAATCCGTGCCCATAGCTTTTTGTAAACTAACCCAAAATCGTGAAGTGAATCTTGGGTCTCGATCAGAAACTATGGATACTGGCATACCATGCACTCTTATAATCTCATTTATGTAAATGCATGCAAGACGTTCAAGTTAATAAGTTTCTCGTATAGGTAAGAAATAAGTAGACTTGGTCAATCTATCAACAATGACCCAAATCGCATATATTCTTTTAGAAAACATGGGAAGACCAGTAACAAAATCCATGGTAATGTGCTCCCACTTCCATTCTGTAATTTCAAGTGGTTGCAATGGACCTTTTGGCACCTGATGCTCGGCCTTGACACGTTGAAAAGTTAGAAACCTTGAGATAAAATTCGCGATCTCACTACTAGAAATTCGACATATGTGAGACCCCAGATTTTATCAATAAAGATTTAAATTTTGTCGAAATAATTTTTAATATTATGGTGTGAATTTGAGATAATATTATAGTTGTGGGTAGTATTTATAAATTTTGCAAAGTATGCAAGTGGTTATATTATATTCGATTGGTCGGGAATATTCGGTTTAGCAGGGAATATTCAATACAACTACTCAATCATTGGTGGACCCATTAATGTAATTATTGTCGGATTGAGAAAACGACAAAAATATTTTATTGAAATAACGGCGGAAGTTTTACCGTTGATCTTGTTGAACAACTCGGTAGTAAAAAGTACAAAGAATACGTGTGGTTGCATAAGAAAGACATCGTATTGATTATTGATGCTTATGTAAGAAGTCACTCGGTTTGATTCCATTATTGTCGATTAATAATATGAATTATTATAGCGATAATGACGCTTTTTGTTTTATTCAGTATTATTAACGTAATAAAGCGAAACATCTTTTTATATAAAATGCGAATACTTTATTAAAGTTATTCTATAAATAGAATATATTATATTTTATTATGCATAGTGTTGCATAGTGTTTTGCATATAGTGTGTTGCATAGTGTTGCATAAGTATTTGCATAGTAAAATGTTTTATATAAATAGAATATATGATATTTTATTTAAAAGATTTTGCTTTAAATATGGACCGCCGATTAAAGTAAATCAATCTGGACCGATTCATGGATTAATTACTATGCATTTTATTTTCCTATAAATAGAAGCTCATTCCTTCATTATTTTCTTACTTAATTCACCAAACTCTAGAGAGAGAAATTATAGAAAGAAGCTATAGAGAGAAAATCTATAGAGAGAAAGAAGAAGAGTATTCGGTACTTCACTACTTTGATATCCGGTGTCTTTTTACGGTAAGGGATATTATTTGTTGTACAAGTAGGGGTGTTATTCTTTCTTATTCATGAAGAGAACTTCATTATTCCATTCATTATTATTACATTGGAATAACTTTGTAAAAAGTGGTATACCCTATACATAACTTGTATATGCAAGATACCATATACTTGGTGAAATCCTTATGTTATTCAATTCTTATTTATTCTCATTGGAATAACTTTGATACGCGGAATCCCCTATACTTGGTGATCTTTTTCTGTTATTCCATTCTTTATTATTACATTGGAATATCCACATCGTGTGTTTTACAGGACCTGACCGGGTTCCATTGTTTATTATTCCGCATTTATTATTCATTGGAATATCCTCGTCGTGTGTTTTACACAGGACTGGTTCCATTGTTTATTATTCAAAGCATTTATTATTCGTTGGATCATCACGCCGGGTGTGAATTTCACCTAACCCGGTTCTCGTTATTATTATTACGTTGGAATAACACATACTCATGAAGTACCACATGCATGATGATTTCTTTTGTTATTCCATTCTTTATTATACCCGGTTGGTTAAAACTTTGACTTCTATACTCCATGAAATTAGTAGAATATCCTTGATATTTGCGTTTCATCCAAAGATCTTTTCATGGAAATATTCTTCCGATCATTCTTGAATTTTACTCTACAAAAACAAGATATCTTGTTAACAATTTGGACGTTATTAATTCTCGGATAAAATAATTCTTGAACTTGTTTTATTGAATTATTATGTCATTGTCATCATCCTCATGATATATTATGTTATCTTTGGCTTACGTGCATAGATGAACTTAGTATGATTATGACCGAGGATCATTCGGTATATATCATGGCTTGTTATAAATGATGTGATAAAAGTCCTCAAAGTGGCTTTTGTAATGCAAATGATGGATAGTTTTTGGTATGATTATGACCGTGGGTGATTCGGTATAGTCATTTGACCATTGATAATTTGATGAAAATCCTTGACCGTGTGATGCGGGGATGATTAGATATTGTGGTTTATTCATTAAACCGAGTCTTAGTGATAAAAATTATGAAAACTTTTTAAAACCTAAAAGATAGTAGACTTTATTTTCTACTTGAGTCTTTTAATGAATTGCATATTCCGCTGCGCTTAAACTGGTTGTCTATTATATTTTATCAGTTTAACATTGTTGAAGACTATTGATAATTTATTTCGCATTATCTTAGTCATAATATTTCTTCTTCGGGCTAGTTGAGCTCACCCTTTCTTTCACCATTCTCTTCAAGAAATGAGAACATAAATTTTGGGACGAGTTGGGGAGCGGAGTAATGGTCCGGAGAGGATAGCATTAGTAGTCCTCACTATTACGTGAAATAGTGTGATAATAGTTGTAATGAGGACTCCTTTTGAGTTTGTATAATATCTAGTAGACAATATTTGTATTCAAACTCACAGTTTATGTCAGTATTATATATGGCAATTATATTAGTAAGTTGTATTTGAATTTATGTACCATATAAGTGGCGACCCAAGATGGGTGACGATACCTAATTTTGGGGCGCCACGGTTGGTATCGAGCTTAGGATATGATCCGGGTGAGATGTGAGATAAGAACTAGGAGGGGAGAGCGGGAATTCCTTCGCTAGTATGACCTACCTAAATTTGTTTGGTATTTAATTGGGTCACGAGTATAGGGATAATATGTGATATGTTAATTAACCCTTGTTTTGTGGCGGTGTTTGAGAATGACATCCGAAAATCTTTGAGATAAGCAATGAAGCACATGAGAGTGTTGATTCATTTCAAACAAAAGGTAACGACCAACAACACGATAATAATCATACTGGTGGCAATGGCTATCAGAACTATGATAACCATCATGGGGGAAATTATCATGCTAAGAATGGTAACCACTTCGGTGGTAATCATGGCAAAGATAATAGATGTGGAAATTACAAGAAGAGAAGGTCATTTAGCTCAATTTTGTTGTGCACCAAAGTCAAGTCTAGCTGGGACGGTGGCACCAAAGGTGGATATGGACAAAACAAAGTCGTTGGTTTTAGGAAGTGCATTTTTCATGACTTCTCAAAAAGCGAGTAAATCGAACGAAGTTAGCACGGGTTAGTTAATTATAAATTGCGAAGTCTATTCCTTATAAGATACCGGTTCTACACATTATTTTATCTCTCTTGCTTGTGTTCAACGTTTAAATTTGACTCCGGAGAAGTTAGACTTTGACTTATTGGTTGAAACTTCGTTAGTAGGAGCCTTCGTTACCACTACTATTTTTAAATCTTGTTTGATTCAAATAAACACTTTCACGTTAATTCGTCGATCTTATCTTTTGAAAATACTTGCCTTTGATGTGATTTTAGGAATCAATTGGTTAACTACTCATCATGCTTTTCGTAAGGTTGTTAGCTTTTATATTCATAACCCAACCTGTCATGCGAATTCAAGTAACCAAACTACTAAAGTCAATTATTGTTATATCAAGCCATAAGTAAAGAGCCCCGAACCTTTTGTTGTTGACTTCCTTGTGTGGAATGCACTGCAAGCGAAAGCTTTCAGAGGCGTATACATCGTGAATGAAGATGGCAAGTTTATAGGTATCATTGTGAGGTGCTATCTAAGTTAAGGGATAGAAGTCACAGTTGGTATCAATGTGACGTACTATCCAAGTCTTGGATGAGAGTCACAATTTTGAATGATATTTCTATTATTAATAAATTTCCTGTTGTATACTTGAAGACTTCTTAGCCTACTTAGAGCGTGAAATTGAATTTCATATTGACCCCAGTACAAAACCCATTTCTTAAACCCTCAAATATTTCTTCAACTAAAAGGATCTGTTTACGTGGATTATGATGAAAGTCATAATAAAAGTATAGAACTGATGAAAATCATGGGTATATGAAGTATTAGTAAGTTTTATGATGAGTTATGTTGGTTTGTATGTGAAAACATGAAAGTTTCTTAGAAATCACAAAGAGTTGAAAATCAGATTTTGGTGAAAAACGTAACATGAAATTCAATTGACCATATCTCCTATTATATTTTGAATTTTTGAGTGTGGTCAAGTCCTAGAGTTAGATCTATGAGTTACCTAACTAATCCAAGTGGAATTACTGGAAAAGGTGTTGTAGAGTTTTGTGTGGACTGATTTTAGCAAAGGAGTGCAAAGCTGTAAAAATCAAAAAAGCTGCTGCCATGATTTTAGAGAGGCTGTTTCGGCCACTTAAATTATGAGAAAAATTCTGGCCTTTTGGGACATGAAGGTATATGGTATAAAGTACCTCCTGTCCAAAAATGAGCTCATTCTAACTTAAAATGAGCAAGTTATGACTATTTCAATATTTAGGTTTTTTCGACGAAAAACGCTATAACCGGAGTTCTAAAACTCCGATGACCATGAAATTTAAACTGGAAGCTCACGTTAACATGTGTAAGGTCCTTCCAATATTTGGGAATTTTCGGAGTTAAACTTGAGGTAGCTAATTTCTTAAGGAATTAATTAGAAATTGATTTTTGAAAAATAGTAAATGAATTTTAAAATTCGAGAAAAATATATTTTATTATGGGACTATATTATGCTAAATCCCAGAAAAGAAATATTTTTGGGACTGATTTGGTATTTTTCATTAAAATAGTTTAGTTACAAACATATGAGTTAAATATGTTATGTGAAGTAACAAAGTTGAAAATAGGATTTTATGGCTAGAGAATCCTATATAGAGTATATGCATATTTTGAGGATTTGATAATTGGTGATGATATCTTATGAGTATGGCATTTTTGAATGATTAAATGCATTATATGGTAAAGCGTAAACAATTGAGATAAATTGTTTATAAATTTAAGAAGTGATTAAAATATTGTTATAATATTAATGATATTAGATTATGAGATTATTAAGTGATTGATAACATGGGGATATTCTTGAATCTCTGGATAAATTATATTATAAATGTTTAATATTTATCCTTTATCTCATTTGATTGATTCTTTATATCATTATCCTCACGCTTATATTATGTTGAAAGTCATCTCGTGGCTCTTGTAGTGCATAGATGGACTTGGTATGATTATGACCGAGGATTGTGTTGAGTATAATCATAACCGTAATTGAAAAACACGATTATCTTTGGCCGTAGTGCATGGATAATTTGTGGTCGTGATACTAATGAATACACAATTATCTTTGGCCATAGTGCATGGATAATTTGTGGTCGTGATACTAATGAATACACGATTATCTTTGGCCGTAGTGCATGGATAATTTGTGGTCGTGATACTAATGAATACACGATTATCTTTGGCAGTAGTGCATGGATAATTTGTGGTCGTGATACTAATGAATACATGATTATCTTTGGTAGTAGTGCATGGATAATTTGTGGTCGTGATACTAATGAATATACGATTATCTTTGGTAGTAGTGCATGGATAATTTGTGGTCGTGATACTAATGAATACACGATTATCTTTCGTCAGTAGTGCATGGATAATTCGTGGTCGTGATACTAATGAATATCCTTGGCACGTAGTGCGGGGATGATTCGATGATATGAATTAATTATCGAAATTTGAGTCTCAAAGAATGAAATATTAATTCATGGATGTGGTAAAAGTCATCTTTGGTCAGTAGTGCATTGATAGACTTGGTATGATTATGATGAAAGGATTATTCGGTATAATCATGATCAGATTGAAAACACGAATATCCTTGGCCCGTTGGTGCATGGATAATTCGTGGTCGTGATACTATTAAGTCGCTGCGTCTCAAAGATTATTGGTTTTACTGCTTGTATATCTTTGGCTGTAGTGCAAAGATGAGTTGTTAATGAATATCTTTGGTCAATTGCGAAGATGAATTTAATATTTTTTAACGATAAAGGTATTCAAGGTATCCTCACCTCTTTATCATATCAGTATCGCACTTAATTTCGAGGGCGAAATTCCATAAGGAGGGGAGATTGTGAGACCCCTGATTTTATCAATAAAGATTTAAATTTTGTAGAAATAATTTTTAATATTATCGTGTGAATTTGAGATAATATTATAGTTGTGGGTAGTATTTATAAATTTTGCAAAGTATGCAAGTGGTTATATTATATTCGATTGGTGGGGAATATTAGGTTTAGCGAGGAATATTCGATAACTACTCAATCATTGGTGGACCCTCATTAATGTAATTATTGTCGGATTGAGAAAAGCACAAAAATATTTTATTGAAATAATCTATGAAGTTTTAACGTTGATCATTGTTGAACTACTCGGTAGTAAAAGTACGATGTACGTGTGGTCGCATAAGAAGACATTTGTATTGATTATTGATGCTTATGTAAGAAGTCACTCGGTTTGATTCCATTATTGTCGATTAATAATATGAATTATTATAATGCGATAATGACGTTTTGTTTTATTCAGTATTATTAACGTAATAAAACGAAACATCTTTTTATATAAAATAGAATACTTTATTAAAGTTATTCTATAAATAGAATATATTATATTTTATTATGCATAGTGTTGCATAGTGTTTTACATAGTGTGTTGCATAGTGTTTGCATAGTAAAATGTTTTTATATAAATAGAATATATGATATTTTATTTAAAAGATTTTGCTTTAAATATGGACCGTCAGATTAAAGTATAAATCAATCTGGACCGTTCATGGATTAATTACTATGCATTCTATTTTTCTATAAATAGAAGCTCATTCCTTCATTATTTTCTTACTTAATTCACTTTGAACTCTCTAGAGAGAGAAATTATTGAGAGAAGCTATAGAGAGAAAATCTATAGAGAGAAAGAAGAAGAGTATCCTAGTACTTCACTACTTTGATATCCAAAGTGTCTTTTACTAGAAGGGATATTATTTGTTGTACCCGTAAGGGTGTTATTCTTTCTTATTCATGAAGAGAACTTACATTATTCCATTCATTATTATTACGTTGGAATAACCGTAAAAGTGGTATACCCTATACATAACTGTATATGCTGGTATACCCTATACTTGGTGAAACCCTTATGTTATTCCATTCTTATTTATTCGTTGGAATAACTCGTATACGCTGAATCCCTATACTTGGTGATCTTCTTTCGTTATTCCATTCTTTATTATTACATTGGAATATCCGCTCGCATGTTTTACACCTCGATTCGGTTCCATTGTTTATTATTCGCATTTATTATTACATTGGAATATCACATGCGTGTGTTTTACAGGACTGGATCCATTGTTTATTATTCAGCATTTATTATTCATTGGATCATCACCAGCTTGTGTGAATTTCACGACTGGTTCCGTTATTATTATTACGTTGGAATAACCTCGTACATCAAGCACCGCATGCATGGTGATTTCTTTTGTTATTCCATTCTTTATTATACCCGGTTGGGTTAAAACTTTGACTTATATACTCCATGAAATTAGTAGAATATCCTTGATATTTGCGTTTCATCCAAAGATCTTTTCATGGAAATATTCTTACGATCATTCTTGAATTTTACTCTACAAAACAAAGATCTTGTTAACAATTTGGAGGTTACTAATTCTCGGATAAAATAATTCTTGAACTTGTTTTATTGAATTATTATGTCATTGTCATCATCCTCATGATATATTATGTTATCTTTCGCTTACGTGCATAGATGAACTTAGTATGATTATGACCGAGGATCATTCGGTATAATCATGGCTTGTTATAAATGATGTGATAAAAGTCCTCGGTGGCTTTGTAATGCAAATGATGGATAGTTTTGGTATGATTATGACCGGGGTGATTCTAAGATAGTCATGACCATTGATAATTTGATGAAAATCCTTGGCCGTGGGTACGAGGATGATTAGATATTGTGGTTTATTCATTAAAGCGAGTCTTAGTGATAAAAATT
Organism: Panax quinquefolius; assembly: GCA_020205615.1. NCBI lineage: Eukaryota > Viridiplantae > Streptophyta > Magnoliopsida > Apiales > Araliaceae > Panax > Panax quinquefolius. The sequence continues at coordinate 64,145,275 of CM035159.1, forward strand.
TATGAAAACCTTTTAAAACCTAAAAGATAGTAGACTTTATTTTCTACTTGAGTCTTTTAATGAATCAGATATTCCACTGCAGCTTAAACCGGTTGTCTATTGTATTTTATCGGTTTAACATTGTTGAAGACTATTGATAATTTATTTTGCATTATCTTAGTCATAATATTTCTTCTTTGGGCTAGTTGAGCTCACCATTTTTTTTTCATCGTTCTTCAAGAAATGAGAACATATTTGGGACGAGTCTGGGGAGCAGAGTAATGGTCCAAAGGATAGCATTAGTAGTCCTCACTATTACGTGAAATAGTGTGATAATAGTTGTAATGAGGACTCCTTTTGAGTTTGTATAATATCTAGTAGACAATATTTGTATTCAAACTCACGGTTTACGTCGTATTGCATACCACAGCAGTTATATTAGTAAGTTGTATTTGAATTTATGTACCATGTAAGTGGCGACCCAAGATGGGTGACGATACCTAATTTTGGGGCGTCACAACATATAGCTTGACGAGCTATAGCGACGGTCTACATGTAACCGTCGCTATAAGCAGATCTATAGCGACGATTGGGCTTAAGACGCAAATCGCTTGCAGTATAGAGGTTTTTCTTAGAAAAAACCCTCCCACTTTCCCCCAAATCATCTCAGTATCTTCACTCCAATTCCCCCCCCCCCCCAAATTATTTTCGTCCTCTCAAGTCATCTCCCTCCTTTCTAACACTTTCTCTCTCGAAACCCTAGGCATCGTAGGATCCGATATAAGGATTGGTGTGTGTTTGTTTTTGGAGTGCTGATTCAGGAGATGAACAAACAACGCCCACCTTAGCCTCTTAATTTCTTCATTTGGACCATCGAGGTAATTCATTTCAGCTCATTTTAAATCCAGTGCTCTTGAAACTGTGATTTCGTTTAAATTTTAAACAAAATTACCAGATATTTTCCATAGGGCTTGGAAAATTATTTGCCAATCACTTTTATGAAAATGAGGTTGATTTCGTTCTTCATTTATCAATAGTAATGTTGGCTAATGATCTCTCAAGAGATATGGAGGCCAATGAATTCGAACTCTATAAACATCATTCTTGTTGAAAGTTTCTTCATTTAAAGGTTACGAATCTCTTCTTGAAATTTATTTTACATGTTACTGTGAATTTGCTGAAAATGACTAGAAATAGAGTGGAAAGTAAATCAAACTCTTTTAAATTGATGTATTATGTTTGAAAAATATGATTTTATGCCTCCGTTATTTAAAGTTTCCATTTTTCTTACAACCCAATTTATATTCTGCATTTTTCTGATTACTTGTGCTTTTGTGGTTTTAGGTTTTACCAATACTATTTTTTAAAGGATTTAGGTTTCTTTGAGGTTTCCATTTCTTAAGCATATACTCATTTTGATTTCAAAGGTTTCCATTACTGTAGTTTTTGAGTCACATTCATTAGAAATTGTTGTAGGACATTAAAATTATGATTTTCTGTCATAATCCTTGTTATATCTGAATTGGGCTTCTATATTTTCTGTTAGGAAAAAATATTTGTTGTGTATTTGGTTCTTGAGGAACAGAGGAAGAAGGGTTTATTAGATATGAGGTGTCTTTTGTTTACTTCAACGGGACCACCAATTAAACGAAGGGCTGGTTCGCTGTCTTATGGCTTTTTGTTGCATTCCTCATTATTTCCCTGTTTGAATATGTCAATTTAATTTGGTATAATTTTCAAAAAATGACACTTATTTTTATTTTTTGGCTGATTCTATCATATTGTTTTGCCAATTTTGCAGATTAATTTGTTGCTCTTCGATTCCAGTTATAGTTCAACATATTTGCTTAGTTCTTCCCCTCCTTGAAAGTTAAACTCTATTTCAAGTTTATTTTCATAATTGTTACAGTGTATCTATTTACTATTGCCTTCACTAGGATGGGTCTTCTGAGCATAGCTATATGGACTACTAGAGCTGGGTTTCTAAGTGTTTTCTCTCCTAATTATATATTTTCATAATTATATATTATATGGACATCTAAATGATATTCAGTATTATGTATAATAACTCCTTAAGGTAAACTTCGTAAAGCAAATTGATATACATAGTACTAATAACAGTTTCTTACCTCTGTTATGGTAGTAGTCATAAATTAATATATCACATTAATCAAGGTGTCAACACACAACTTCAAAAAATATAATTTCATATAATGCATTAAATAAACCAGAAATTACCCATGAAAAATGATGAAGATATTACCCATACTTGTAGAGGTTCAACATTCTATCTATACTCTATAGATTATCTTCTGCCCATGTCTAACATCTTTTAGGCCATAACTTCTAAACATAGTTCATATTAATCAAACCAAATGTTACATATATCTTTGGTAAAATAAGTATGGTTACAGATTTAAAATTCACAATCAATGTAAAGGCTATCAATAGATGATGTTTGATTCAAAGAAACCTAAAGAGGATAATTCATTATAAGAGGTAAAAGTATAAGCACAGAGAGAAGACACGACTATGGAGAGAGGGGCACATGTTGAAAATCGTAATAGAACAAAATGCACCAGAAAGAAGGCTCAAAATGAGTGATCTCAAAAATTGAAATCATCTCTTGACAAAACTGCTAACCTCAACAATGAGTGGATACTCCATCATCAACAAGTTGCTACTTTAGTTTCATTAGCCCCAGGAATATATGAATCACACAGTGCTCTTTCCATTGTCGGTGTTCCACGGTTAAATTTTGGGATAGAAGGTGTTCCATAGTAAATTGAACTCATAAACAAAAAATGCTGTGTAAAGACGCTAAACCTTGGTGAATATTAAAAAGGGTAAATTTTAAAGTGAAAATCATGCTACTCTACCGTCTACCAAATGTTGTACTTCATGGAGGGATAAAACTAATTTAAGATTATATACCAGAAAAATGGAAATTGTCCTATTTCTGATCCCCTCACATCTTGTTATAAAAATGGAGAAACACATTACTAAATTCAACACAATGCAATTCAATATACTATAAGTTCCTTATAGAACTGGGTATAACTAGGAATACAACTGTCTAGTTTGCCTATATCATCTTTACCTTGAGAAAATGAAAAGTATATAAGCAGAAAAACAGTTGCTGAGTAGACAGCTGGTCATGATACTTGAGGACTTCGCTAAAGATTGTATGACCAAACAAAAACATGGGCATGATATCTCACAGAATGCCAGAATAAAATGTCTATGCGCCTAGAAAAAGGAATCTAAAAAGCTTGTTCTGGGGAGGTTCACAAAAAACTTAGGAATAAAAGGAACTCAAAATTCTTGTTGATGTGAGATTTAAATTAATTCAAAAGTCAATTGAGTAATTCCTTGTATTCGGAAGAAACGTGCCCTTTAAGTTAATTCAATTTGAGGTTGAGCACTAAAAATTGAGGCGTCTTAACCACAATGGAATAATCAACAAATAACCAGATAAAATTTGAGATAAGAAATTCTAGATACCAGGGTCAACACTGATAAACCCTTCCAATCTCAAAAAAAAAAAGTGTATCAATTTGGCATGATATACTGGAACTCCAAGAATTTTATCATCAGCAAGGAAAGTCATAATTTTTATTTCTTTGCTAGTGTCTGTTGGGTAAAATCTAATGACGCACAACACGCAAGTATACATGGTCAACAAGTAATAAAATGATGAGTAGAGTATCGTTCCCACAGAGATTAATTAGCAATAACCTTAACTTACAGTTACCAATCTTCTATTAACCCAAATTTTATTAAACAAACCAAATTCAGGAATTTTAAATTAACGAAACTAAAATTAAGAAGAATTAAACTAACATAAAATAACCACGAATACCAAAATCTGGAATTTCAAACAATTAATGGAGAATTAGATTTATAATTTCACCCTAAGCTTCACTTTGATTTTAATACCTTTATCCCAATTTAACGCACTATCCGAGTTTATTAATCAAGAACACGAATGTAGTATTAACCATCTCTCGATGCACTAATACCGTATTAACGTCAATCCATAATTAAGATAGAAATCCGTTAAACACCTTAATCAACTAACCCACTATATCTCTATGTAAATTACAATTGAAGAAGGTTGAAGAATAAGTTCTCTATCCGATTACATGCGACGTTAAGCATATCTCTACCTTAACACGAATCAAGTTTAAGCTACTAACAAAATCCTGAACACATGCTATATCAACTAAGTCTAGATTTGAATATCCTCTCTCGATTCCATCCAACTCCACAAAGAATCGTTGATCAGGCAATTCATAGATTCAAGCACAAATTAATATAGATAAACTGGAGATAGCATATTAAATTGGAAATCAATGTTTACAAATCCATCGATTCACTTAAGGATCCATCACAAGCCTAAAAAGTGAATTAGTTCATAATAAATGAAATAAACACTGAATAAATCATGGAAATCATTTTTCTAATTACAAATAATAATCTAACACAAAGAATATTGGAAAACACCCTTCACGTAGACTCAATTTGCATTCATCTTGAAAAACTCCTCGAAATACTCCTCCACACTTGCTATCAAAAACTCCACTTCCCTCTTCCTGATCCTGCTCTTTTTTTTTAATCTCTTTTTGATAGAGTAATAGATATCCAACCTAAGACTCCAACCGAATTCTCCATCAAATAGAGTTGCAGTGCCATGCAAATAACTAAAATTCGTGTCCAAGAAGAATTATAACAGCAACAGATCACTCAGGATTTTCCACTTCGCAAGACGGGTTTATATCTTATGAGAGTTTCTTTTTACGGCCCCGCTTTTCTGTCTTGGACGAATGAGGACCCCAGCCATGGGTGTGTAAATATATAATGCATAGCCGTGGGATATATTTTGTTAACTAACATTGCTGCTCTTCAAACTTGTTTCCAATTACGCTCCATTTGATTTCGAATCACACCGAATATCACCAATTGTACGTTGAATGCCACAACCACCAATCTACACATAAAATGACATAAAATAAGTAAAATTGTACATGATCACATGAAACTAGCAACAAATAAGCATGAATTGGATATTATATCGCGTATATAAAATACACTTATCAAAATCCCCCAAACTTAAATCGTGCTAGCCCTCGAGCACAAATCAACTACATGCAATGCAATAATATGAATACAAATTTACTTATATGCTATTAAGTCCAACAATAACACAAGATCAAAATTATCTTAAGGCCTCAGCGAAAATAAGTAACTATATAATATTAAACATCGAAAACCAATCTACAAATTCACTTTAATCCTCGAATCTGAAGTCATTATCACTGGTATAGTGTGTGTGTGAAACATCCATGATAACCGATACTACTCAAAATCAATACATAACCAGTCTCTTAAAAGGAATCATGCAGCACAGACTTAAAAATTTCAAGAATAGTTAGTTCCAACTAAAAATCAAGCAACAACAAACTTCAAGGGTTCATGCGGGGTACTTATGCTTTATTTTCATCTACGGGGGCTTTTTGCTCTTATTTCCCGTTTTATTCATTTTTTTTAGATATTTTTTTTACACACATAGCTATGCAATGTCTTATTCCCTTAGGCTTTTCAATGCTACCTTAACGAGCTTTCGACCAATAACTCCCAGACCATTAAGACCTTAGGGCGCTAGGTGTAGAGACAATCTCCTCGGGCTTACTTACTCAAGTAACAAAGGCCACAAAACTAGACAAGCACGCCATGGTGTTATTCATATTTTTTTTACATAAAGCTTATATACCCCAAATATTCCCCTAAACTTAGGTTCTTGTCTAACTTTAGCCATCACTACTTATTCTTGTCATTCTTTCATTCAAACTAGCATTATCCTTTAGAGACCATTTAGGTACCAGTTTGTACTTAACCAATTAACACAAATGATTGTTAAACGTGCTAACCTTTTATACCCATCTCAAACAACTCAAGATTCGATTCATAAACGATCATTGTGTCATAGTTCTAATAGTCAATCCTGTATTTGCTACTTATTTGACAATCACATCATAGGCCTTCAATAACATGAAACTCATCATTGATGGACTTAAACAACACAAATACTTACTAACTAACATATAAATTATTATTATTATTATTATTATTATTATTATTATTATTTTTAATTGAATAACAAAATGTGGATAACAATATGCATTAAACTATTATCTACTATGCAAAACCTAATATTAACCTAATTTACTAAGGATGCTCCTAAACTATCATGCAATACTGAAAGTAAAATGCACTACATAAATTTAAATAACCACAATTTAAAAATGCAACCTAACTGAACTAAATGCATGCAAACATGAATTTAAATCCCCCAAACTTAAACAATACAATGTCCTCATTGGATAATTGAGCATAATAAGTACGTGAGGACTTCCCTGTCAATGCTTAAGCTTGAGGAGGTGGTTGTTGTTCTTCTTCACCGGAATCACTCGGTGGGAACCTTGGCATTGGACCAGGCTGTTGATATAAAAATTGTGCCGCCGGGTTGAAACTTTGAAGAATTGTGTTCAACGAGGCAAATGATGTGTGCATAGCGTCGAACATGTGCTCTTGCCTCATTGCCAATCGGCGCATCTCCCGACGAGTTGCCTTGGTGTGTGAAATCATTTGATTTTATAATTCAAGGAATTGAGATCAGGATATAGTCGCAGCCTGCGCTATCTCTTCGTCTCCTTGATCACCCATTGCATCATCATCGTCTCCCGATGCCTTTGTAGCATCCACATCGTCTTTCGATGATGACAAAAAAATGAACTCCACTCCACGCGGGTGTGACTCACCTCCTGCCCATACAAAGTAACGCGCTATCATTATTGAATCCAGCAACGCGAGTGGCATTTGAGTGGGATCATCATCAGACCATCTAACTACTACTTGATGGAAAACCCACATATGAGTGATGGGTGTGGCAAGCCTCCAGAAAAATTCTCACGTAGGCACCAGCGGATGGAGAAGAAAATGATAGCCCCGACATCAATTATAAAATCTTGCACGATGGCGTACAACAACAACGCCTTCTCTTTGGTGACGTCCGAGGTATATTGGGACGGAAGTAATTTCTCGTAGAGGAAGGTATACCAGATTTTTCCATACCTGCTAAGGGTCTTGCTGGGGAACACGGTGCCTCCCTTTCGACCTTTCGCCCATGACATTCCCGGCTTTGTCATCTCCATGATATCGCATCCCAGTCAGGATCATTGTCATGGAGGTGCGCATACTGACAATGGCGAGACACCCACAGTTGGTAATAGGTGTTAATGGCGTTGGCACTGAATGGAACCAACCTTTCTCGTACAAATGCTCGTAATGGTTCTTTGTCTTCAGCATTTGCATAGAATTCCTTGACAATGTTCACAACGGCTGGTTCCGGATCCTCGGTGAATTTGGTCCATCCCTTTTGGTAAATTTGCGGCATGAGCTCCCCATCATTAGGATCCGGTTCCAACCCCCGCTCCGGTGTAAGGGCTTTGGTGAGCATGTAGTCATACCGGTCGTCGGCGGCGGCACTTGCAAATTTTCGACGATCGAAAGTGCGAGTTGGTTGTGATGGACGTGAACTCTCCCCTCTTTGGCATTTGGACGATGATTGTGCAGCCATGGCTCTCAATTGCTAGTTTTGCCCTAACTCTCTAGGCTCACAAATATACTCTCTTTTTGCTTTATCTTAATATGAAGTGTGGTGGAGTAGTTTGGAAGAGTTTTTGTGATATTTATAGATGGAGAGGGAAGGCTAGCATTGGTGTAGTGAGGAGGTGGGGAGGTGGAGAAGAGTAATGGAATGTTGGGAATGTGGGGAAAGTGGGTGGTGGTTATGGAGTAATGAGGTAGTGGGGAAGTGTGAAAGTGGGGGGTTATTGGGAAGAATAGAAGACCAACCAAATGCCCACGTCTGTCAAAATTCCAGGACCCCCACCCTGGAGGGGGGTAATGAACTAGTAATGCACCTTACCACGGCTAGGCCTCGATTTCGATGTTAAGGACCCCGCCCGATTGGGGTTGTAGTGCTTTAGGTCCCCTTACTACCGGTTTGGTCACTGTCTGGCTTTCATGTTTTGCTTCGATTTAGCTTACTTATGATGCAATATACTCTCTTGAGGATCCTTTTCCCAGCCTGCATGACATAAAACATGAAGATTAGTGAGTCTTGGATGTCATATTATGTTGTGGAGAGATTAACGAGAATTTTATTTTATTCTTCTACCTAGTAATTTACTACAACTATGATTAAGCAAATATGAATGAAAAATACGATAAAGGATTAAAAATTGGGTTGCCTCCCAATGAGCGCTTGATTTTAAGTCGTTCAGCCTGACTACTTCCTGTTTAAGTTGTATCGGCCAATGTGATGACGATCACGTCAGTGTTAGCTTCGCCACCCCAGTAATGCTTTAGACGGTGTCCGTTGAATTTGAATGTTTCTAGTGGATTGCGACTGTAAATTTCAACCGCACCGTGAGGGAATACTTGCTTGACCGTAAATGGTCCCGACCATCTTGATTTAAGCTTTCTGAGGAACAAACGCAGCCTTGAGTTGAATAGTAATCTTGATTGTAGAGGCTCGAATGTTCGATTTAAAAATTTTTTAGGTCGTGCCATCTTTTGACCTTTTCTTTGTATAGTTTGGCATTCTCATAGGCATGAAGGCGAAACTCGTCAAGTTCATTCAACTGAAGTAATCTTTTTTTTCCTACATCTTTTTGATCAAAATTGAGTTTTTGCACTGCCCAATATGCCTTATGTTATAGTTCCACCGGTAAATGACATGCCTTCTCGTATAACAGTTGATATGGTGACATCCCAATTGGCGTCTTGTATACAGTCCGGTAGGCCCATAAAGCATCGTCCAATCTAAGTGACCAATCTTTCCGACTCGGATTCACTACTTTCTCCAATATCTTTTTGACTTCTCTGTTCGATACCTCAGCTTGTCCACTGGTTTGAGGGTGATATGTTGTAGCTATCTTGTGGTTCACCCCATACTTGGCCAAAAGAGCAGTAAATGATTTATTGCAAAAGTGACTACCTTCGTCACTTATAATTGCTCTTGGTGTGCCAAACCTCGTGAAGTTGTTCTTTTGAAGGAATTTGAGGACCATCTTGGCATCGTTTGTTGGTAGAGCTGCAGCTTCAACTCACTTTGACATGTAGTCCACTGCGAGTAGAATATATTGATTGTTCAAGGACAAGGGGAATGGTCCCATGAAATCGATACCCCATACGTCAAAAATTTCCACTTCCAGAATTGTTTGTAAGGGCATCTCATTACGTTTCAAAATGTTGCCCACCCTTTGACACCTATCGCATTGTTTGACAAACTGGTGGGCATCTTTAAATAATGTGGGCCAATAAAACCACATCAAAAGACCTTTCTGTCTTTGTCCTCTCGCTTCCCATAATGCCCGCCATACGCCGACGAGTGACACTCATGCAGAATATTCTTCACTTCACTATATGGGACACACCGTTGAATCACCTTGTTGGCACACTGCTTGAATAAATATGGATCATCCCACATATACCATTTCACGTCGTGAAGAAATTTCTTTTTCTGTTGCCTTGTGAGGTTAGGTGGTAGAATGTTGCTCACAAAAAATTTTCATAATCACCATACCACGGAATCTTTGCTGAAATCCCAAACAGTTGCTCATCCGGGAACGATTCGTTGATTTCACATTTGTCGTCTTTTTGTTTCCCGTGGTTTTCCAACCTGCATAAGTGGGTCGCCACCGATTCTCCGTCCCCTTCCTATCCTTTATTTCTAAATCGAACTCTTGAAGTAGGAGAATCCACCGAATAAGGCGTGGCTTAGCATCCTTTTTTGCTATCAAGTACCGAATCGCTGCATGGTCCGTATATACAATTACCTTAGTCCCGATCAAGTAAGCCCGAAATTTGTCAAATGCATATACTACTGCAAGCAATTCCTTTTCTGTGGTTGTATAGTTCATTTGAGTTTCTGTAAGTGTTTTGCTTGCGTAGTATATATCGTTAAACACCTTATCTCTCTGCTGACCCAAAACTGCCCCAACCGCAAAGTCGCTTGCATCACACATTAGTTCGAATGACATGCTCCAATCTGGTGCAACTATAATGGGAGTTGTAGTCAACTTCTTTTTTAATAGGTCAAAAGTCGTCCTGCATTCTTCATCAAAGCTGAATGTCGTATCCTTCTCTAAAAGACTGCATAGGGGTTTCACAATTTTAGAGAAGTCTTTTATAAACCTCCTGTAGAACCCAGCGTGTCCCAAGAAACTCCTAATACCCTTCACTGAGGTTGGTGGAGGAAATTTTTTAATAGTTTCCAGCTTCGCCTTATCAACTTCCTGAAAGTAGTATGCACACAAGCCAATCATGTTTGATGATAAAGCATATACTTTGTAACAATCTTATTCATTTATTAATAAAAAGTATTAATTTATTAAAGGCTTTTAATTATCTACATGATGCTGTTTTATAATATGTGATAAACCCATAGTTTTAAGCAATGCTTTTAGAATAATGATGATGATCATTCTAATGAGATCTAAATTCTTTGAAAGCTTAAAACTAAAATAGTTCCCAATCGTTGGATTACTAAATTGGGGATTAGTGAATCCGGATAGATTGGTACATACGTTGCTTGCTCATTGGATGAGGATGATTGATCTCATGATCATTTTGTGTGGAGACACTAAAGCAAGTATGTAGGTGCTTATTAGAGAATAAGTTCATTGACATTGGCTCGCTAAGGAATACCTAATGGAGTTTTATTTTGCTGTCAATAGGAATTCTGTAGTGATAGAGTACAAGTAATCCTTGGACTTGAGATCATCATAGTATCTTGTGTAATGAGTTATACTTTGACTTATTCCTTAAGACCCTTAGGGTATATCAAAGGGTATGCTTGGGTATAATAAGTTGTACATGGAGATAATGTATGATCAATAAAGAATCTACCACTTCTAATAAAAGAAGAGAAATGTCCTATGTGATTCGATAAATGACAACCCAGTAGTCCTTGGCCAAGGCAGAATGAAATTAGAAAGGAGTTTCTAATTTGCATTATTTGGAGTTATGCATTTAAGGATCGAAATACATATAATTAAATAAAATAAGACTTGACAGTAATTCCATGTCTTATATTTTATTGGGACATTGTATGGTGGAAGGATTGAATTGTACAGTAACTATTTACTCAAAGGTTCTTTAATGATTAATGTTGAAATCTATATTATCTGGAAAGTCGTTGATCGCTAGGGAGGCTTATCCCTATTGTAGAATAAATATTATTTATTTAAATAAATTAATTATTTAATTTATTTATTTAAATAAGATTAGAATTGTTCTAATTGATTTATTCACAACCGGTTTAATATGGAGAACCTAAAGGGTCACACCATAAAAGGAAGAATAATTATTTAAGAAGTTAATGGCATAATCGTAATAATATGTTATGTATATTTAATTTAATCTATGGTGATAGAATAAATTAAATAGCTTAATATTTATTATTTAATATTTTAGAAATATTAAATATAAATTAATAAGAGGAGTCTTATTAATATTATTACAATTATTATTATTTTAATTTCTAAAAGAGTTTAGGAATTAATTTAATATATGTACTCTCATTTATTCCTAATTGGATTAGGAAGGAAAATTAGTTAAAGGAGTTTAATTAATTATCCCTAATAAGATTAGGGAGCTTAATTAATTAAAAGAATTTAATTAATTAAATAAAACCCAATTCCTTAATTGTTAAGGTGGGTTGCTTACATCTATTAATAAGAGGAGTCTTATTATGGGTAAGGGGTTGTTGACTTTTTCAACATACCTGACATAATTCCAATTGTTGGGAGAGTACACCTTTTCTATAGAGATAGAAAACTAGGGTTTGAGCCAAATACCCATCTTCTTGAATTTTCTTCTTCTTGGTGGATCACCTCAGAGGCCAAACATTTGGGTGGCTAACGTTGATCAAAGGAAGGAACCAAACCGGTGGATTCAAGTTGAACGCGAAAGGATTTGGAGGTGAACTTGTACCGAGGAAGCTCGATCTTCAAGGGTATGATTTTATTCTTTATCTTTTTCGTTTAATTAATAATTACGCATAAAGGATGATCCGGGTATATGGTTTGTAATTTTTAAACTCGATTTTACACGCTCGCATTAATCATGCAATTTGATTTCATGCATGAATATTACAAACCTAACAGTGGCATCAGAGCCAAACCTTTATGCGAATTATTAATTGTTTTAAATTTGATATTATATTGATATGTGTTTAGAACAATTTAATTGGGCATAATTTAATTGTATAAAATTTAAAAAAAAAAAAAAAAACGTGAATAAACACGGAAAGCAAGTTGAGTAATCAAGCATGTTCATAAAAAAAAAAAGATACATGAAAAGCTACGGAATGCATACTTTGTTTTTTTTTATTAGCATGGAAATCGAGGGAGAATTTGTGTAATGTGGTGACAAATTTAACAGGAATATTTTTTTTTTCTTTTAAAAGCCACGATTTTTATATATATATATATATATATATATTATTCTTAATTATTTTATAATTAAAATAAAATGTTTATTTTAATTTTAAAATAAAAGTTTATTTTAATATTAAAATAAAAGGTTTATTTTAATTTTAAAATTAAATTTCATGCTAACTAATTAGAATTAGAATTGGATTCCATGATAACTAATTAGAGTTGAAATTGAATCAAGTGTTTCCTTAAATAAAGGAGTTTATTTAAATATGGAATAAGATTTCATATTATTCAAAATAAAGGAGTTTATTTGTGAATAGAGAAAGAATATCCGTGTTTCCTTTAATAATTTTTTTTTACATGGAATTGGATTCCATAATTAATTAAAATAAAAGAGTTTATTTTAATTAAAGATTTTTTATATATACATGGAATTGGATTCCATAATTAATTAAAATAAAGGAGTTTATTTTGATTAAAGATTTTGATTAAAATAAAATAGTTTATTTTATTCAAAATAGGATAAATAAAAATAAAATAGTTTTATTTTGATTTAAATTTGGATTTAAATAAAAGAATTTATTTTTATTCAAAATTAGATTTTATACTAACTAATTTTGCCCATTAAATGATATCAATATATATATATTAAATGTCTATTATTCATAAGATGAATATTATTTATTGATGCATATGGTGATGTGTATGATAATAAATGGGATTGATTATGGACTATTGACCAATGCGATTGAATTTTATTTTAGTTGGATGCATGAATGTATGGGTTTTATTAAATGGGGTCTCACAGATTGTCTTTCTCTAATTTTTCTAAATATAAATTCTATCTCCTCCTATGTATGTACTTCCCTCGATCACGATCAAGGTTTCTATTTATTTTAAATAGTTTTGTAATAGGAATAGTTAGAATTAATTTTGAAAAATTGGAGATCAAGGAGCAAGGAGCGCTTGAAGACCCGTTTGTAATGGAGCCAGGGTTTAAATATAATAGTTATATTTAAATATTATTTCTTGCACCCACAGGGTTTGACCTTTTGGTTCACTTTGGTGGCTCTAGTGAACCAAACTAGAATAAAAGTCCATAATCAATCGGAGTAGAATATAGTATTCTATATGTGCATGCTTATACTATATATATTATATATTATGCAAACATGCTTCGTGATGTTAATTAATATACGCGTATTTTATATATATATATGTAAAAATGCGCTAAACAAGATGAGACAAATTAATAACAAACCCTCAATTTTTATATTAAGTCCTAAGCGTTCAAAGATATTTGGAATATCGAGCGTCAAGCCTAGCAGCATGATAAAATTAATAGAGTATTAAATATTTAATATGAGTTTGTTGTGTCACCACAAGGCAAGTATTAAGTATTTAAGATGTTAATTTATCACATGTGATGCTTATAAAGAAAATTGAACAATATTGTTTTGTTGTGTCACCACAAGGATGATATTTTCTTTTTGAATATATGGAGTGCTAGGTCGGACTTAACTTGGATAATTTTGATTCGGATGTGCCACCACTTGATCAAAATAATCTAAGAGGCAAAATACAAGGAGTTGCATAGTTGATGTAATTGACAAAAGTTGTCTACCTATTTATTTATATATAGTTTGTTGTGTCACCACAAGGCTATATACATTTGAAATGGGATCCTTATTCTCACTAGCAAATCTTTAATTAGATTTTGCCGAACTATATAAGTGAGGGTAATATAGTTTGAAGAAAATAGTGGGAGATACCAATTTAAAAACAAGACCTAATTTATTTTGGTAATTAATAAAAGAATGTATGTTAAAATGTTGTTAATTACAAATTCATTTACAGAATTTTACAATGTCTAAAATTACTATCACTGCGAAGCATATTAGATGCTAAATTAACCAGACCGAATTAAATGGATTGGTTAAGGAAATTGAGAATAGTTCTCACGGCTAAAAAGCTATCTTATATCCTTAATATGCTTATCCCTGCAATGGTTGCAGACAATGCCTCTGAGGAAGACATTGCTACTTTTAGAAAGTGGCAAGATGATGCACAGTTGGCTCAATGCATCATGCTCGCATCTATGAGTAACGAGCTTCAGCGTCAGCATGAAACTATGGATGCTTCTACTATACTCCTGCACGTCAAGTAGTTGATGGTGAGGAAAGTAGGACTGATAGATATCAGATATCTAAGGAGCTCTTCCGATCTAGAAAGGCCAATGGCACTATAGTACAGACAAAAAGTTCTTAACATAATCAATTTGATTGATCAATTAGGACAACTGGTTTTGTCATGGATGGAGAGTTGAGCAAAGATTTGATCTTGCCCTCACTCCCGAACTCCTTTCACAATTGTTGTGAATTTTTCATATGAATAAGCTAGATATCAGCCTCGCTGATTTGCTTAACATATTGAAAAATGTTGAGAGTCACTTTCAACCAAGAAAGATAAAGTCTTACTGGTAGGGGCCAAAGGATATTCTGAAAAGAAGAACGATTCAAAGAAGGTAAAGAGAAAGGCGTAAACAAAGGATAATAAGAACAAAACTGATACGGATAGCAAAGGAGTTTGCTTCCACTGCAATAAGCCTGGACACTGGAAAGAAACTGCGAGAAGTATCTTGCAGAGGCTAACCAAAGAAGCTTAGTGAAGTTTCAGTTATAAATACAAATTTGTTCATGATTTAAAATAAAATTTTCTTTAAGTCAAGGTTCTACTTGGGTATTGGATACCGACTTTGGTTATCATAAATATAGATTTATGAAGGGACCAAGCAAAAGTAGAAAGCTAAACAAATATAAGTAATCCTATGTGCGGGAAATGTAGCAAAGGTTGCCACATTAGCCATAAAAACTTATTGTTTAGCATTGCCTACGGGCAAGTCTATTAAGTTAATAAGTTGTTATTGTATTCCAGTTCTCGTTAGAAACATTATTTCCATTTTATTGTTGGACAATGAAATTTTGGTAATATAATTAAGAACAATTGTTATTCTATTTATAATAATAATTTTTTGTATAGAACTGGAATATTACTTAATAAATTTATATACTTGACTTACGTGAAAATAATTTTGTAAATTGAACAAACTAGTATAAGAAAAGGAGATGATTATTCAAAGAGTTGAATGTGTGTATTTGCTGAAATACAAGTGTGAATTATTTGAAAGGTTCAAAGAATTCAAAAGTGAAACAAATTGGCAAAGTATTAAGATTCTTTGATTAGAACAAGGAATAAATACTTGTGCAATAAGTTTCTAGATCATCTCAAATGGTTTTTCTCATAATGGACACCTCATGACACGTAATAATTGATTGATGTATCTGAAAGAAAAAATCGTACCTTGTTGGACATGGTGCGGTCCATAATGATTTTACCGACATTCCAGTATTCTTCTAGGGTCATGTCCTAGAAAAGGCTGCATATCTACGAAAAAGGTAACCTCAAAATCCGGCCCCAAGACTCCATAAAAGTTATGGACAGGGAGGATTCCTAATCTTAAGTATGTTAAGATAAGGGGTTGTCCAACTTACGTGAAAAAGGTTTTGAAGGATAAGCTTGGGACAAAATTTGACATGTACAGATTTGTGGGACATCCTAAAGTAAGTTTAGGGCATATGTTCTATAATCCTACATAGCAAAAGGTGTTTATTGCGAAACACCCTTCCTTCTAAGATAAAGGTGTTTATCATTAAAAGGGGCTAGTGGGAGGATAATAGATCTTGAAGAGTTCATGATCCACAAAACACTATAAGTCAAATAAGAGGAACCTGTAGATAGACCTATTGTACCACAACCGAATCGTAAATCTGGAATAGTACCAAAGATACCTAGGAGGTATGGATTCATCATGGATGATGATGATGAGGTACACATCATAGAAGATGATGATCCAGAGTTACATTCGATGAGGTAAGACTTCTAGTGTGTACAAAAGGGTCAGTGGGAGCATCGTGACATTCCTAGTACTATATGTTGATATACTACGGATAAGGAATGACATACCAATGCTACAATCAGTAAAGATAAAGTTGTCTAAACATTCCTCCATGAATGATTTGGAAGAGTATCTTAATTGGGGATATAAATCTATATAGATAGATTTAAGAGGATGCTCGACTTAACCCAAGGAACGTATATTCATTTGATGCTAAAGTTGTTTAGCATGGCAAACTCCAAGAGATGTATCATGTCGATGAGCTATGGAGTGTATCTCTCTTAATAGTCCCCACAGACTCCTTAAAAGAAGAGAGATCGCATGAGTGACAATCATGTATGCAATGAAATATACGAGACCTGATGTTGATCAGTCATATTATGGAGAAGTTCACTATGAGTTAGTGAAAAACATCTTAAAGTGCTTAACCGACACTAAGGATGTGATCATATTCATGGTGGGTCTTAATTAAAACTAGAGGGCTTAACAGACTCAAGTTTTTCGAGATGCACTCAAAGACAGAAAATCCAATCGTAAGGTAAAGTGTTACCTTGAGCGGTGAGTGTTGAATTGGAAAGGTTCCAAACAAAGAAAGAGTTCTTTGGTTTAGTAATAAAGACAAAGTATATAGCTATAAATGAAGTCGCAAGTTGATTGTTTGGATTAAAAGTTCATTCTGTAACTAGGAATAGTTCCTAAGTCTCATCTTGGATCTAAACATGTGTTGTGGCACTTTCATTTGATTATTAGAATCATGAAAGATGGGAAATCACTATAGAGATAGTGGACTCTCAAGAACAACATTACATATCCATTAACTAAAGCTTATCCAATGGCCAGGATAATCGCCACTTAGAGAAGAAGAGTATAAGATACCATGACGATTGGCTTTAGTGCAAGTGGGAGATTGAAAGTAGTATGCACACAAGCCAATCATGTTTGATGATAAAGCATATACTTTGTAACAATCTTATTCATTTATTAATAAAAAGTATTAATTTATTAAAGGCTTTTAATTATCTACATGATGTTGTTTTATATAATATGTGATAAACCCATAGTTTTAAGCAATGCTTTTAGAATAATGATGATGATCATTCTAATGAGATCTAAATTCTTTGAAAGCTTAAAACTAAAATAGTTCCCAATCGTTGGATTACTAAATTGGGGATTAGTGAATCCGGATAGATTGGTACATACGTTGCTTGCTCATTGGATGAGGATGATTGATCTCATGATCATTTGTGTGGAGACACTAAAGCAAGTATGTAGGTGCTTATTAGAGAATAAGTTCACCTGAACGTGGCTCGCTAAGGAATACCTAATGGAGTTTTATTTGCTGTCGATAGGAATTCTGTAGTGATAGTAGTACAAGTAATCCTTGGACTTGAGATCATCATAGTATCTTGTGTATGATGAGTTATACTTTGACTTATTCCTTAAGACCCTTAGGGTATATCAAAGGGTATGCTTGGGTATAATAAGTTAGTACATGGAGATAATGTATGATCAATAAAGAATCTACCACTTCTAATAAAAGAAGAGAAATGTCCTATGTGATTCGATAAATGACAACCAAGAGTCTCTTGGTTAAAGCGAGAATGAAATTAGAAAGGAGTTTCTAATTTGCATTATTTGGAGTTATGCATTTAAGGATCGAAATACATATAATTAAATAAAATAAGACTTGACAAGTAATTCCATGTCTTATATTTTATTGGGACATTGTATGGTGGAAGGATTGAATCAGACGCAGAACTATTTACTCAAAGGTTCTTTAATGATTAATGTTGAAATCTATATTATCCGGAAAGTCGTTGATCGCTAGGAGGCTTATCCCTATTGTAGAATAAATATTATTTATTTAAATAAATTAATTATTTAATTTATTTATTTAAATAAGATTAGAATTGTTCTAATTGATTTATTCACAACCTAGGTTTAATATGGAGAACCTAAAAGGTCACACCATAAAAGGAAGAATAATTATTTAAGAAGTTAATGGCATAATCGTAATAATATGTTATGTATATTTAATTTAATCTATGGTGATAGAATAAATTAAATAGCTTAATATTTATTATTTAATATTTTAGAAATATTAAATATAAATTAATAAGAGGAGTCTTATTAATATTATTACAATTATTATTATTTTAATTTCTAAAAGAGTTTAGGAATTAATTTAATATATGTACTCTCATTTATTCCTAATTGGATTAGGAAGAAAAATTAGTTAAAGGAGTTTAATTAATTATCCCTAATAAGATTAGGGAGCTTAATTAATTAAAAGAATTTAATTAATTAAATAAAACCCAATTCCTTAATTGTTAAGGTGGGTTGCCCACATCTATTAATAAGAGGAGTGTTATTATGGGTAAGGGGGTTGTTGACTTTTTCAACATACGACATAATTCTAATTGTTGGGAGAGTACACCTTTTTCTATAAAGATAGAAAACTAGGGTTTGAGCCAAATACCCATCTTCTTGAATTTTCTTCTTCCTTGGTGGATCACCTCTAGAGGCCAAACATTTGGGTGGCTAACGTTGATCAAAGGAAGGAACCAAACCCGGTGGATTCAAGTTGAACGCGAAAGGATTTGGAGGTGAACTTGTACCTGAGGAAGCTCGATCTTCAAGGGTATGATTTTATTCTTTATCTTTTCGTTTAATTAATAATTATGCATAAAGGATGATCCGGGTATATGGTTTGTAATTTTTTAAACTCTGATTTTACACGCTTCCGCATTAAGTGTGCAATTTGATTGCGCACATGAATATTACAAACCTAACACTTCCAACCCTTGAGCCAATACTTCATGGCCCAAAATTATGCCCTCTTCAACCATGAAGTGTCATTTCTCCCAATTTAGTACGAGATTCGTGTCCTTACATCTTTGCAAAACCATGACCAGATTCTTCAAGCAATTATCAAAGTTGTCCCCATAAACCGAAAAGTCATCCATAAAGACTTCGACATTTTTCTCCACCATATCTGAAAAAATTGCCATCATACACCTTTGGAAAGTTGCCGGTGCATTGCATAACCCGAATGATATCCTCTTAAATGCAAATGTGCCGTAAGGGCACGCAAATGTGGTCTTTTCCTGATCCTCCAGAGCGATGACTATTTGGTTGTAGCCTGAATATCCATCTAACAAACAATAAAATTGGTGTCCCGCTAATCTATCTAACATTTGGTTAATGAAGGGCAGCGGGAAATGATCTTTTCGGGTTGCTTTGTTCAATTTTCTGTAATCCATGCACACCCGCCAACCTGTCACTGTTCTAGTTGGGATTAGCTCGTTGTCGTCATTCTGCACCATCGTCATTCCTCCTTTTTTCGGTACGCACTGGACTGGACTAACCCATTTGCTGTCCGAAATCGGGTATATGATGCCGCCATCTAACCATTTCAAAATTTCCTTCTTTACCACTTCCTTCATAATAGGATTGAGTCGCCTCTGTTGTTCCACCATTGGTTTTGCTTCGTCTTCCATTAGGATCTTGTGCATGCAAAATGAAGGGCTGATTCCCTTTATGTCAGCAATTGTCCATCCAATAGCTAATTAGTGTTCCCGAAGCACCCTCGGCAACTTTTCTTCCTGTAATTCGTTAAGTGCAGCTGAAATAATAACAGGTAAAGAATTTAAATTGCCTAAATACGCATACCTGAGGTGCTTAGGAAGTGGCTTAAGTTCCAGCTTTGATGGCTCTTCCAATGATGGTTTCAATTTTTCTGCAGTTACTTCCTCTATATGCAGTGGTTCAAACGGTGTTCTAAATCTTGGTACTCATGGCAATAAGTCCAGCAATTGAAGGTAATCCACCAATTCCGGATCGTCGATCTCTTCATCTCCCAATAATGTTGTTTCCAACGAATCGTTCACCAAACTTTTTCTCATATCTTCACTAATGATTTGCTCAATTAGATCCATTCGAAAACATTCTTCCTCATCCGTAGGAAATTTCATGGCCTTAAACACATTGAATTTCACTTCTTGATCTTGGACCCTCATAGTGAGTTCTCCCTTTTGTACATCTATGAGTGTTCTCCCTATAGCCAAAAATGGTCTCCCTAGGATAATTGGGATGTTCTTGTCCTCCTCAAAATCCAGAATGATAAAGTCCGCGGGGAATATGAACTTATCCACTTTCACTAAGATGTCCTCTACTATGCCCCTCGGATACTTGACTGACCTATCCACCAACTGTAAGGAGATGTTCGTAGGCCTTGGCGCGGGCAAACCCAATTCTAAGTATACTGACAATGGCATAAGGTTTACACTCGCCCCTAAATCACATAAACACTTGCTAAAATGCATCTCCCCAATCGTGCATGGAATAGTAAAGCTCCCCGGGTCCTTGAGTTTTGGTGGTAATTTCTGCTGTAATACTGTACTACACTCCTCGGTTAGTGCAACTATCTCAAAATCTTCCCATTTCTTTTTCCCTGATAGAATCCCTTTCATAAATTTTGCGTAACTCGGCATTTGTTCTAGGGCCTCTGCAAATGGTATGTTAATTTGAAGTTTCTTGAAAACTTCCAAAAATTTCGAAAATTGCTTGTCTAATTTTTGTTTTTGAACTCTTTGCTGGAATGGCGAGGGAGGATAAACAGCTGGTTCGTTGACTGGTTTGTTATTTTCCATTTATTTTTTGTTCCTTTGCTTTACCTCACCCACTATAGTTTCTTTCTCTGGTTCAATCTCCTTTGTAACCAAACTTTCTGGCTCTTGACCAACAAGCTGTTTTCCACTTCTCAACATAATGGCTTGACACTGCTCGTGATTACCCTTAGGATTTTTCTCGGTGTCACTTGGTAATGTCCCTTGTGGTCTATTATTCAATGCCAATGCAATTTGACCCATCTGAATCTCTAGATTCTTAATCGCCCTATCTTGTGATTGTATACCCATGGTGTGCTCTTTTATAGCTAACTCAGTGCTAGTCATGAATTTTGCCAACTGTTCCTCCAAATCTGGTTTTCTCTCTTGATATTGAACTGGTTGTTGCTGGTTCTGAAATCCTGGTGGCTATGTTTGCCGTGAAGCTTGATTTTGCTGGTTGTTGCTCCATGAGAAATTCAGATGATTCCTATTTCCTTGATTATATGTATTCTGATATGTGTTTTGCAGAATTCTATTGTTATTACCGATGAACTGCACAGATGCTGGATTAATCGCGCATTGCTCCGTTGGGTGCTCTCCCGCACACAACTCGCATATTATTGCCGCTTGATGTACTTGTTGTGTTTGTTGTGCTTTTGCTGCTATCACTGACTCCATCATCTTTGAAAGTGCAGATATCTATGCTTGCATCGCTGTCATACTATCCACTTCTAACACCCCAGCTGCCTTCGCCTATGTCATTCTTGCTGTGGGCCACTGGTAGTTATTAGCCGCCATGGTTTCAATCAACTCATATGCTTCCTCGTAACTCTTAGCCATGAATGCTCTGCCGATGTCGCATTGATATCTTGTCCGAGATTCCCATGTAGTTGGGTTGTAAAAGGTGTTCATTTCAGTAGCCACCGGGCAATCCATGATGTGGGCATTTTCCGGCGATTCTTTGTATCTCTCCCATGCCTCATATAACGACTCCCCGTGTTGTCATTGTTCAAACATTGTAATCTCATTCCTCATCTTTGCGCAGCTACGGTGGGAAGAATTTTGCGAGGAATTTCTGAGCTAAATCCTCCCATGTAGTTATCGAACCGGATGGTAAAGAATGTAACCAACTCTTAGCTTTGTCCAGTAAAGAGAATGGGAACAATCAAAGTCTTACCGCCTCATCCGAAACCCCATTAAACCTAAATGTGTCGCGACATTTCCGTAAAGTCGACCAGATGCTCGCGGATCATTATTTGTAAATCCCTAAACCGAATCTGAATTTTGAATCATTTGTATCATCCTGTGCTTAATTTCAAACGTATTTGTTACTATTCACGGTCATTCGGTGATGCTTGATTGCAATTCGATCACCTTAAGCGCCATAAGTCCTCAACGCTTTTCGATTTTTGGTCGCCATTCTTGTTTCCTCTCCTTTTCGTATTTTGAATTCTTGCCTCGTTTCTTTGATCCACTTACTCAACCTCTGAAATCTTTTCTCAACGTCGTCCTCAAAAGGCAACAAGTCTGGATTTTGGGACCGAGTTCGCATAAACTACGTCCAACACCTGAAATAAGAATCACAATAAAAAAAATGTCTAAGTAAAATTGGATTAATTAAACTGATATTGTAAAACACTTAAGATTTATGCTAAAAATAATCCCCGGCAACGGCGCCAAAAACTTGTTGGGTAAAATCTAATTACGCACAACACGTAAGTATACGTGGTTAACAATTAATAAAGTGATGAGTAGAGTATCGTTCCCACAGAGATTAATTAGCAATAACCTTAACTTACAATTACCAATCTTCTATTAACCCAAATTTTATTAAACAAACCAAATTCAGTAATTTTAAATTAACGAAACTAAAATTAAGAAGAATTAAACTAACATAAAATAACCACGAATACCAAAATCTGGAATTTCAAACAATTAATGGAGAATTAGACTTATGATTTCACCCTAAGCTTCACTTTGATTTTAATACCTTTATCCCAATTTAACGCACTATCCCAGTTTATTAATCAAGAACACGAACGTAGTATTAACCACCTCTCGATGCACTAATACCGTATTAACGTCAATCCACAATTAAGATCGAAATCCGTTAAACACCTTAATCAACTAACCCACTATATCTCTATGTGAATTACAATTGAAGAAGGTTGAAGAATAAGTTCTCTATCCGATTACATGCGGTGTCAAGCATATCTCTACCTTAACACGAATCAAGTTTAAGCTACTAATAAAATCCCGAACACATGCTATATCAACTAAGTCTAGATTTGAATATCCTCTCTCGATTCCATCCAACTCCACAAAGAATTGTTGATCAGGCAATTCATAGATTCAAGCACAAATTAATATAAATAAACTGGAGATAGCTTATTAACTTGGAAATCAAAGTTTACAAATCCATCGATTCACTTAAGGACCCATCACAAGCCTAAAAAGTGAATTAGTTCATAATAAACGAAATAAACACTGAATAAATCATGGAAATCATTCTTCCAATTACAAATAATAATCTAACACAAAGAATATTGGAAAACACCCTTCACGTAGACTCAATTTGCAATCGTCATGAAAAACTACTCGAAATACTCCTCCACACTTGCTATCAAAAACTCAACTTCCCTCTTCTTGATCCTTCTCTTTTTTTTAATCTCCTTTTGATAGAGTAATAGATATCCAGCCTAAGACTCCAACCGAATTCTCCATCAAATAGAGTTGTAGTGCCATGCAAATAACTAAAATTCGTGTCCAAGAAGAATTATAACAGCAACAGAGCAATCAGGATTTTCCACCCCCCCGCCCTGGCGGGGGTTTATATGCTATGAGAGCCCGCCCCGGCGGGCCTGCCTTCTGTCTTGGATGAATGAGGACCCCCGCCTCGGTGAGGGTGTGTAGTTATATAATGTCCACCCCGGCGGGGGTATATTTTGTTAACTGACATTGCTGCTCTTCAAACTTGTTTCCAATTACGCTCCATTTGATTTCGAATCACACCGAATATCACCAATTGTACGTTGAATGCCACAACCACCAATCTGCACATAAAATGACATAAAACAAGTAAAATTGAACATGATCACACGAAACTAGCAACAAATAAGCATGAATTGGATATTAAATCGCGTATATAAAATACACTTATCTGTGTCAAACAAGGAGAATCTAACTGAAAAGGGAAACTAGAACAATATACTAATCAATCATCAAATCCATATTCAATAAAACAAAATAAAAACTTTAATACATGAGCTACTAGAAGAAAGGCAAATGCATAAACTCGATTATAGCCGTTCAACAAAATTAATAATCCTCAAATTAGAGAAAGTATTAACTATATAAGCCCCTAAAAAATTGGAAAATGAAAACCCATAAATCTGATCACAAAGAAAGGGAAAATAAAATTTACCTCAGACCCATGTAAATTCGTCTCCTTAAGAATCAATCCCCGTGGATTAAATCATTAAACAGTATCTCCAAGACCCAATAACTCGGAATCATAAAAATTCAGACTAGCCAGGGTAACCTTCTGTAATCCAGGATCGAAATCCTGCACTCTCTCCACATACAGTTCCAATTGCTGCTTTAAGGCTAAATCCTCCTCCGACTATAAACCCACAAGTTTCAATCAAATTAACAATTCCAAAGCAAAAATGAAGAAATTCATCGACGCAACCAAACAAATCAAGGAACTTACGAGATCCTCATCCTTCTTTTCGTCCTTCTTCTTAGGGTCCTTGGAAGGAACCTTAACTGATGCCTCATCTCGGGTTGTTCCGCTGCCGCTGTCGCTGGCACTATTTTGATCCGGCGCCATAGTAAATCGAGAACAAGCTGAAACCCTAGAATCAAAGAGTAAAATAACTGAGAGAGACGAAAGATTTATCAATTAATAGAAAACAGTTATGTAAGTATGTTAAAATCCCAGAGATGGCGGAGGAAACGAGAGGGCGGAGACGGAGGGATGAGAAAGAAGGAAGAGAGGCGAGGGCGGAGGGTGATGATTTGATGGAGAAGGATGCGTAAGAGCGAGAAAATACAGAAGAAAGACATTATTTGGTGTTGAGAATAGATCGAGAAAGGATCCAAGTCGCCATTTTTTGTTCTCTCTACAAAACCGTACGGCACAAAATGGCACAAAATATCTTTGCTCTTTATCTATATTAATAGATTATTTTAAGCTCAGTGTTTTTAATATAGATAACGTTTTTAAAAAAAAAACGTTATCTATTTAAAATTAAAAATTGCTCTTATAAATAGATAATATTTTTTTATATGTATCTACAACGTTTTGTTAAAAAACGTTGTGAAAAAAATACCATAATATTTTTTATAAAAACGTTGTTGTTTAAGTGTTGTCTATTTATTGTTTTGTACTAGTGTGAACCGTAATATTAATAGAAGGTTTATACATTACCTGATTTTGAATGGTATCAATTAACATATCTTGGCACCCTGACGCATGCACACTTTCCAGATTCGGACACTGAATTAGCAAGCTCTCTGAGGGTAAAAGTAACACCAAAAATTGATTTAGAATAAAAACAAACTAGTCCATTATTTGGAAAGGTAATCAGCTAAAAGGGGTGTCAACTACATACCGGGATGCAATTTTTTACACTGAGTTTAGATTGAGATCATTGAGTCGTAGTAGTGGTGGCGGCTGCTACTACTACTACTACTACTACTAGTAGTAGTAGTAGTCACGGTGATGGTGGTGGTGGTGGTGGTGGTGGTGGTGTATATATATAATAATTATTATATGCTATTATTATTATTATTATTATTATGACTGTTATTATTATATTATTATTATTATTATTATTATTATGGTATTATTATTATTATTATTATATTATTATTATTATTATTATTATATATACACTTTTTGGAATTTATCTTTAGGAATTGTAATAATGATAATAATAATTATAATAATAATTGTAATTGTAATAATTATTATTGTAATAATTATAATTAATTTTAAATAATTAAAATAATAATAATAATTAAAATTTTAAATAATAATAATTATTATTATTATTGTAATAATCTGATGACTAAAAAGGGATAATACAATGTATTATTACAATAATAATAATAATAATTAAAATAATAATAATTATTATTATTATTATTATCCGATGTTATAGAATTCCTTGGTTTCTAAGGCTTCAATTTTAGATGTTAAGTCATGTCTCGGTTGCAATTTATTTAAAATTTTAATTGTATTTAACTTAACAGGTTTATTCAAACGTATTATTATTATTATTATTATTATTATTATTATTATTATTATTATTGTTATTATTAGTACTATTATTATTATGATCATATTATTATTATTATTATTATTATTATTATTATTATTATTATTATTCTTTATTATTATTATTATTATTATTATTATTAGTAATTATTATTATTATTATTATTATTATTATTATTATTATTATTATTATTATTATTATTATTATTATTATTATTATTATCACTCAATTAGTTATGTACATTTATGTATATCGTAACAAATCTAAGGAAAGGGGATCTGTTTTAATTTGGGGGAAATAATTTTTTCAGTTATAAATACTATTCCTTGCAAAAAGTAATAGTAATTAGGCCCATGTGCTTGGGTGGTCATTGGATGAATATTCCAAATTAGAGGTCTTGGGTTTGAATCTGTCCATCAACATATTATTATTATTATTATTATTATTATTATTATTATTATTATTATTATTATTATTATTATTATTATTATTATTATTATCACGCAATTAGTTATTTACATTTATGTATGTATGTAACAAATCTAAGGAAAGAGTATCTGTTTTAATTTGTAGGAAATGATTTGTTCAGTTATAAATATTATTCCTTGCAAAATAATAGTTACTAGACCCATGTGCTTGGGTGGTCATTGGATCAATATTCTAAACTAGAGGTCTTATGTTTGAATCTATGCATCAACACATTTTTTGGGATAGAGTTTAATATTATAACGCCAAATTAATCACGTGTAAAATAAAATAAAAATTATTATTATTATTATTATTATTATTATTATTATTATTATTATTATTATTATTATTATTATTATTACTACTACTACTACTACTATTATTATTATTAGTACTACTATTATTATTATTCTTGTTATTATTATTATTATTAGTACTATTATTATTATTATTATTATTATTATTATTATTAGTACTATTATTATTATTATTGTTATTATTATTATTATTATTATTAGTACTTCTATTATTATTATTATTATTATTATTATTATTATGATTATTACTATTGTTGTTATTTTTTATTTTTATTATTAGTACTATTATTATTATTATATATTATTATTATTATTATTATTATTATTATTATTATTATTATTATTATTATTATTATTATTACTACTACTACTACTACTATTATTATTATTATTATTATTATTATTATTATTATTATTATTATTATTATTATTATTATTATTATTATTATTATTTATTATTATTATTATATTATTATTAGTACTATTATTATTATTATTATAAGCATTATTATTATTATTATTATTATTATTATTATTATTATTATTATTATTATTATTATTATTATTATTATTATTATTATTATTATTATTATTATCTTAATTTAAGGCAACATTTTAATAGTCGTTTCAAAAAGTTCTATAAAATATGCAAAGAAAATAAAAATTCTTGCAAATGAATGTGGTCCATATTAGGCAACGAAATATAGCAACAAAAAAACTTTCGTTTCCCACGATGAGGAGAAATCAAGTGGTTAAAAATTTTGCAACAAATTTTGTTTCCAAATTTTGCAACTACTTATGAATTTCGTTGGAAAAAATTAAATGCTGACACAATCTCCAACGAAGGACAAATTTCGTTGCTAGACATACACTTTTAGCAACGACTTTATAAGTATAAAGTCGTTGCCTGAAAAATTGTTGCTAAAGCCCCATTTTTAGCAACAAAAAAAATTTTCGTTGCCCATGATGACGGGAAAACAAGTGGCTGAAAATTTTGCAACGAATTTCTAACTAAATTTTTTCCCGCCAATGAATTAGCAACGAAATTTTGCAACGACTTATGAATTTTGTTGCAAAAAGTGAAAGCCTGACACAATCTGTAACGAAGGACAAGTTTCGTTGCTAAACATATACTTTTAGCAACGACTTATAAAGTCGTTGCCCGAAAAATTGTTGCTGAAGGCCCATTTTTTTGTAGTGTAAGCATGAGAATGATGACAAAGATATAAAGAATCAATCAAATGAGATAAATGATAAATATTAAAAACTTTAACAATATAATTTATCCAAAATTCAATAATGTCCAAATTGTCAACATGATCACCAATTATGGAGTAAAATTTAAGAATAATATTATATCAAAAATAATTTGAATAATATTTTAACAAATATTTGACGAAGATAATAACATTAATCATTATATTATAACCTCTATTTAATATTATTCATTATATATTAAATTCATTTACTAATATTATTAAACTCCATTTAATATTAACAATTCATTATTCCTCTTTAAACTCTATTTAATATTATTCATTATATAATAACATTAAATTCATTTACTAATATTATTAATCATTAATCAATGTGTTCATAACACCTTAATCCAAATGTTATCAATCACTTAATAATCTCATAATCTAATATTATTAATATTACAACAATATTTTAATAATTTCTTAAACTTATAAATAATTTATTTTAATTGTTTACACTTTACTAATTAATGCATTTAATCATCCTAAAATGCTAAACTCATAAGATTTCATCACCAATAACCAAAACCCTCATCAAAAATCTGCATATACCTTATATAGGATTCTCAAGCCATAAAATCCTATTTTCCAATTTTCTTACTTCACATAACATATTTAATTCATTTACTCATAACTAGTCCATTTCCATGAAAAATACCAAATCAGTCCCAGAAAATTTTCTTTTCTAAGATTTAGAAGAATATAGTCCCATATTAAACATATATTTTTCTTGAAATTTTTAAAATTCATTTACTATTTTTCATATGACTAAAACTGTCGAATATTTAGACATTTATCATAAACTGTACTTTTGTCCAAAAATTCCAAAATTTACAGAGTATACTGCTGTTATATACATGTACTCCCAATAACAATTTTACCAATTTTGGAGTTAACCACAAGGAGTTATAAGGGTTTACTTTTAAAATAGTTTTTTTTCCATAAAATTCATAACTCCTAATTTATACATCCAAAAATCGCCATTTTTGGACACAATCTAGAAAACTCATCAAATTATCATTTCAATTTTTTCCTGAATTTTTGAAGGTCGGAAAAATTAAGAAACTAAAAAACATAATAACATTTACAATCCCTTACCTCAAAAGAGCAGTATTTCTGACTGGAATATCGGATGTAAAGCCGAAGAAAACTTGCACTGAATAGCAACTCTCAAAGTATCTAAATACTCATAAAAATACGCTCGATAATATATAGAGAGAAAACTTATGTTTCTGGTGCGTTTTTCAATTCTAACTTAAGCGCCTATTTATAGGAAAATGCTAGAATGCCAAAGGAGACTAAATTAATAAAATAATAATATTTATTTATTTTCTTCTACGCCATCCTTGTTGAAAAACTGAGCAGCCACCACCTTTGAACAATTTTCCAGAACATGTTTTCAAAATAAAACACAAGTGGGTCCCACCCAATTTTAATAAAAATTATTTTATTTTACGAAACTTCAGTAATTCATAATAAATAGCCCTTTTATCAGAAAAATATGAATTTTATATCCATTCCACACGAAATCGAATTCTGTACCACTTTGTAGCTTTAAGTTTTTCCAAATTCCAAATAGAAAATATTCGAATTCCACAAACGGACGATTTTCAACACCTCTTAAAATTCATAACAAATCATACACTAATTTCTAACGGTTCAAAATTTGTGGACATATACTCAACTTATATATGTATAACATATCCAAAAATCACAACGATCCAACGGTCGGATCAAAATTATAACTCATGCAATAGAGCTTAAAAACACCGACTTGATTTTGTAAATACCTCAAATCTGACAAAATACTGATAAAACACCTCAACATTAATTCCTTCATTTATAACCACGTAAAATAAATATTTTCCTATCCATCATTTATGTCCACATAAAATAACTATTTTCTTATCATATAAATCAATAATTAATTATTCACAAATAATATTACAGAATTACAATAATGACAAATGACCGCTCCTGTGAAAGTGGGGGCTTTCGATAAGAATTTCTCCTCATCGGTGGCGCAATTAGGTGACCAAACCTCTCCTCGATGTAACTTTTCTAGACATTGCCAATAATGTTATCTAATAATATTATTCAAATAATATGAATTATCGATCCGATAATGAAAAAATATCTTGTGTAGTGACAATTATTAAAACAACAATAGTATAAAATATCAACGCAAAGAATTATTAAATCAATAAAATAAAATATTGAGCATTAATAAGCGTAATAATTATTGAGTAAAGGCCTTCTACGTAAGAATCAATAATTCAAAAATACGCGTGCAATACTGCGCTATCACGTGCAACAATCAAATAGACATCGTATTTTAACCACTGTGTATTCCAACAATGTTAATGGTAACAACTACGCCGTTATTTATAAAACTCAAACTTGTCATTTTCTTCATCCGATGGTTATTACGTTATGGGGCCCATAACGATCAGCTGTTTCGTCGTAAGAATATTCTCCGACAACAAGAATATTCCACGACCAAACGAATATTTTATAACAACTTGCTTTACTTTGCAAAATTTTCGCATATCACCCTTAACTTTAATCCTTTTATCAATTTAACCATTTACTAAATGAAATAATAATTATAAAAAAATTGAATACTTTCATTTCATAAAATTCGGGGTCTTACAACTTACATCTGATACGGTGGAGGATGTTATCCTTCCTCATTACTCATTAGTTTGTCTGTAGCTTTAGTTATTGCTATTCAAAAGGGTAACTTTTCTTTTCAAATATTCATTGGTAGGAATTAAAGAGATTTTATTGGGTATTTTCAACTGTCAACAATTTGGTTTTGGTAGGTACCTTTTTCCTTCCTTCAATTAAAACCAAAGACCTAGTAAAAAGTAAATTATTTTTGGAAATTAATGAGTTGATATGCAAATCGGAATCTGGAATGATATTTCTTATTCAAGAGGGACCATAAAAGAGAATGAGGTGTAGCCTAGTTGGCAGTAAAACATCCTGACCATGCTGTGAGGTGTGGTTATGGTTTCACTAGCTTCATAATGCAATTTGGGCCTTATTACTTATTAGTGCTGCAATTTGGGATAGGTTTTTGTTTTTTTTTTTTTTATTATAATTGTTGATGTCCTTTCTTTCAATGTTTAGGAGGAACTGAATAACATCAAAGAAACTGATTTTGTGAATGTCACAATTATCAGTTGGTTGACTCTGAATTAATTAGAGTTGGTCGCAGAGTTACACAATTATCCATGTTTTTTTAGACATTTTATTGGTTTAACTTTGAAGGGTTTTGTTCCTAGAAAATATAAGAAAAACAACATAATCCATTGTTTGATTGCCACAAAGACAAATGAACAAATTTTCAACTGGCTGCCACAAAATCCCCACATTAAATTGATTTATCACTATCTTTCCGGTAACTAGAATACATTTGCAATAGAGACGGTGACAATTATTTTTCTTATAACAGTCTTAATATAGGCTTAAACTGGCATGACATTATCCTGCATTAATTCTTTTACTCCTTAATCAGTCAGGCCCTGCGACCTTTTTTTGAAGGCATACTTGTACGTGGTTTGGAAAAGTTTGCAGAGTTCGTAAAAACCTACCCAGTAGAATAGGCCTCGTGATTTCTGAACCAGGTAACTGAACTCGTTACTACTGATGACTTTCACCAATCGTTTTTGTATCAAACACTAACTAAAAAAATGGTTGGACAATTATCTCTTTTGATGCATTTTTGTTATATAAAAATAGAAACAAATCAGAACCTCTTACTCTTTAATAAATTAAAATATATATATATATATATATATATATATATATATATATATATACACGTGTATCTTGAATATTATAGGGCATTCCCTGTTTAATGTCGGTGGTGGTCCTGCAATGTGTTAAAGCTGGCTGAGGGGAAAGCGCAAAATCTTGTGTACCTCGTCCATTTTCTCTTCCTTTTGTCATTCTTTTCAAGTGTAGATAAAAGCTTGGCAAAGCTGAACCTATTGGAAATAAAATCTTCATCATTCTCCATTTTAAATGTTTACATATATATATATTTTTTGTTTTCCTTTTTCATAAACTCAGAAAGGAAAGGTGATTGAATTTGTAATGGGTTCATTTGCTGCCTTCAACAGGTGGGCTCAATTGGATAAAATTGTTATCGATATACTACTAGTTAGATCACCTACCAATTAATAATCTTCACGTACACAAGAAATTAAGGGGACACCCCTAATGTTAAAATAATACTTCTCCTATTCACAAAAAGAGTACCTGAATAATAATACTTCACATTTCATTTTCTTTCTTAGGCCTTACAGTTATTTAGCCATGAATATTAGCATATAAGATGGACTTGTATTGATGTCTTGCTTTATGCCTCATGAAGTTTAATTGTGCAGCTCCAGGTAGAAGTCATGTGAATTCTTGACTCACCACAGCTGGTATATGTCAACACTCTCCTCTCTCGACAACAGATGGTGTGTCCCCAACTATAGTAATAATAATCATCTAAAAATAGGATGAATTATCGAACTATTATATTGTAATGTTATAATGTGAATGATTTTAAATGATGTATATAATATTTTTTTTGTTTTATTTTATATTGTACTTGTGTTTGTTGAATAAATGTGCATTATTAATTATTATTTTTTGAAATCTAAAACGTCTATAGTGACGGTTGCCGACCGTCGCTATATGCCTAAAGATCGTCGCTATAGAGTTTATCGACGGCTTCTATGGCGACGGTCGGTGACGGTCGCTAAAGCCTATAACGACGGTCTTTATGCCTATAGCGACGATCGACGACCGTCGCTATAGGTCGATTTTCTAGTAGTGTCTCTCTCTTCATATTGCTCCATGAAAATGTATGTCGAAGATCATGATACATTTTGGTACTCCCAAGATGGATTACAAACGGTTTGTTGTGTGCCTCCATCATGATTTTATACTTTAAATCAGGATCGTTAGGAACACAAAGTCTGGAATTGACTCGAAGTATTCCTTCTTCATCGATTCTTGCTTCTGAAATAGCACCTTCTTGCACTTTCTTCTTCATAATGCATCACTCCGGATCAGTAGCTGAAAGCAAACTTTAACTTTATCGATTAAAGTTTCATTCTACTCAGATATTTGACATTATCACGTGGGTCCCTAGAGTCTTTAACTCTATCTCCATCCTTTGCAAGTCATAAAAATGGGCCCTGCGTTGATAATATCAAGACTCAGACATGCGCGATATGATCTTCTATTCAACGCGTCAGCTACCATGTTCACTTTTCTAGGATGGTATTGAATAGTATGATCATAATCTTTCAACAGCTCGAGCCAACGTCGTTGTCGCATGTTCAGTTTCTTTTGGGTGAAGAAATATTTGAGGCTTTTATGATCGGTACAGATCTCCACCTTCTCCCCATACAGGTAATGCCTCCAGATTTTAAGCGCTAAAACGATTGCTGCCAACTCTAGATCATGAGTAGGATAATTCCTCTCATATGCTTTGAGTTATCGTGAGACATAGGCTATGACTTTCCCATGTTTAATAAGAACACATCCTAACCCTCTGTCTGAAGCATCGCAGTAGATGACAAATCCCTCTGAACCAAATGGTATTGTCAGAACAGGTGCTGAAATGAGTCACTTTGAGTTCTTGAAAACTCTTCTCACATTCCTCGTTCCAACTGAATTTTGTATCCTTCTGAGTCTGTTGAGTTAATGGAGTAGCAATTCGAGAAAACCCTTCTACGAATCTCTGATAATAACCAGCTAAGCCGAGAAAGCTACGTACTTCGGTCACTAAATTAGGTTGCTCTCAGCTTTGAATTGCTTCAATCTTTTCCGGGTCAATAGATATTCCGTGATTTGATATCACGTGCCCAAGAAATGCTACTTCCTCAAGCCATAACTGGCATTTCCTAAAATTGACATAAAGCTTAATTTCACGAAGCTTTTGGAGTATCAGCCTCAAGTGTTGCTCATGATCTTCACGGCTTTTGGAGTAAATGAGGACGTCATCAATAAAGACGACCACAAAATGATCCAAATATTCCTTGAATACTCGGTTCATCATATCCATGAAGGCAGCAGGAGCATTAGTCAATCCAAAAGACATGACTAGGAATTCGTAATGGCCGTACCGAGTTCTGAAAGCAGTCTTTTGAATGTCATCAGTTTTAATCTTTAATTGATGATACCCGGAATGAAGATCGATCTTTAAAAAGAATTTGGCGCCTTGCAACTGGTCAAATAGGTCATCAATGTGAGGCAACGGGTACCTATTTTTGATGGTGACGTGGTTCAACTCCCGATAATCAATACAAAGTTGCATACTCCCATCTTTCTTCTAGGACGAATAAAACCGATGTCTAACAATTCCTGTAGTTGAGTTTTTAACTCCCGAAGTTCAATAGGAGCCATTCGATATAGGGATTTGGAAATGGGTTTTGTACCGGGTTCAAGGTCGATACAAAATTTGATTTTACGTTCTGGGGGTAGGCCATGAAGTTCTTCGGGGAATACGCCAGGAAATTTATTAACAATAGAAATATCATTCAAATCTGACGTATTTTTGTTTAAATTTGTGACACGGGCTAAGAAAGCTTGACATTCATTTTTTAATAAACGAATAGCTTTATGGCTTGATATGACAGTAATTGACTTTAATGGGTTGGTTGCTAGAATTCGCATAATAGGTTGGTTAGGAATAAGAAAGCTAACAACCTTACGAAAATAATCAATTTTAGCATAATGAGCTGTTAACCAATCAATCCCTAAAATTACATCGAATTCAAGTATTTTCAAAGAGATAAGATCGACAGGTAACGTGTGGTTGCTGATTTGAATCAAACAAGACTTATAAATAATGGATGTAATGAAGGTTTCTCCCAACAGAGTTTCAACACATAAGTCAAAGTCTAATTTCTCTGGAGTTAAATTTAAACGTTAAGCGGTAGCAGGAGAAATAAAAGAATGGGTAGAATCGGTATCAAATATGGTATAGACTTCAATAGAGTTTATGATTATCTTACCCATGATGACCTCGTTCGGGTTACTCGCTTTTTGGGAGGTCACGATAAACGCTCTCCCTTGAACTACTGGCTTTGACTTGTCTGGGACGACATTTGGTGTCACCATCCCAACTGGACTTGGCTTCGCTGTACAACAAAATGGAGCTAGGTGACCTTTTCTTCTGCAATTATAACATGCTTTGGACTGCATCATGCAGTTTGGACTGATGTGTCCCTCCCCTCTGCATTTGAAGCATACGGTTGGTGGTCGTTCTCCTTCCTTAACAACGGTTGTTGGTGTTGACGTCTTTCCATCATTATTGAATCTCCTCTTTTTGAAATTTCCACTTCTATTATCTTGGCCATGATTACCACCAAAGTGGTTACTATTTCTGGCATGTTGATTCCCTCCACGTTTGTTATCACCGATTCGATGACTGCAACCACTAGTATTATCATTTTTTCGGCTGCTCTCTCTTGATTTGGTTGACTCGTTATCACGCTTTAATAACTGATCCTTATTTACAATATCTAAATACAAGCAAAGTTTGTGAGAAATAAGGTATTTACGTATTTTGGGTTTCAAACCTCGCAGAAACATTTGCGTCATTCTCTCCTCATTATCAACCAAATGGGATGGAAATCGAGATAACTCTGTAAACTTAGCCTCGTACTGCGACACAGTCATATTATTTTGCTCCAGCTTGATGAACTCTACCTCCTTCATGTGATGAATACTTTCGGGAAAGTACTTGTCATTGAATAATTCTTGGAACTTTTCCCAAGATATCCTCAGTACGGCAGGTTGAGTACGCTTTACAGATTTACACCAGTAATCTGCCTCTCCTCGCAACATGAAGGTGTCAAAGGGAACTTTTTGCACCTTGTAGCATCCTAAGACATTGAATATCTTGGTGATCTTCTTTACCCACGTCTCCGCCTTAAGTGGTTCTGGCTTTCCCCAAAACACTGATGGTCCCAGCTCCTTGAATTGCTTTACGGTGACCATCTGTGAGTTGTCAGTGTTTCCACCTGCATTTTGAACAGGAGCCACTCTCGCCTGATGTTGCATGAATTGCATAAAGCCTCGGAACATCTCATCGTTCATCATTTGGTCGGTGTTGTTGTTTACTTGAGGATTATTATCTTCTTGATGCACATTATCCTGGGTATTGATCGTTGATGACTCAACGGTCTCATGTGCTCCATTGCTTATCTCAATATTCTCGGATGCCATTTTCAAACATTGCCACAAAACAATGGTTAATTGACATGCCACATATTATCCCTATATTCTGACCAACCAATTAAATAATGTTAGGAATAAGCATATGAATGATATTCCTATTTACATATGATTTGATTATGATATATATATATGAATGAATATGCAAGTATGCTTGCATTAAGAAAAGTTGTAAAGTCTTTTGATAGATTATAGGAACATATGTA
This sequence comes from Panax quinquefolius, assembly GCA_020205615.1. NCBI lineage: Eukaryota > Viridiplantae > Streptophyta > Magnoliopsida > Apiales > Araliaceae > Panax > Panax quinquefolius. The sequence continues at coordinate 64,182,113 of CM035159.1, forward strand.
CAAGGACTTGGAATGAATTGATCAAATATGTTAGGCTGATCCTACATAAGCAAAACAGCTTTGTAAAGTCCTTAAAAAGAAATGATGTACAAGGACTATAAATATAGAAAGATCAAGCATGTTAGGTTGATCTTATGATGTAATAGATAGGTTTGTCTGATCATTGAGCACTGCACCAGAAATCGTAGTCTACCAGGATAAGCAAGGAAAACTCGAGAGCCATCGAGGCAGAATCGTAGTCTGCAAGATAGTAGATCTCGGAGTTCGTAGACTGCCAGGAGAGACGAGGAAGGATAGTAGTGTGTCGAAGAGAACTTCCTCGGAGTCGTAGTCTGCTGAGGAAGTCATGTTCAGAATCGTAGAGGAGAGACGACCTGGCCAGAATAAGTCAAGAATCTGTCGCTGCTAAGTCAAGAAGCATAGACTACACTCAAGAGTCGTAGTGAGAGTCGTGAGATCGATCAGACGAGGAAGAGATCGTAGTCGAGCAAGATCAGATGAAGACAACAAGCACAACGACAGAAATCGCAGAGTGTCAAGATCTGATCTCGGAGTCGTAGTGTCTGCACAGCCGAAGCTAAATCGTAGAGTGTAGAATAGAGACTTCAATAGATGTTCTCTCAACGCCAAGGCAGAATCGTAGAGCTAATACGATTCTCAACAAATGAGCACTCCTAGGATATCCAAAGGAATGAAGCCTCTGGTTGGTACTATAAAGATACATCCCACCTGAAGGAAACCAGAGAGCACTCAACGAATGGCATGCAAGCTAACAGAAGATCTAAGCATCAACTCAATCAGCATCCATATTGAGTTATGAAGCCATTCGAGATGAAGTCTTCCACAAGTTGATCATAAGAAGACTTCAATAACTGACTAAGGAAAGTCAGCTAGTACAGTTGCTGTCAAGTAAATAGAAGACATCGATCTTGGAAGCAACCAGGATCGTAGTGTTTGCCAAACAAAGAAAGAACTGATGGAGTGTACACTATGATACTGGTCAGTCTCTGAAGAACAAGGCTAAAGTGATTAAGCATTGGGTCAGTCCATTGATGATAAGTGAATGGGAGATCACAAGGAGAAAGCGAGCTGGACACGCCACAAATCTGAAATATCTTGCTATTCAGAAGGGACCAGAACAAAGAATCAAGCCATCAGTATCTGAGAGTAGTCGAAGCAAATAGAAGTGTTGAAGCATTGTACAAAAGAAGGAAGAAGTGTTCTATATTATAGATCCAATGAACACTCTTCAACATCGTAGTGTTGTCTCTATCGTCAACTAGATATTACGATCAAGTCCAAGAAATGTGTGCATCAGAATCGTAGCGTTCGAACAACTGAGGATTGAAGCATTGGTAACAGTTCAACCCGAAGATTGATATTAGAACAAAGCTTATTGAGAGCATCGATGCAAAAGGACAACCTCTGATCTAGAAATCAGAAGGGGGAAATAAAGTCGTCGACCTGCCCGAGACATCAAAGTGACATCTCTGACGGGGTAGGTGAAATAGTAGACTGCAGTGTCAGAAAGTCATATCATGTCACATCTGCAGTCTACACCAAATAACTCAAGATCTGCGAGGCAATTCAAAAAGCTTTTAATGGCTACTTTCCAACGGGAAGATTAGGAAGCAGTATAAATTAACAGAGCTTCAAAGATCAAGAGTTGCTGATGATTGCTAAGTTGCAGAATCATTGAGTTATTGGAATGCTATTGTTGACTCTACGAGTTCTACCAGAGATTAAGAGAACAAGTCTCAGTGACAGTGAGACTATATAGGTGGAAGTGAAGCAGCTTTGAAGAAGGACTTAAACAGATTAGAGCTTCACTCAACAAAGATAAGAATGCCATTGAAGATGGCAGCCAAGCTGAGAGCCGAGAAGGCCAAGGAGATAGCATTCAGAAAAGTGGCAGAGTACAAAGAAGATCAAGAGAGCCACTCTACAGATCACCATGAACCAAAAGCTGAAAAAGAACAGAAGCAGAATCATGTCTACAAAACATTCAAGAAGGGTTCAGGGTTTGTTAAGTGCTAGACGAAGTCTACCAAAAGCTCAAAGACTTAGCAAATTCAGATGGTGATGGTGCATAGCTGACATTAGATGAAGATGAGCAGAAAGGAGTAAAGATCAGCTGCACCAGAGAAGATGTGGTCCAGACTCAAAGAAGAATACAAAGAGGACCACACCAAGCTGCTAAGTACATAAGATGTTCAAGCATAAAGATATCTTAGCAGCTCAGCACCAACAACACCAACAACTAAAACAACAAGAAGCCAGGGCCTGAGGGGTCCTTGTCCAGAGGGACTAAATGAAGTTCCAAGCCCACTGGGCTTGAAGAGTTCCTAGGGAACTAGAGGAGTTCCAAGGCTGTTGGCCTTGAAGAGTTCTTAGTGAACTGAAGTTCCAAGGCTGCTGGCCTTGAAGGAATCTTAGTGATTCACGGTGCTGCCCTTCCTTAGTGGAAATCCTGCTAGTTGAAAGCAGAAGAGTGGATTAGGAGCTTGAGTCTCTGAACCACTTAAAACCCCTTGCTTCTTTTACTTTATGTCATTTACATTATGTATATTAACTGCTATAATTGCTATGTATGTTTTAACTATTTACTACTGAATTAACTCTACGAACAATGTATGTCTGATTATGAATATATCAATGAAGGGGATCTTTTACTTATTCCGCTGTGCTTAAAAAAATTCTTATGTTTGTCATATGCTAATTCATGAGCGAGACAAAATAAACGAGAAAAGTATTTGAAATTAAAAAGGATCTATTCAACCCCCCCTTCTAGATCTATATTGTGCCTACTGGGAACTAACAATTGGTATCAGAGCAGGTTCTCATGCTATATTCAAAAGCTAATCGCTTTGAGTTTGATCCTAGGCACAAACATTGTTTTAAACTTAGTTTAGTAGTAAGTCACTTGTTATATGCAGATGAGCTCACACGTTGGAAATATTGTGTACAGGTAAATGTGTATATACACTTGAAGCTGCTCAGATTGGTCCATATTCTTGATTGTCATATCAACAAGACCAATCCTTGCTCGCAGTCAATCTTGTTGTCTGAAGACCAGGCTAGAAAGCTCAGAGGATATCAACAAAAAAGAGTCAAACATTCACCAGCCTTAAAAGATGAAAAGGCCACACATACTAAGAAATGTTTATCCAGAGAAGAAAGAAGAAATTCTCAAACAAGTATCTGACCAACCAGCAGCTGAATGTAAACCTTGTGAACTCAAGGATGTCGAAGAACTAAAGATGCTGATACTCTCTTAGCTTGCATCTTCAAGACCACGACTGATTGATTAAAGGCTAACTGGAGCAACTAGCTGTCAGGAGCAAATGAGAAATTATGCACATCAATGCCTAAACTCAGTATATCTAAGATAAATAACTGTTAAGAAACTGACAGTAAAAAGGTACAGTTCCTCACTAATATAAATATGTACATCATGATTGCACCTCCTTGTGAACTATAACAGCATTCTTTTAAGGAATCATAATCTACCTAAAAAGGTGAAGAGAGAAAGTACACTGAGGGTGGAAACTTTAATTCCTATAAACTTTCTCTCCATCCAAATTTTAGGTTGAAGATGACATCTTGAAAGAAATATGAAATTGATCATAAGAGCATCACAGGTTAAATTAATTTTCTGTGAAGTAATCTTTGGTGATGGGTTAGTATGTATGTACAACCTATGGTCTAAGTGTTTAATAACACACAGAGTATAATCAGTTCTACAAGAGTATCTTGAAGATTCATAGAAACTTATCACCTCCATGAATCAACCAGATACAAATAAATCGTAGAGTTGATTCTCACTCTGTGAACATTTAAATCCTGTGAACATAACCTAGCAAATGATGAAACCATCAAAGAAAGAGTGTTTTATTAAAATAGCAAATCTTACACACACTCACCATCATGCATCTCAAAATGCATTATCTAAATTAGTTACATGCATGAATATGACTGTTGGTGATAAATATGATGATTATCCAAATATATGAGGAACAGGGGTTTAGAAAACTAACCTAGCAGGACCCATTTAATTATGGGTACCAAAATAGAAATGTATCTAACTTGCAGGTACCTGGTCTATCTGACCACACTAAGGAATCTTTCAAAGCGAAGACTTGATCAAGAAGATTCAACCAGCAGCAGGCCTAAGACTGTTCAGAAATGATTCTAATAAAACTCCTATATGTCAATGCCTGTCCTTGAAGACTTGCTGAGCTAATCCGAATGAAGGTCACATTATTGTTGATCTTTATAAGGAAGCAAGTCATTTAACCAAAGATGTAAAAGGGTCTTAGATGACAAATCATTCAAAGCATGTCATAAGAGAAGAATCCTCAAGGAAGCTCACCATAGAGGATCATCGAACATTAAACATGAGGAACTCATTACGGGAGAAGAACTCCGCAAGTACATATTGAAAAAGAAAACTACAATCGTAGTGCTGACAAATGATCGTAGAATGTTCAGTCCTCGAGATATCCATGTCTATGATGTAAACAAATTCAATTGTCAGGTATGACTCCAACTCGAAAGAGACATGCAAGGATACCTCCTAATACACATGAAGAAAAGGAAATCACACCTCACTGAAAAGACAACATCAACCATGGGGGAGCAGTGATCTATTAAGGAACAACATCACTGAGATATATTATGAAGAAATATAACAGTTACAGAGTCCCAAAACTTTGTAGCTGATGAACCAAATGAAGATCCATAGTCAGTAGAAACGTCTCAAAACATACTACTGATAACCTATCAGTCACCCAACTCAAAATCGTGGAGTGCCTACGATCAAACATCTGATCGTAGTGTAAGAACATGAGGACACCACGATTAGAGCAAATGCAATTGTCTAAAGTTGGTAGAGGACCTCCCCATCAGAAAAGGTCAAATGAGATATCAGTGCAAATTACTTCTAAAGTACTTCATCTGGAAAGCGCCTCAGGGACAAACCTGGCCCTTAGCTCACTCTAAGAGGTTGGCCCTTCCTGAGCTGCCTTAACCCAGAAGGATTGCTTGATCAAGTTCATCTCAAGGACCAAGACAGTCAACGATCGTAGAGTAGAGTTTTAAGAGAACTCAACGATTGTGATATAACCTCAACGATCATAGTGCAACCTCAGCGATCATAGAAACAGACTCAACGATCGCAGTCTTACAAGAGGCTACTCTAACTCATGAGGAGCTTGAAAAAACGGGACAATTGCTCAACCATTCAAATTATGAGAGAGATACGTTCGAATACAGTTTGGAAAGATATCATGCAAACGCATCTCAGAACTTAAGAGCCCAAACTGGTTTGGAATACATCAGTGATCAAGCTATGCAGTTTCAAGATGAGGATTAATGTAAAAACCATCCACTGCAACATCTCTCAAAAGTTGATCGTTGAGTCAACAAAGGAAAACGTAGAGTCCATAGCTACCTTACCATGCTACTCTACGAACCAAGATGGTCAACGGTCAATCCACGTCATTAACGACTATTTATTTTAAAAAGGGACAGTAAACTGAAGAGTTAATGGGGGAGTTACAACTCATTACTGAGCATCGTGCAACCAATGGCTAGTTGACACATCACAGTGTATGTAGAGTCAGAAGGAACTGCCATAAAGATAAATTCAAAATTTGCAAATAGTTATTAGAAACTATCAAACCTCTTTCCCTCTCTTTTTTAAACCCTAAAAGCCTCCTCACATACTAAATCCATTAACCCTCCAAATCCTTGCCCAAATCACATTCAACTATCTCGCATAAGACACCCTAAAACAAATACCCATATTCTTCGAACTCCTCAAATGGCAGATTGGTAAGTAATCACTGGCATTCAGCTAGGAACCAAGACGTTCAAAAAATCCGAGAAGAAGTTCAGGGATATTCTTGAACTTGTGAAGAAGGCTGGATTCTTAGAATGTCTTGAGGCAAACACACGAATATATGGTGACCTGGTCAAAGAGTTTCATTCAAACACAACAGTAAATTCTGGAATCCACTCCACCAAGGTTAAGGGTCAGATTCTAAAGCTAAACTATTCTGACATCAATCAATGCTTAGGCCTTCCTGACCGAGATCTGAAAAGCCTGGAAGAGATCGACACTAAAAAAGCTAAGAAGATTATGCAATATAAAAGAAACCCTAGTCTGAAGGATATGAAGAAAAAGGAGTTTCTTGAAGAATTCGAGTTCCTTGCTGAAATAGTGGGTAAATGTATCTTATGCAAACACACTGCACATAATACTGTGATTGACCAATAGCTGAAGATCATGTCTGCTATAGTCCTGAAGGAACACATCAACTTTGGAGCTATCCTGCTTGATCATATGTCTAAGTGGCTGGATAAGGAAGAAAAGAAAAGGTTAACTGAAAAACCACTCACAAAGGTTTTTCATGGAAGGTTCTTAAGTATCATCTTGAAAAGAAAGTTGAAGAATAAAATTAAGGATGATGAGGGCGAAATTATTAATGTTCATAAAGTAATGTCTCCACAGTTGTTTATAAACTGGAAGAAAAATCCCAAGGAGAACAAGAGGCTAATAACAACTGGGAGCAGCAACAAGGTCTCTGTCAAGAAAAGGAAGGCACAAGAAGTGGAAGACTCTCAATCTGATAACTCTGCATCAGTTGCTACCACACCGACAAAGAAGAAGTCTAAGAATGTGAAGAATACAGATGCTTCATCAAGCCATGTCTCCACTGACAAGAAGAAACAAGGAACAGGAGAAAAACCAGCATCAACTGCTAAAACCCCAAAAAGAAGAAGGAGTAATAGACTACTCCAAGAACCACCCAAGAAGAAAGCAAAAGTGATGAAGAAATCAGTTCCAGTTCCTCTAAAAAGTCCATCCAACAAAGAAGAAAATGTAGAGTCTGAAGATGGGAAGGGAACTGAAAGATCTAAGATTGAACCCTCAAGGAGCAAGTCCAACAATGAGCAAGAAGTTGAATCTATGAAAGGTAGAGCCAAGTTTGATGGTGAAGAAAAAGAATGTTCAAGCCCTATGACTAACTCTCAGAGCATCCACTCTGATGATGAAGAAAGGTTGCAAGTTAACACAACAACATCCTCTACTGCAAATTCTCCAACAAACTCAAAAGATGTCGAGTCTGAAGAAGAAGAACACGCCCCTACTGTTGCTGAACATCAAGCTAGTCTGTCTGTTGATACAGAAGCTTTGGATTCTGAAGAAGAAGAGGAGTCTAAAACTTCTATAGCTGAACCCCCAAGAAGAAGAAAGAGCAACGGACTTCTTGCCAGGGCTATTCTAAAGAAGAAAGGAGAATCTTCTACTACAGTCATCGAATTAAGCGATGATGAATCTGAATCACTGGAAGAAAGTGCTGAAGATGGGACTAGTAATGAAGAAGATAAGTCCAAGGAAGATCTTGCTAAAGAAGGTTCTGAAAATGAAATACAGCAAGAAGGATTCACTGATGGATCCGATCAGAATGTTTCAGGCTTAGAAGAGAGGAAATGGAGAAGGATTCTGATTTTTCACATCAGGAATTAGAGGAACCAAAAGACCATCCTGTCATTTCTCCAGCGAGGATTAATAGGAAAATAGTAAAGGAAGTTTTGAATGGACCACCAGAGATTCCAAACCAAGAACTGGTGGCTCAGAACTTCCCAAGGGTGAAGAGTTATGCCACAATGATGATCAAAGATCAACCTCACTATAAAGTCTATAGACATACTGGAAACCACTATATTCCTTATGATCGTAGAGTGAACTCTGATGGTAGAAGGAGCATGGCCAAGGAGATCATCATAGAATCTGATCACTCTACCAATGATGTTGATCAAATTCAAAATGAGAAGCCTCCATCTGCTCAAGTATCGTTACCCGACATTCCTTCATCCTCCAATAGTGATTGGTACTCAACGATTTTTCAGATTCTCAACACTTTCAAAAATTTGTCCAAGGATGAAAATCGTAGAGTCCAATCTAGTGTTCAACAAGAGGCTGCCCAACCAGATGACCAAATTCCCACAGAGTTTGAGTTACTGAAGAATTCTGATGAGTTGGTCAAAAAGATGTCTATCATCACTGAAGAGGCAAAGATGTTGACAGAAGCAAGAGATAATGCGGTTCAAGACAGACTCCACGCCGCTATATATCTTTCAAAATCAAAGAAAGAGATCAAATCTATCTGAAGACTATAAATGAACAGAAGGCAGAAGCTCTACGAGCACAGAAGGCTAACAAAGAGCAAATCCAAGCCCTCTCTGACAAGATTGACAATCTGAATCAGTCTTTCTCTCTACAACTTGAGTTGAGACAATAAGAACTTAAAGACTGAGGTTGGTAGCTTATCTTACCTGATGGAACAACTAATGTCCAACATGGAGCAGCTTTCACAATTGATTAATGACAAAAAGGGGGAGAAAAAGAGACATACGAAGAAGCACTTAAGGAGGAATAAGAAGAAAAGAAGCAAAGAAGACAAGAAGGCTAAGAAGAAGGTAAAGAAGATCATAGCAGCTGCAGCAGCAAAATCATCATCTGAGGGGGAGCCAAAGGATGATGAGCCTATGTTTGTAAAGGCTGAGGATGGAGCCAGAAGAAGAAGAAGAGAAGCATACATCTGAGGGGGAATAGACAAAAGAGATAAAGTCTACATCCCAGGGGGAGCAGGAGCAAACAGATCAAACAGATGAATAGCTGATCAACAGACATCCTGGAAACATACATGGAGCAAAGAGGTACATCTCTAACTATTTAGGTATGTTCTGGATCCAGGATGTAAAATGTCATAGTGTATTAAATTCCATATCATTATAAATGACATTCATGATTATCTGTTTTAGAAATATAGCTGCTCATTGTATATAAGATTCATTCATAACATGCATATGCACTTATTGTTTTTGTCATAATCAAATAGGGGGAGATTGTGACGCCCCCAAAATAGGTCCACACGACCCATTCTGAGTCGCTAGATATCACTCTATAAAAATCAAATACAAACTTCATTTATACAACTGTTGAACTTTCTTGTAGAGTGTCGACGTCGTGATTTTTTGATGTCCCTTTTCGTTACTTGTTCTTTGGTGTTCTCATGTTAATGTGAGATTTTTTTGAAAAAACAAGTGAAAAAGGTCCAACATGTGTTTTATCGACGATTGGACTTTAAGAGTCGCCAGTTGGTGTATTTAACTGGTTGCACCAACGCAACCGAAAAGGTTTGCACATTTACCCAGTGATGTGACACTACTAAACGGGTCTGTGAAATCGAGATTCATTAAGGGTTCGGGTGCTTGATTATGCCGAGGGAAGGTGTTAGGCACCCCCCGACATCCATGTTGCCACGGTGACTGCCACTTCTCAAAGAAACTATTATATGAATGTGTGTGTGTGTGTGTGGATCAATGTGCAATTATTTGGAAAGTAGTACGAGGCCTCGTTCGCACCTATATACACCGGGTTTGAATTTATAGAAAAATTCAGTTTTAACCAGGATATAACAATGAAGTTTTATAAAAAGAGGTGTTCAAACCCTGTGCTCAATAGGAATTAAGACCTTTTTATACTTCCATTTTATTGTCTAAATGTTCGGCTTATTTGCTTTTACTTTCGAGATGCGAAGCATCTGCGAGCAAATAATATACAACAATGCCGAACTCCTTATGGGCATGAAGCCATCCAAGGAAATTCAGACACTGTAAATAATGTACAAGTTGCTTACAGTTGGGAAAAGTCCATCATGGGAACCGAATCTAGATTCAGTAGACTGAATCTGTGATCACATGATTCCTAGGCTCACATGATACTACAATTTGTATGGAAAGCAGTAAGCAGTTATATATATATAAAAGCTGTATATATATATATATATATATATATATATATGTGTGTGTGCATGATCAACCACCACGAAGCAAATCCATGGGGGATCAGAAATGTAAATAAAGCAATAAATGCTATCAACCGCCACAAAATGAACTCCATGCGGGACTTGAATGTAAATAAAGCTGTAAAAAGCTATCAACTGCCACGAAGTGAACTCCAGGCAGGACGGAAATGTAAATATATATATATGTACATATATATAAAAAAGAAATAAATACTCCGGATATAAAATCCAGGCTCATCGGATATGTCCGACAACAATTATATATATATATATATATATATAAGCAATTAAACGAACTGGATGTAAAATCCAGGCTCATCAAACAGAGTCTGACAACAGTTTATATATATAAGTATATACATATAAAAAGCAATTAAACACCTGCATCAAGTTCAGGCTCATCGATGAGTTCGACAACAATTTATATATATAAATATATATATAAAAGCCAATAAACGCTTCAGACCGAAGTCTAGGCTCAATCGAGGCTTAAGTCGATAATGTTAGTCCATAAAATTATATATATATATATATATATATATATATAAGTATATATATAGACAGAAATAAAAACCACGGACCAAAGTCCGGGCAAATACACTTACACGACTCTCAACGTGTATAATAATGTGTGATAATATGAGAAGAAAACTTTATAGAATGTGAGAAAGCTTACAGTGGGCTGCCAAAGTATACTTCTATAACTCTATTTGGATAAATACCCAGCTCCCACCGGACAAAAGATAGCTATATGTGAGCTAACAGAAAAGGAAACACTTAATATGGGTGTGTACAGAGCAAAATGGACAGGGCTTCCTCGCCTTTTTTCTCTCTTCTCCCTCTCAAATGGCTAACCCCTCAGCTTATATTTATAAACTGATGGCCGCAGGTGTACCTGTGGCAGCCGCAGTTACACTGACGGCTGGTCATGGTGGGTCTGGGCTTTGCGGGTTCTGTCGTCTCGAAGTACGTGCACTTACGCACTGTAATGTCTGCTCGAACTTGTAGAACTTCAATCCGAGCTTCCGAACGAGGTATATATGACCTTCTTCGAATAGCTTGTGTTGAGAGTTACGCAATGACATGGATTAGAGGTTGTACGAAGTTAGGAAGAGGGGACTATGCCCATGGTCTTCAAGCTTCAAATTCTATCCAAAGTACTGCCACGCGTAATAGTCACTCGGGATTGGATATCCTGGTTCTTGAAGGACATAGTTGTATATATGTATGTATTGAAATGTCGAGAAGACGCACAGGTGATGTGGAAGCAAGATGATGTTTGACTCTTCGCCGGGGTTATCGCCGGTTTGAGTTGAAAGTAGATGTTGCTCAGGGTTACATTTGAGATTGGACTACTTGTTGGTATGCTGCGATATCATCTTGTGAGAGAGAATTTTGAGGTGGTAAGATGACATTTTGACTCCTCACCAGGGTTATTGCTGGTTTAAGTTGAAAGTAGACGTTGCTCAGGGTTATATCTGAGATTGGACTGCTGCATGTGTTTGAATGCCACAATGTCATCAATAAGAGAACCTGTCTTCCCGGTGTTAGCTCCCGGTCTGAGGTATGAGTGCCTCGGCAGGAGGGCTGAGATTGAAGCTGATAGCATATGTTTGAAATAAGCATTTTCGGAGTTATCACCGGAACTGCAACATCATTCCTTGGGGTTATCGCCAAGGATGAAACCCGGGGTTATCTCCGAGGTTGGAACTGATCCTTCTGGTGTGTGTTCTGAAGTTGAGAATGAGACTCCTAGGGTGTGTTCTGGGTTGTGGTTGAGACTCCCGGTGTGTGTTCCGGGTTGTGAACTGATCCTCTTGTAGTATCCGGAATGGAGACTGAATTTTCGGTGGTATCCGGAATGGATGTGAGCTGTCTTCCAGGGTTATCTCCGAAAGATGATTTCTGCCCTCCTGTAATGTTAGTAACAGTTGTGCAGAAAACTTTCGAGTGTCTATAGATGCCGATCTTTATCATATTCATGCAATGCAAGGCATGGATAAGATAAATAATCCTAGACACTTGAAATACAAGTGAAATAAACATGATGCTATGTGCAGCAACATGATGCAAATGTATGAATGCATGATTGTCATGTAATCCTGCTGGGATGACAATCAGTGATGGCTTGGACATGCGATCCACCAAAGACTTGAATCCTAGACACTGGCTTGTATTCTATAGAGGTACCTCTTGTATGTGAGAGATCTATTGAGATAAAGCTTTGCATGCTTTGAAGATGTGTATAACATATTTCCTCATCCCGTTGAGAAGTTTCGCTAATGCGATCGGTTGTTGTCGGGGTTGCTCGACGACTTTTTGATGTGTGTATCACCGGATAGATCCCTGATGGGTGCATTGTCAAGGTTGCTTGACCTTCATTGATGTGTGTATCAATGGTTGAATATGTTGTAACCCCCATTGGGGAAAGGTTGATGAGTTGCTTCGATGGATTTACTTGCCATCGACTGACATGACGTCAAGGCTGCTTGAAATTCATTGATGTGTGTATCAATGGTTGAATGCACTGTAATCCCCGCCAGGGATACGTGGATGTCTGACAGATATGCGTTATGACCCCCACCGGGGATACGTATTTAATTTGCAACTTCGGCGTTGTAACCCCCGCCAGGGATACGTATTTAATTTGCAACTTCGGTGTTGTAACCCCCGCCGGGGATACGTTGACATTTGAATTTCGTAGATTCTGCGTTGTAACCCCCGCCAGGGATACGTCAGGGTTGCCTGACGCTCATTGATGACATCAGATCTTTATGGGGTATTGTCGAGCATGATTTGTGAAAGCTGAGGCCACTGGTATCATATACCTTATATGCAGGTGAATACCAATGTGGAACATGTAAAGCCAGAGTTTGACACATGAACACCAGGATTCTGGGCTATTTCGCTCAATTGCATAGCACTTTTATTCCTGATTTGGCCTTTTTAGCTTGCAAGACCTCCTTTATAACTCTAACTGGACCGAGCCGGAGGTGTGGGACCCATATAGGAGTGCTGCAGGTGGACCTGCGGCTAACCATGGCTATGTAAAGCCCAAAGGTTGCTTTCATAAGTCATTTTCAAGATGCGCGACGAAGGAAATCTGAGAGCTTCTCATCAGATTTGTTGAGTTCGGGCAACTTTCTGCATAATCTGCTACCATACAAGCGTTCTTCACTGTCCTAGTAATGTATGCATGTATTCTTTTCCAGTTTTTATCCGTTAAAAAATGACTTATCACATGAAATGCATTTAGACACATTGTAGTGAATATGCATGCTGATATGACTTGATAAAAATATTCAACATAGCAAATGTTAGTATTAAACCATGCTGAGCATAATGATGTGAAAAATTTGACTTTTGAAGTAGTCAAATTGGCACCTTTTACTGTTATTTCTTATCCTATCTGAGGACAAATAAGTAAAGGCAAACAAGTAAAATAATCTTGGTAATTAGACTACACTTACGGATTTTTTACTGCAATGTACTAAATGCATATAAGATGTATATGACTGTGTATAGGTGTGCTACTGAATGGCCACCTAGTCATGCCTATGTGCATGTGGATAGTCCCATTTACAAAGGGGCTATGACAAAATTTTCTCAAAATGTAGGAATGATTAGTCATGCATTTTTAACTCTACTGTATGTTAAAATAATGCATGCATGCATGTCGAAAAGCTCCAGGTAAGAATTTACCACACCCTTTCTGAGGTGATTTGGAGACTTGTTGTCCAGATATTATGGATTCGGATCAGCCGAGTAGTTCCCACAGGACCACTTCAGGTGTACGGAGGAGGGCATTTGAAGAGCCTCACCGACGGTCTGTTAGACAACCTCGTCGTTTGGTGGAGACAGTGATACGTCCTATCCGGGTTGAAGTGCCGAATGTCGAGGAAGAGGAGGAGGATGTACCAGTCGAGGTTCTTGCTCCTGCTGTACGTGTTCCTCGTAGGGAGTTTCCAGGAATTCAAGTGGTGAACCCAGATCTTATGGGTGACTTGAGTCGGCATCCTTCAGTATACCTTCACGCAAACGAGGTATGAAGTTAGATCTTAATCTTCCTTGTTTCCTATTGATGAGGAGTGAAGGATTCTGATGTTGATTTGCATTTGATGTAGGTTCCCGGCTTCACACAGCCTCGAGGGAACTGGTTTAGCATCCACTCTATGTACCAGGCCTTGCATGATGACTATAGAGCGATTGTACATGGCTGGGGATTTGGAGCATTTTTTTCCATTCTTCTCCGTCGCTGTCCCTGGGGTTACCTCAGGGCGTTGTCTGAGCGGTGGTTTCACCAGACTCAGTCACTCCATTTACTGGATTGTGAGGTGATGACGACACCGATGGATTGGCGGTTTATCATAGGTATGGAGTTTGGAGGGGATCCAGTGCCTTGTACGACGGATATTACCCCTATTACCGTCAGATCCTTGTTGGGAGTTCTAGCTGAGGCGCTCAAAGGTAGGACTGTTCGCACGGGTCCTTTGAGCGTAGATGCTATGAGCAGGCTGTTGAGTGAGCCCATGCCCGATGATATAAGAGTCAGGGACCGCATTCTTCGGCGATTATTCCTGATGATCATTAGGGGCTGCTTCATAGCAGATAATTCCTCTACGGTGTCTTTTTCTTTGATCAGTGCCACTCAACATGTGGACCATATAGGAGACTATGATTGGGGTTCCTACACCTTTGCCTATTTCCTCAGGGGAATGCGCATGCAATCGTAGGGCTTGACTGAGGCATGGTTAGGATTTTATCCGTTTCTCCTGGTGAGTATTTCATTTATCTTTTCCCGTGTACAGGTTAAGAGTGTTGACTGACAGCAGATGTTTTCCTTTATGTTGGCAATTTTGGGCCTATGAGAGGCTTCCATGTTTGTGCCCTGTGAGCGTGTTAGGTTTAGATACCTATCCACGAGGACGGTGATGGCATCATTCCATCTTTGGCGAAGGTGTACATTCTTCGAGGGTTTCACCCATTTGTCGCTGTAAATTTGGAGTTGTTGACAACAAGTGTCATCACATGGGTTCCCTACTCTGGGGAGCATTTGGGAGTTGGATTTGAGGATGGGTACCCTACTGGAGTTGAGTACGTCATTTCCACCCGCAAGATTCCTCTGTTCACAGATGGAGGATGGGAGCTCTACTTAGGAGAGCGTGCTATCAAGAGCACTATAGGAGAGATCCATATGCCGATCTTGCCTCCTGCCAGACGTTATTGGCCTATTTCGCAGTCACCCGTCATTGACATCCCATGTTGGGGATTGATGGCTTTACTTTGTCAGAGGGCCCCTGCACTCAGGAGATGTTCCAGCATTGGTGGATCCCTCGTACCATTGGAGCTCAGACCCACGCCATACAATTTATGGGGGATATAGTTCCAGGATCAGTGATGATGATGGATTGGCTAGCCTGTGTCAGAGATCCGACTCATGTGACACAGATTGATAGATTGACCCGGCAGTTGGACCGGGTACATTTCTTCATCCGACATTTGGGCAGAGATCGTTCAGAGGTAGATACTTTTGATCCTTCTAGCTCTGGTGCTGGCCCCTCAGGTGACCCATATGCTTTTGCCGGTGCAGATCCTCCCTTGTATAGGCCTGACATCCCTCTAGATAGAGATCTAGTGACTTAGGAGGAGTTACATCAGGTGGATAACATTGATGATGTAGACATTGACACTATTGGCTTTTTCTGATGTATTTCTCGTTATCTCTTTTGATAGGCCTCTGTTAGCTGCTGGGTAGCTTCGCCCCATTCTTGCTATATCTTTTGATAGGCCTCTGTTGAGTTGTTGTGTAGCTTCGCCCCATTTCCCTGTATTTTAGTTGTACAGAGATGTATTAGATGATGATATACGTAGGAATGTATGTACATTTTCATTCCCTATATCATATTTCTATCTATTGTATCATGCATGTTATTACGTTATGCATATGTATGTATGTCCAGAGATACTCAGCATTGACCCCTGGATGGTCTTATGACACGGCTCGTACAAATGTCTTCTTCGATAGTTAGCCGTATTGATCATACCCCACCATTTTTGGTGGTAGATTGTATGCGCTCACGGTATGATAGTATATTACCATCAGACATGGTGATCGTAGATGATTTGCTGCAGCATACTATGACCCTGTTGATGTTTCAGGTTCCCACATGATTTGTAGAGAGTATGCTAGAGCACTGGGTATCGAAGAGGCAAGTTTTCTGATTTGAGACCCAGGAGTTGACTCCTACTTTGGAGGAGTATGCACGTCTGACGATGCTGCCGCTGGACAGACCTTGCATGCTTATGGCTATCGGAGACATGAGTAGACAGTTCATGACCCTCACCGGATTGAGACGTAGAGTGGTAGAGGACGAGATTACATCTAGCCACGTGATATCCCAGCGTTTTCTGTTTGACAGATTTGGCTCTGAGGATAGTTATACACGGCATTCTGGTGATTTCACCACACCGAAGGACCATTGGCGTTCAGCCAGAGTGGATGTATTACTGCTGTGCGTATTGTCATACGTCTATATGCCACGATATATGGATGAGTTGGATATCAGCGTCATTATGGCAGTGAGAGCTCTCAGGGAGGGTCGTACCATTGTACCGATGATTGTTGCAGAGACACCGAGGTCACAATTGCATCTTCGCTGCACTTATCCAAGCAAAGCGTATTCACGCGTAGTTAGTTGGCCATTGTATGTGTGGTTTATGTCACACTTGAGACCGATTGGTACATTCAGACGACAGGGGTTTTGTTTCACCCATAATATAGCCATGTCCTACTCCTTTCAGCCTGCGGAGTGTACAGATGCTGCATCGTGGTCAGCTTTCCTGGCAGGGATTAGAGACTCGTTTGCTATATTGCCGTGTTCAGGGCTTGTCCCACCCTACAGCTTCATTACTCATGCTCCGGGCATGGATTATCTCCCTCTGGCTGGATTGAGGGGCACGATTACTTACCACCCACTGGTCATGATGTGTCAGTTTGACCAGTTTCAGGATTTTCATCCTTATAAGAGGGCAGTGAGTCAGTGCTTCGCTTCACACCATTTTTTAGCTGAGGACAGATCCAGATTGTATGCCTTTTGGGATCAGCGAGAGCTAGCTGAGTTTTTCGTCAATCATCCAAGTTGTTCTGCAGAGTATTCCACATGGATGAAGACAGAGACTGCATTAGCTGTGGTAGTATCCACAGTGCAGGAGATTGATTCTAACGATGAGGAGCCTATAGAGGAGGCTGACACTCCCATTGATGATTTGACTGCTGGGTTGCCAGCATGTGTGATGGATTCTCCACCCCGAAAAGTGCCATTTTTGTTACTCGATTATCGACACAACATCTCGGAGAGAGCTTACATCTGATGACCTATGAGAGAAATCAGGCTAGGGTCGCGATGTTGACAGCTCTTGATGGGAGAGACGCCTGTAAAATCCCTAATTTTACGAATAAAGATTTAATTTTCTTGAATTTTTTTTTAAATATTATGGTGTGAATTTGAGATGATGTTATAGTTGTGGGTAGTATTTATAAATTTTGCAAAGTATGCAAGTTGTTGTATTATATTCGATTGGTCGGGGAATATTCGTTTTAGCAGGGAATATTTGTACAACAACACAATCATTGGTGGACCCCAAAACGGAATTATTGTCGGATTGAAAAAACAACAAAAATATTTTATGAAAATAATGGCGGAAGTTTACTGTTAATACTGTTGAACTACTCGGTAGTAATAGTACAATAATACGTGTGGTTGCATAGTAGCACACGGTATTGATTATTGATGCTTACGTGAGAAGTCACTCAGTTTTGTTCAATTATTGCTACAGTAGTTGCTGCATAGTATCTCACGTTATTTGATTCAATTATTGTTGATTGTTATATATATATATATATATTATATATATATATATATATGAGTTTTATTTTATTAGTATTATTAATGTAATAAAATAGAAAAGCTTTTTATATAAAACAGAATACTTTTATAAAGTTATTCGCTTTATTAGGCTAATAATAAAATCTTTTTATATAAAAATGTAATACTTTTATAAAGTTATCTCATTTTATTAGATAATAATTAGAATATATTATATTTTATTACGCATAGTATTTGTATAGTGTCTGCATAGTGTTTCAGATAGTAAAATCTTTTTATATAAAATGTAATACTTTTATAAAGTTATTCATTTTATTAGGCTAATAGTAAAATCTTTTATATAAAATGAATACTTTTATAAAGTTATCTATTTTATTAGACAATAATTAGAATATATTATATTTTATTATGCATAGTATTTACATAAGTGCTGCGTAGTGTTTGCATAGTAAAATCTTTTTATATAAAAGAGAATACTTTTATAAAGTTATTCATTTTATTAGATTATAAATAAAATATATTATATTTATTTAAAAAATTTTGCTTTAAATATGGACCGTCCGATTAAAAGTAAATCAATCTAGACCGTTCATGAATTAGTTACTATGCAGTCCATTCTTCTATAAATAGAAGCTCATTCCTTCATTATTTCTTACGAATTCACTGAAACTCTAGAGAGAAAGAAGAAAATTATTCTGCTACTTCACCACTTCTATATCCAGTTTCTTCTTTATAAGGAAATGAGAACGTAGCCGGGACTAGTCAGGGAACGGAGTGACGGTCCAAATGATAGATTAGTAGTCCTCACTATTCTGTTAAATAATGTGATAATAAATATATTGATGACTTATTCTGAGAGTGGATATTGTCTAGAAGACAATAATTGTATTAAAACTCACAGCTCTCTTGTTGTATATTAAAGATTGTATTCGTATTTTGTACCATGTATTTGGTGACTCAAAATAGGTAATGTATACCTATTTTGGGGGCGTCACACGACGCTCTGTTAGAGAGGGATGAGGCTAGATCAGCCAGGGATGCTTTGATAGTGGAGCGGGATGCCGCCTTATCTGCTAGGGATGTGGCCATTGCAGACAGTACTTCAGTGAGATCCTAGATGACTGTCAGTCTTATCGATATGAGTGCTTACATTGATGAGCACTATATCACCATGCAGTTAGCCTCAGATCTGCTAGCTCGTGTAGATACCCTTGGGCAGGAGCTTGCAGCATTACCTCTGTCTTCAGAGAGGGATGCTATGTTAGATCTGATAGTTCGCCTGTATACAGATCTGTGGATAGCTTTGTATTTTCCTGCACAGATTAGCTTAGCCATTTTGTCATGTACAACACATATGTATATATCAAACAGTATTATGGATGGCACGGAAATATATTTTGATTCACTTTCCTTTTAGTTATGCCTTGATACTTGCTTGATATTTGCCTGTTTCTTCAGGGCCTTGTGATCTTAATGCATTCTGGACTTATCCTCGATATGTGAACATTGAGCTACCACAAGATCTCTTAGAACGGATCATTGACCTATATGAATCCCTACCATCTTTGGTGTCTTGGAACTAGTATCTGTATGAAATGTGGAGAGGAGAATGGTTTCTTCATCTCTGAGATTGACCGCACCACAAATGGTTGCCAGTACTTCTATTTATAAGAAGCCTAGTTAATTCCATCTCTTACGAGTTGGTATTGCTCTTCGAGGCACGATCGCAGCTTAGATGGTCACCAAATCTTCTATTTGTGAGAAGAGATTAGTTAATTCCATCCTTGTGATTTGAAACCGATGAAATATGGTGAAATGAAGGTTGATCCCAGTACCGTGTGACAAATATTTTTGTTCTGGTAGGGGTTAGACTGAACCATGAATGGCTACCTACGTACTCCTATTGAAGAGGAGATCAAGTCTGCGTAGTTCGAACCTGGTGTAAGAGGTTCAACGTTGCATGTGAAAGGTAGATGAGGTGTAGAAATATTTTTGTTGTTTTTGTTTTTATAGAGAAAGGGCAGAAATGTTTTTGTTATTTTTTTTACTGCGACCGGGCCATATATAATATGGTTGCCTACGTACTCCTATTAAAGAAAAGATCAGGTCGACGTAGTTTGCCCCTCAGGATGAATTGAAGGCAAAGAGAAATGTGAATCCCATGTGCAGGCTATACTGTGGGGAGAAGAAAGTTTGATTCCATAATGGGGATAAACTGCAGGTGTAGAAAAAGTTTGATCCCGTCTTTCGGACCAACTACAAGCGTAGAAAAGTTTAATCCCGTCTTCAGGATAAACTGCAAGGCGTAAAAAAGTTTAATCTTGTCTTTAAGATAAACTGCAGGCGTGAAAGGTTAATCCCGTCTTCAGGATAACCGAAATTGTAGGCAAGATTTGAAATGAGGTGGAAACCAAGTTGCTGGTTTGAAGTGTATATTTCCCTGAG
This sequence comes from Panax quinquefolius, assembly GCA_020205615.1. Taxonomy (NCBI): domain Eukaryota; kingdom Viridiplantae; phylum Streptophyta; class Magnoliopsida; order Apiales; family Araliaceae; genus Panax; species Panax quinquefolius. The sequence continues at coordinate 64,202,322 of CM035159.1, forward strand.
GGGCAAAAGAGCATAAAGAAAAGAAGGGTTCAAAACCGGAATTACTGGTGATTGGATGATCAAAACCAGGATGTTTGTTTAATGGCAACTTCAGACATAGTACCATTTCACGGTGTCCGAGTTGATAAGCTGTGGAAATTCATCGCCGTTTATTTCCTGCAATATGAGAGCACCTCCCATCAATATCTCCTTGACAACAAATGGGCCTTCCCAGTTAGGAGCGAATTTTCCCTTGGATTGATCTTGGTTGTCAATGATCTTTTTTAAAACTAAGTCATGTTGTTTGAACTGCCGTAGTCGGACTTTTCTGTTGTAGGATCAGGCGATCCTTTGTTGATATAATTGACCATAAAAGATTGCCGCGATTCTCCTTTCGTCTATTAGAGACAATTGGTGATACCTGTCTTGTACCCATTGGTCCTCATCCAACTGAGCATCCATCAATACTCCGAGGGATTCCATTTCCACCTCTATGGGGAGCACCGCTTCCATCCCATAGGCTAACGAGTAGGGTGTTACCCCAGTGGAAGTCCGCATGGAAGTTCTGTAGGCTAATAAAGTCAGAGGCAAGAGGTCAGGCCATCCTTTGTGATTAGCGGACATTTTCTGCATGATCTTCTTGATATTTTTATTAGCCACTTCTATAGCACCATTCATCTTTGGATGGTAGATGACGGAGTTAAGGTGTTTGATATGGAATTTACTGCATAAATCCTCCATCATTTTGTTGTTGAGGTTCTTAGCATTGTCTGACACAATTACCTCTGGTTGTCCATATCGACAGACGACATTGTTTCTGATGAAAGCAATGATAACTTCTTTAGTAACCTTGGGGAAGGATGCGGCTTCTACCCATTTGGTGAAGTAGTCGATCATGGTGAATATGAATCGATGACCATTACTAGCTTTGGGCTCGATGGGCCCGATCACGTCTATTCCCCACATTGAAAAGGGCCAGGGCGAACTCATATTATAGATCTCCCTTGGAGGGGCGTGTAACGACCTCAAAATAGGTCCATTCCATCCAACCCATTCTGAGTCGCTAAATATATGGTACGGAAAACAACTACAACTTTATTACAACAATTGTCGTGCAAAATACAACAACACATATGATGTAAGTTTGGATACAAATATATACCAACTGTAGCACGTCACAATGGTACCTTACATAAAGGTATAGTTAAAAACTGTTTTAGAAATTAGAATCTTTGGGAAGTGCTCAAGAAAACCTTCGTACATGGGAGGCAATGCTTTTAGGTTATGGTAGATATCATATGGCCACAGAATTATCCTTGGTTGACCCAATAGACCCCAAAGAAAAACAAGAAGATTACTATCATATTCTTCCCAATGGTGAGTCTTCTCTTGACATATCATTATCTCCACTGTCTCTAATTGGGTATTATACTCCAAACAAACACCAAGATTGTAAGACCCCGAAATTTTTTTAAATAAAAAGGAATTTCCTTTATTTATTATTTTGAAATAGTAAGGGTTGATTTGATTAATGTGGATAGTTAAGGGTTAAATACGCAAATATTTCAAAATAAGCAAGTGGTTATAAAATATTCATTTTTAGGGAATATTCGTTTGGTGTCGTGGAATATTCGTGATTGTCGGGGAATATTAAATGCGGCCAGTAGACCATGTATGTGGCCCCCATAACTGAAAGCGATTGGATGAGGAAAGCGACAAATATAAGTTGTTTAAAAATAACTGGCGTAATTATTACTGAATTATCTTTGTTGGAATACCCGGTGGTTAAAACACACTAATGTCTGGCGTTGTTGAGCAGATAGCACTTGCAGTATTGCATCAATTATTGATTCTTACGTAAGAAGGCACTACTCAATAATTTTTACGGTGAGTTCTTCGCTCAATATTTTATTTTATTGATTCAATAATTGTTGCGTTGATATTTTATATTATTATTGTTTCAATAATGTGTCCGCACTGTGATATTCCCATTATCGGATCAATAATTCATATTATTTGAATAATATTATTAGATAACATTATTTGCAATGTCTAGAAAGTTACATCTAAGGAGAGGTTTGGTCACCTAATTGTGCGCTTGATGGAGAGATCCTTATTGGAAAGCCCTCTTTCCAGGAGCGACTGGTTATTCATAAATGTGATTCGTAATATTATTTGTGAATAATTAATTATTGATTCATATGATAAGGAAATATTTATTTTATATGAATATAAATGATGGATTTATTTATGTGGTTATTAATGAAGGAATTAATCTTTGAGATATTTTATTTGTATTTTGCCGGATTGGAGGTATTAAAAGATCAAATCGATTGTTATTATAGCTTTATTGTGTGAGTTATAATATTTAATCCAAATAGGTGGATCGTTGTAATTTTTGGATATGTTATACATATATAAGTTGAGTATATGTCCACAAATTTTGAACCGATTAAAATGAGCGTATAATTTATTATGAATTTTAAGAGGTGGTGATTCGTAAATTAGGTTATAAATGATTTTGGTGGAAAATTCTAGAATTGGTGGGCCCCACTTTTGGTTGGTGAAAAAATGTCTTTGAATTTTATTTCAAATGTGGTGGGTGGCAATAGTAATGAGTAAAGCCATCGAGTAGTGAGTCAAGTCCGCTTTGCGTCTTAACATTTTCCTATAAATAGAGAGCTAAGTTAGAATTGAAAATCACACCGTAAACAAGTTTTTTCTCTTTCTCTCTATATTATTGAGCGTATTTTGTGAGTATTTAGATACTTTGAGAGTTCTTTATTAAAGACAAGTTTCATTCAACATCACTTTCGACCTTTCCTTAGAAATCTTGATTCTTTGAGGTAAGGGATATTATTTTTTTCAGTAATGATATTATTTCTTCAATATCATTATCTTTGAAATGTTGATCTGAAGTTTTATCAAATTTGGAACTTTTTCATGTCGGGGTTACTATTCATGAGTTACTATTCACGAGTTACTATTCATGAGTTACTATTCACGAGTTACTTATTCACGAGTACTATTCATGAAGCGTGAAGATGTTTTTTGTAGAATTTCTATCTTTTGGTGTCGAGATTCTTATTCACGTATCGGCAGACTATTCACGATATCTGACACTATTCATAGAAAAATAAAATTTCTTCTTTTCGTCAAAATATCTATTCGGATACTAGCTTTGATTGTATCCATGTTTTGATCATTCTTGAATTTTACACCACTATGATTATTTTTGAGGTATTGTTGGACATGGATAAAACAAAGTACGAATCCTTAATCCTTAATCCTTGTCATTTTGTTTCTTTGGATTCGTTCTTTAAAAATATTTTCATCATCCTCGGTCTTAAATGATGATATTATTGAATATCTTTGGCTGTAGTGCAAAGATGAACAGTGTTTAAATGAACATGACCGATCGATGATGAATATCTTTGGCCTTTAGTGCAAAGATGAGCAGTGTTGAGATGAACATAACCGATTGATGAATATCTTTGGCACTGTAGTGCAAAGATGAATATTTGATTTGAGATGAATATTGATTGATGTTACTGAGGATAAAATATTGATGATGGATCGTTAAATTCATAGATTATAGTAGATTTCATTCTCTACGTAACTCTTCTACATGAATTATTATTTCATTGCGAATATTGATCTGAAACTTGTTGTCTATTGTATTCTATCGATTTTTTCCTGTTGGAGACTAACGATAATTTGTTGTATATTATCTTAGTCATAGTATTCTTTATTGGGCTAGTTGAGCTCACCCTTTTCCTTGTTGTTCCATTTTCTTCTCGGGGAGGCGAGAATGTAGCGAGTACTAGTCTGGGGTATGGAATGAAGGTTTTAGAAAGGATTGTTTAGTAGTCCTCACCATTTTTGTAAAATAATGTATCAATAAATGTGATGGGGATTTATTTGAGTATAGATATTGTCTAGAAGATAATATTTGTATTTAAACTCACAGTTTTACTATTGTAATAATAAAGTTGTAGTTGTTTCTGTACCATGTATTTGGCGACTTAGAATGGGTGTGGTGTATACCTATTTTGGGGGCGTCACAAAGATTATATAGGTAGTGCTTGTAAATATACTCAGCACGTGGATGAGCACAACCATGTCTTATGATGACACGAGGTTGTATGTCATTAGACATCTTGTATGATAGTGGCAAAACACCCTTCCAAGTTAAATTCACCTCACCCTCAACATCTATAGACCACCATTCTATTCTCTCGCTATCCCCCGCTCGACCCAGCTACACTTTTATTACCTGAAAGGAATTATGAAACAAAAGGGTGAGCACAACTAGCTCAGTAAAGAATATTATGACTAAAGATAAATAAATTATCAATAGTCTTCATCAGTAATAAATCAGAGATTTAGAACATATGGTAGATGATAAAACTTTTCAACCATAGTTGCAGCGGAACGAGCAATCCATTAGAAGAGTCAAATAGACCATAAAATCTATTATCTTCTCCATGTTAAAAGTCCACCAACAATGTTTTATCCCTGTAACATCAATCAACAATTCCTTTCCACAATCACGTGTATAACTCATAATCGTAATTGTAGTTCTAAATTCCTTTCCTCATCCAAGACAAAGATAATTTTTCATCACCTGTCTTTACCTGAAACATCAAATATCATGGTTATACCAAATCACAGTTCCTGTTCATAATCATACTAATAAATTCATCTTTTCACCACGGGCCAAAGATAATCATCAACAGTTCATCTTTACACTACAGGCTAAAGATATTCAACAACAGGTCATCTTTGCATTACGAGCCAAAGATATTCATCAATAATTCATCTTTGCACTACAGGCTAAATGTAAGACCCCGAATTTTTTTTAAATAAAAAGGAATTTCCTTTATTTATTATTTTGAAATAGTAAGGGTTGATTTGATTAATGAGGATAGTTAAGGGTTAAATACGCAAATATTTCAAAATAAGCAAGTGGTTATAAAATATTCATTTTTGTCGGGGGAATATTAGTTTGGTCGTGGAATATTAAAGATTGTCGGGAATATTAAATGCGACAGGTAAAACCACCATGTGGGCCCCATAACGGAAAGCGATTGGATGAGGAAAACGACAAAGTTTGGGTGGTTATAAATAGCTGGCGTAGTTATTCTCAATTAAGATGTTGGAATACCCGGTGGTTAAAATACGTGAATCTGGCGTGGTTGCGAAGCTTACCACCGGTATTGCCTGATATTGTTGAATTATTGATCCTTACGTAAGAAGGCACTACTCAATAATTTTCACAGTGAGTTCTTTATTCAATATTTTATTTTATTGATTCAATAATTGTTGCGTTGATATTTTATATTATTATTGTTTCAATAATTGTCATCGCATGATATTTCCCATTATCGGATCAATAATTCATATTATTTGAATAATATTATTAGATAACATTATTGGCAATGTCTAGAAAGTTACATCTAAGGAGAGGTTTAGTCACCTAATTGCGGCGCCAGAAGGAGAGATCCTTATTGGAAAGCCCCTCTTTCTAAGAGCGATGCGGTCATCATAAATGTGATTCTCGTAATATTATTTGTGAATAATTAATTATTGATTCATATGATAAGGAAATATTTATTTTATATAAATATAAATGATGGATTTATTTATGTGGTTATTAATGAAGGAATTAATCTTTGAGATGTTTTATTTGTATTTTGCCGGATTGGAGGTATTAAAAGATCAAATCGGTGTTATTACTGACTTTATTGTGTGAGTTATAATATTTAATCAAACCGTTGGATCGTTGTAATTTTTGGATATGTTATACATATATAAGTTGAGTATATGTCCACAAATTTTGAACGAATTAAAAATGAGCGTATAATTTATTATGAATTTTAAGAGGTGGTGATTGTAAATTAGGTTATAAATGATTTTGGTGGAAAATTCTAGAATTGGTGGGCCCCACTTTTGGTTGGTGAAAAAATGTGCTGAATTTTATTTCAAATGTGGTGGGTGGCAATAGTAGCGAGTAAAGCCATCGAGTTGCGAGTTAAAGTCTGCTTGACGTCTTAACATTTTCCTATAAATAGAAAGCTAAGTTAGAATTGAAAATCACACACACGAAACAAAGTTTTTTCTCTTTCTCTCTCTATATTAGAGCGTATTTTGTGAGTATTTAGATACTTTGAGAGTTCTTTATTCGATACAAGTTTCATTCAAAGATCATTTTCGACCTTTCCTTAGAAATCTCGATTCTTTGAGGTAAGGGATATTATTTTTTTTTCGTAATGATATTATTTCTTGATATCATTATCTTTGAAATGTTGATCTGAAGTTTTATCAAATTTGGAACTTTTTCATATGGGGTTACTATTCATGAGTTCTTATTCACGAGTTACTATTCACGAGTACTATTCATAAAGTGTGAAGATGTTTTTGTGGAATTTCTATCTTTTGGTGTGTAAGATTCTTATTCACGATACTAAGACTTTATTCACGATATCTGACCTTATTCACGATATCGGCACTATTCAATAGAAAAATAAAATTTCTTCTTTTTCGTCAAAATATCTATTACGGATACTAGCTTTGATTGTATCCATGTTTTGATCATTCTTGAATTTTACACCACTATGATTATTTTTGAGGTATTGTTGGACATGGATAAAACAAAGTACTGAATCCTTAATCCTTAATCCTTGTCATTTTTGTTTCTTTGGATTCGTTCTTTAAAAATATTTTTCATCATCCTCGGTCTTAAATGATGATATTATTGAATATCTTTGGCACGTAGTGCAAAGATGAGCAGTGTTTAAATGAAACATGACCGATCGATGAATATCTTTGGCCTTTAGTGCAAAGATGAGCAGTGTTGAGATGAACATAACCGATTGATGAATATCTTTGGCACTGTAGTGCAAAGATGAATATTTGATTTGAGATGAATATTGATTGATGTTACTGAGGATAAAATATTGATGATGGATTTGTTAAATTCATAGATTATAGTAGATTTCATTCTCTACGTAACTCTTCTATGAATTATTATTTCCAATGCGAATATTGATCCGAAACTTGTTGTCTATTCAGATTCTATCGATTTTTTCCTGTTGGAGACTAACGATAATTTGTTATATATTATCTTAGTCATAGTATTCTTTCTTGGGCTAGTTGAGCTCACCCTTTTCCTTGTTGTTCCATTTTTCTTCTCGGGAGGCGAGAATGTAGTGAAAGTACTTAGTCGGGGTATGGAATGAAGGTTTTAGAAAGGATTGTTTAGTAGTCCTCACCATTTTGTAAAATAATGTATCAATAAATGTGATGGGGATTTATTTGAGTATAGATATTGTCTAGAAGATAATATTTGTATTTAAACTCACAGCTTTCTTGTTGTAATAATAAAGTTGTAGTTGTTTTACGTACCATGTATTTGGCGACTCGGAATGGGTGTGGTGTATATACTATTTTGGGGCGTCACAAAGATTATATAGGTAGTGCTTGTAAATATACTCAAAGACGTGGATGAGCACAACCATGTCTTATGATGACACGAGGTTGTATGTCATTAGACATCTTGTATGATAGTGGCAAAACACCCTTCCAAGTTAAATTCACCTCACCCTCAACATCTATAGACCACCATTCTATTCTCTCGCTATCCCCGCTTTCGACCCAAATTTACACTTTTATTACCCGAAAGGAATTATGAAACAAAAGGGTGAGCACAACTAGCTCAGTAAAGAATATTATGACTAAAGATAAATAAATTATCAATAGTCTTCATCAGTAATAAATCAGAGATTTAGAACATATGGTAGATGATAAAACTTTTCAACCATAGTTGCGTGAACGAAGCAATCCATTAGAAGAGTCAAATAGACCATAAAATCTATTATCTTCTCCATGTTAAAAGTCCACCAACAATGTTTTATCCTCGTAACATCAATCAACAATTCCTTTCCACAATCACGTGTATAACTCATAATCGTAATTGTAGTTCTAAATTCCTTTCCTCATCCAAGACAAAGATAATTTTTTCATCAATTGTCTTTACCTGAAACATCAAATATCATGGTTATACCAAATCACAGTTCCTGTTCATAATCATACTAATAAATTCATCTTTTCACCACGGGCCAAAGATAATCATCAACAGTTCATCTTTACACTACAGGCTAAAGATATTCAACAACGGTCCTCCTTGCATTAACGAGCCAAAGATATTCATCAATAATTCATCTTTTTGCACTACGATGCTAAATGTAAGCCGCAATTTTTTTTAAATAAAAGGAATTTCCTTTATTTATTATTTTGAAATAGTAAGGGTTGATTTGATTAATGAGGATAGTTAAGGGTTAAATACGCAAATATTTCAAAATAAGCAAGTGGTTATAAAATATTCATTTTTGTCGGGGGAATATTAGTTTGGTCGTGGAATATTAAATCTTGTCGAGGGAATATTCGTTTGGTCGTGGAATATTTCGCATTGTCGGGAATATAAATGCGACGACAGGCGCAACCATGTGGGTCCCATAACGGAAAGCGATTGGATGAGGAAAACGACAAAGTTTGGGTGGTTATAAATAATTGGCGTAGTTTTTGAATTAAGAAGGTTGTTGGAATACCCGGTGGTTAAAATACTGATGAATGGCGTGGTTTGCAAAGAGCTTTGCGGTATTATTGAGTATTATTGAATTATTGATCCTTACGTGAAGAAGGCACTACTCAATAATTTTCACGATGAGTTCTTATTCAATATTTTATTTTATTGATTCAATAATTGTTGCGTTGATATTTATATTATTATTGTTTCAATAATTGTCAACGCATAGTATTTCCATTATCGGATCAATAATTCATATTATTTGAATAATATTATTAGATAACATTATTGGCAATGTCTAGAAAGTTACATCTAAGGAGAGGTTTGGTCACCTAATTGCGGCGCCAAGAAGGAGAGATCCTTATTGGAAAGCCCCCTCTTCCTAGAGCGATCTGGTTGTCATAAATGTGATTACGTAATATTATTTATGAATAATTAATTATTGATTCATATGATAAGGAAATATTTCTTTTATATAAATATAAATGATGGATTTATTTATGTGGTTATTAATGAAGGAATTAATCTTTGAGATGTTTTATTTGTATTTTGTCGGATTGGAGGTATTAAAAGATCAAATCGATTGTTATTACGACTTTATTGTGTGAGTTATAATATTTAATCCGACCGTTGGATCGTTGTAATTTTTGGATATGTTATACATATATAAGTTGAGTATATGTCCACAAATTTTGAACCGAATTAAAAATGAGCGTATAATTTATTATGAATTTTAAGAGGTGGTGATTAGAAATTAGGTTATAAATGATTTTGGTGGAAAATTCTAGAATTGGTGGGCCCCACTTTTGGTTGGTGAAAAAATGTGCTGAATTTTATTTCAAATGTGGTGGGTGGCAATAGTAGCGAGTAAAGCCATCGGAGTTGCGGAGTTAAGTCCTGCTTGACGTCTTAACATTTTCCTATAAATAGAGAGCTAAGTTAGAATTGAAAATCACACCGAAACAAAGTTTTCTCTCTTTCTCTCTATATTATTGAGCGTATTTTGTGAGTATTTAGATACTTTGAGAGTTCTTTATTCAAAGATAAGTTTCATTCAAACATCATTTTCGACCTTTCCTTAGAAGTCTCGATTCTTTGAGGTAAGGGATATTTTTTTTTCGTAATGATATTATTTCTTCAATATCATTATCTTTGAAATGTTGATCTGAAGTTTTATCAAATTTGGAACTTTTTCATATCGGGGTTACTATTCATGAGTTACTATTCACGAGTTACTATTCACGAGTACTATTCATGAAGTGTGAAGATGTTTTTGTGGAATTTCTATCTTTTGGTGTGGAGTTACTATTCACGATATATACGACCTTTATTCACGATATCTGAGACTATTCACGTATACGGCACTATTCATCGAAAAATAAAATTTCTTCTTTTCGTCCAAAATATCTATTCTGGATACTAGCTTTGATTGTATCCATGTTTTGATCATTCTTGAATTTTACACCACTATGATTATTTTTGAGGTATTGTTGGACATGGATAAAAAAAAGTCTGAATCCTTAATCCTTAATCCTTGTCATTTTGTTTCACTGGATTCGTTCTTTAAAAATATTTTTCATCATCCTCAATCTTAAATGATGATATTATTGAATATCTTTGGCCTGTAGTGCAAAGATGAATGATTTCTGAAGAATATCTTTGGCCTGTAGTGCAAAGATGAGCAGGTGTTTAAATGAACATGACCGACTGATGAATATCTTTGGCCTTTAGTGCAAAGATGAACAGGTGTTGAGATGAACATAACCGATTGATGAATATCTTTGGCTTGTAGTGCAAAGATGAATATTTGATTTGAGATGAATATTGATTGATGTTACAGGATAAAATATTGATGATCAATTGTTAAATTCATAGATTATAGTAGATTTCATCTCTACGTAACTCTTCTATGAATTATTATTTCCATTGCGAATATTGATCCGAAACTTGTTATTCATTGTGATTCTATCGATTTTTCCTGTTGGAGACTAACGATAATTTGTTGTATATTATCTTAGTCATAGTATTCTTCTTTGGGCTAGTTGAGCTCACCCTTTTCCTTGTTGTTCTATTTTCTTCTCGAGAGTCGAGAATGTAGCGAGTACTAGTCGGGGTATGGAATGAAGGTTCTAGAGAGTTGTTTAGTAGTCCTCACCATTTTGTAAAATAATGTATCAATAATTATGATGGGGATTTATTTGCGTGTGGATATTGTCTAGAAGACAATATTATATTTAAACTCACAGTATATATTGTCGTATTTCACACGACATTTGTATTATTGAAGTTGTAGTTTGTTTCTTGTACCATGTATTTGGCGACTCAGAATGGGTGTTGTGTATACCTATTTTGGGGGTGTCACACTAAAGATATTCAACAACAGGTCATCTTTGCATTACGAGCAAAAGATATTCATCAATAATTCATCTTTGCACTACAGGCTAAAGATATTCAACAACAGGTCATCTTTGCATTACGAGCAAAAGATATTCATCAATAATTCATCTTTGCACTACAGGCTAAGACATTCATCAACAAGTCATCTTTGCACTACGAGCCAAAGATATTCATATATCAAAGAAATACATAATCATTTCAGAAGTTATATAACAATAATTATAACCATGTTGATCAATTCACCTTTGCACTTAAAAAATATTCAATTGTAAATTCAATGGTCATGATCATACCAGTCAACAATTCAACTTTTGCACTACTGGCCAAAGAGAACCTATAGTCACGATCATACCAATAATCTACTCATCTTTACACTCAAGTCAAAGAGAAATATCATCATTAGGGTTATAAGAATCAAAACATGGTTTTAATTTCAAGAGTAAGATTCATAAATCAATGATAATTTGGTCAGAGAAGAAACTAATTTGTCGTGAATAGTACCCCGTATTAAATACATAAGATCGTAGTATCGTCGTAAGTAATCCCGATACACTAAAAGATAAAGTTTCATAATAAAATTCATATCCATATTTATAACACCTTAATCCAAATGTTATAAATCACTTAGAAATCTCATAATCTAATATTATTAATATTACAATAATATTTTAATCATTTCTAAAACTTATAAACAATTTAATTAAATTGGTTACACTTTACTAATTAATGCATTTAATCATCATAAAATGCCAAACTCATAAGATTTCATCACCAATAACCAAAACCCTCATCAAAAATCTGCATATACCTCATATATGATTCTCAAGCCATAAAATCATATTTTCCAATTTTCTTACTTCACATAACATATTTAATTCATTTACTCATAACTAGAATATTTTCATGAAAAATACCAAATCAGTTCCAAAAATATTTCTTTTCTGGGATTTAGCATAACATAGTCCCATATTGAACATAAGTTTTTCTCAAAATTTTAAAAATTCATTTACTATTTTTCATATGGCCAAAACCACCGAATATTTAAACATTTATCATAAATTATACTTTTATCAAAAAATTCTGAAATTTACACGGTATACTGATATTATATAGATGTACTCCCAATAAAAATTTCATTAATTTTGGAGTTAATCACAAGGAGTTATAAATAGTTACTTTTAAAATAGTCTTTTCTCATAAAATCCATAACTCCTAATCTATACATCCAAAAATAGCCATTTTTGGACACACTCTAAAAAACTCATCAAAATATCATTTCAAATTTTTCCAGAATTTTTGAAGGTTCAGAAAAATTTCGAAACTAAAAACATAATAACCCTTAAAATCCCTTACTATCCCTTACCTCAAAAAAAAGCAAGACTTTAATTAGAATAACTTATTTGAATCGAACTTGCACCGTATAGCAACACTCAAAATATACTCAAAATACTCACAAGAATACGCTCGATAATATAGAGAGAGAATTAGAGAGAAACTTCAGTTTCTGGTGTGTTTTTCAATTCTAACCGAAGCACAATATTTATAGGAAAATGCTAAGAACACCAAAGCAGAAAATTGAATATAATATTAATATAATTATACAAATTTTCCTTAGCTCACCTTTTGGTCAAAAACACCAGCCACACATGTTAAATGAGGTTCACAAACTCACCAAAAACGTTTTTCTCAAAATAATTAATTAAAACTTTCAAAAATCAATTATTTCAGAGCTTTGGAACTTCAATAATTCACAATAAATAGCCCTTTTGCCAGAAAATTCGAATCACGCGACTTTTTATAGGAAATTCAATTCTCTACAACTTTGCAGAAGAAAGGTTTTCCAAATTCCAAACAAAAATTGACCGAAATCCACAAACGGGCGATTTTACATGCTATAATCAAATTTCAGTCAAGAAATGGGGTCCACTGACACACAAAACATGTGTTAAACACTTAATGCCACAAAAATACTCTTCCTCCTCATATACTCATATATCCCACATTCATTATAAAAATATCAACATTAATATATTATTAAAATAATATATTTAAATGAATTATTTTATCAGAAAAAGATAAAATATTAATTTTTAACAATTGTCACATTAAAAATTTTCTCCATCTATATCCACATAAAATCAATATTTTTCTCATCATATAAATTAATAATTAATTATTCACAAATAATATTCTGAGAATCACAATATCGATAACCAGCGGCCTCAGGAAGAGGGGCTTTCAATAAGGATTTCTCTTCTTGGCGCCTTAATTAGATGACCAAACCTCTCCTCGATGTAACTTTCTAGACATTACCAATAATGTTATCTAATAATATTATCCAAATAATATGAATTATTGATCCGATAATCGAAAATCTTCGTGTCGTGACAATTACTGAAACAACAATAATATAAAATATCAATGTAGCAATTATTGAATCAATAAAATAAAATATTGAAGCAGTAATTATTTGTAACAATTATTGAGTAATGCCTTCTTACGTAAAAAAAAATTATCATGCTTCATGAATAGTACTTGTGAATAGTAACTCGTGAATAGTAACTCATGAATAGTAACTCGTGAATAGTAACTCGTGAATAGTAACTCATGAATAGTAACTCGTGAATAGTAACTCATGAATAGTAACTCGTGAATAGTAACTCGTGAATAGTAATTATAAAAAATTGAATACTTTTATTTTATAAAATTCGGGGTCTTACAGGGCGTGGATAACATTCCCATGGAATTGGCATTGATAGCACCTCTTGACGTGATCATCACAGTCAGCTTTGAGTGTAAGCCAATAATGTCCTGTTCTGAGAATATTCTTGACAAGTAAGGGGCCGCTCATATGTGGGCCACATACTCCACCATGGATTTCATCCATGAGCCTCTGAGTCTGGTCTTTATCTAGACATCTGAGGAGACCTAATCCCGTATCTCTTTTGTAGAGTGCATCTCCGCTCAGGTAGGATTTCATAGCAAGTCGATGAATCCGCCTCTTCTCAGTTAGGCTCGCCTCAGCGGGTGTAGATCCATCTCGCAGATACTCCTTGATATGCTGATACCAAGGGTGGTGGACGAGAGGTAGCTCATCCGATACTTCTCCAACATAGTTCCCATAAGGTGGGGCTTTTTGCATAGCAAATGTGATGTTTGGCATACTTTCCTTGTCAGGTATGTGAACGAGGAGGTCAATGTTGCTAATGCATCCACAAAATCATTCCTATTATGAGGAATGTGTAAAAAGGAGATTTCTTCGAACTCCAAAGCCATCTCAGAGAACTCTTAGATGGTATGGCAAACAAATGTAATTCTTTGGTTTGATAGATTCCGTGGATTGTCGATCACTAATTCGGAATCCCCAAAGATAGTTAACGCTTCGATATCCATTGAGCAGGTAAGTTTTAGCCCCCGATGATCTGATCTTCATTTTCACCGTGTTGTTGTTGTGCCGATAAATCTGCAACTTGATGGCGACGGATACCGCTTCCCGTGCTTGCATATTAAAATTGCTCCGCTCTCCAGAGCCTTCTGCGTTAATGACTCCATCAAAAATACATTTTCCATGTACGATATGTATCGCATCGATGGTGTTCTTGAATCATCATTACCCTTCATCGGGAAGTATGTCTCGTGGGTTTGTAGTCCCGCGTGGTGTGCCGATTGATCCACAATTCCTTGACCTTTGATGATTTTTTGCGTCACGTAGCGATGTCAAATTATTATAGGATCAATCGCCATCCGGACAACCGACTATTTAGTATGGGCTTGCTAAACACATACTTGAGAGGATCCACGCGGGATATGAGATGGGTTGTGTGACCATGAAGATAATGTTGTAATCTCATGGAAGCCCATGCTAAAGCACAACAAGTCTTCTCAATCAGAGTGTACATGTGTTCCTTTGGTCTTTGAATCTTTTCTTTGAGGTAATAGATAGCCGTTCTTGGCCTCTATTGTCTTTTTTGCTTCAAAGATGCAAAACCCATGGCATTGTCATTAATGGACATGTACATAAATAGGGGAACATCATCCCTGGGAGGTACCAAAACAGGAGCGTTAATCATCTTCTCTTTAATTGTAAGAAAGGCTTTCTGGCACTCATCATTCCATTTCATGGAGGAGTTCTTCCTTAATATCTTGAAGATGGGCTCACAGGTTGCTGTGAGTTGAGAAATGAATCTACTAATGAAGTTGATTCTTCCCAAAAATCCCCGTATTTCCTTCTCTGTCTGAGGAATGAGCATTTCCTTGATGGCCTAGATTTTGGTAGGATCTAGTTCAATCCCTTTGTGGCTGACTAGGAAACCTAGCAACTTGCCTGATTTAATACCAAAGGCGCACTTGGCTAGATTCAACTTCAAATTGTACTTACGCAACTTGTTGAATAACTTTTTGAGATGGTCTAGGTGGTCCTCCTCCCTCCGGGATTTGACAATGATGCCATCCACGTAGATCTCTATCTCTTTATGCATTAGATTGTGGAAAAGAGCCATCATAGCTCGTTGGTAGGTTGCCCCGGCATTGATGAGGCCGAATAACAACCGTCTGTAGCAAAAGGTTCCCCAAGGCATGATGAAATCAATTTTCTCACGGTCTTCCTCAGCAACCATAATTTGATGGTACCCCGTAAAGCAATCTACAAAGGAGTACATGCCATATTGAGCAGTATTGTCAATGAGAATGAGGATAAAAGGTATGGGAAAGCTATCTTTCAGGTAAGCTTTGTTTAAATCCATGTAATCCACGCAAACTAGCACCTTTTCTCCTGGCTTAGGCATGGGAACCATGTTGGATATCCACTCTGGTTATGTAGACACCATGATGATGCCAGCTTGAAATTGTTTCATAATTTCTTCTTTGACTTTCAAACTCCACTCAGGTTTTAATCGCCTGAGCTTTTGCCTAACTGGCTTGAATCCTTCTTTAATGGGAAGGCGATGAAGAACAATGTCAGTGGACAAACCCACCACGTCTTCATGAGTCCATGCAAACACATCCTGGAATTGGGTTAAGAGCACAACTATGTCATTCCGTTGGTTTGGAGTGAGGTTTGAATCAATCTGGATTAGCTTAGGGTTTTCTAAGGTTCCAAGATTGAAAGGAGTAGTTTGGTTAAGGTTGGGTTTAGGCTTATCAGTGACCCATTCTTTAATCTCCTGAGGTGTCTCAATGTCCTCTTGAATGTCCATCAAGTCTGAGTCCAACTTTGCATCAAAGTTACAGCCCTTGTGGAAAGAAGGCACCTCATCAGCAAGTATAGGCACATAAAAATTCAGAGTCCTGAAACAAAGTATGCTTTCACTTAATATATGCAACTGTTCGATTATACAAATGTGTTAGCATGTACTTGATAAAATAACTGCTAGTATTGTAAAGAAAAGTAAGCAATTAAAGTTATCTACAGGGCAGAGGGATTTTCTGCCCGTTTTACCCTTGTCGACCAATGCATGGAATGCTGTTCCAATTGTCGAGGGAAAAGTCCTAATGGACTGCAATGATGGAAGGATCGTCATTGTCCTTTTCCCGAATGATAACCATGACATCTGGGCAATCATCGTCTGGGGTGTATCTGTTTGTATGTTCATCATGAACAATGACGTGTATGCCTGCCATCATCAATGCAATGTCATGCTTATATTTCTGTTCCCTTTCTTCCACTTCGGGATCGGGAATCAGCACCTCTTTTGCTTTGAAGGGTACTGGCTTGGGAAACATCATAGTCATAATATGTCCTGGCACCTTAACTGCTGACTGCATCAGTTCGTGAGGTGCAGAGTGAAAACATCGTCGTGTGGCGGAAGCTTGAGGAACCAGCCGATGTTTATGCGGATTCATATGAGTGGAACTGGCAGAATTGCCTAGTCCAGCTGTCCCAGTTTGACTGGACATTTGAATAGGGTGCTTAATACCCTGATTGTCTTTACCGAGCCCTTGTCCAGGCTGATTGTGACGCCCCCAAAATAGGTATACATCACCCATTCTGAGTTGTCAATACATATACGGTACGTAAAACAACTACAACTTTATTATTACAACAAGAAACTGTGAGTTTAAATACAAATATTATCTTCTAGACAATATCTATACTCAAATAAATCCTCATCACATTTATTGATACATTATTTTACAAAATGGTAAGGACTACTAAACGACTCTCTCTAGAACCTTCATTCCATACCCGACTGCGTACTTTCGCAATATTCTCGCCTCCCGAGAAAAATGGAACAAAAGGAAAAGGGTGAGCTCAACTAGCTCAAGAAAGAATATTATGACTAAGATAATATACAACAAATTACCGTTAGTCTTCAACAGGAAAAATCTAATAGAATACAATAGACAACAAATTTTAAATCAATATTCGCAATGAAATAATAATTCATTAGAAGAGTTAAGTAGAGAATGCAAACTACTATCTTCTATGTATGAATTTAAAAGTTCATCGCTCATCTTTTATCCCTGTAACATCAATCAATATACATCGGAATCAAATATTCATCTTTTCACTACTGTGCCAAAGATATTCATCGGTTGGTCATGTTCATCTAAACACTGTTCATCTTTTGCACTACTACCAAAGATATTCTTCAGAAATCATTCATTTTGCACTACTGAGCCAAAGATATTCAATAATATCATCATTTAAGACCGAGGATGATGAAAATATTTTTAAAGAAACGAATCCAGTGAAACAAAATGACAAGGATTAAGGATTAAGGATTCGTACTTTATTTTATCCATGTCCAAAAATACCACAAAAATAATCGCAGTGGTGTAAAATTCAAGAATGATCAAAATATGGATACAATCAAAGCTAGTATCCAGAATAGATATTTTGGACAAAAAGAAGAAATTTTATTTTTCGGTGAATAGTGCCGTATACGTGAATAGTAACTCCGACACCAAAAGATAGAAATTTCACAAAAACATCTTCACGCTTCATAAATAGTACTCGTGAATAGTAACTCATGAATAGTAACTCGTGAATAGTAACTCATGAATAGTAAACCCGACATGAAAAAGTTCCAAATTTGATAAAAGTTCCAACCAATATTTCAAAGATAATGATATTGAAGAAATAATATCATTTGAGAAGAAAATAACATCCCTTACCTCGAAAGATTAGTACTTACTAATTGGAATACGGATATAGTCTTTGAAGGAACTTCTTGACCATCTAACAATACTCAAAGTATACTCAAAATACTCACAAGAATACGCTTCGATAATATAGAGAGAAAACTTGATTTCACGGTGTGATTTTCAATTCTAACCTAAACCCTATTTATTTATAGAAATCGCTTAGAACACCAAAGCGTAAAATTTAATAAATTAATAATATAATTATATAAATTTCTTACACATGTCTAGAATCTGATTTCAGCCATCAAACACATGCCACATTCTAGAAAAAGTAAGAAAAACGTTTTTCTAATTTTAAATATTTTAAACTTCAAAAATCAATTATTTTGAGCTTGAACTTCAATAATTCATAATAAATAGCCCTTTCATTAGAAAATTCGAATCTCATGAGTTTTTATAGGAAATTCAATTCTCTACAACTTTACTGAAGAAAGTTTTTCCAAATTCCAAAACAGAAATTGACCGAAATCCACAAATGGACGATTTATTGTGTTATAATCAAATTTGACTAATAAATGGGGTCCAGAGACATGTTTAACATGTTTTAAACATTTATTGCAACAAAAATACTCCTCCTCGTATACTCATATATCCACATTCGTTGTAAAAATATCACCATTATTATATTATTAAAATATAATAATATATTTAAATGAATTATTTTATCGAAAAGATAAAATTTCAATTTTCAACAATTGTCACATTAAAAATTTTCTCCATCTATATCCACATAAAATCAATATTTTCCTCATCATATGAATCAATAATTAATTATTCATAAATAATATTACTGTAATCACAATATTGACAACCAGCAGGTTCAGAAAGAGGGGCTTTCCAATAAGAATTTCTTCTTCATGGTGGCGCGCAATTAGGTGACCAAACCTCTCCTTGAAGATGTAACTTTTAGACATTGCCAATAATGTTATCTAATAATATTATTCGGATAATATGAATTATTGCTTCGATAATAAAAAAATACTATGTAATGACAATTATTGAAACAACAAACAATATAAAATATCAATGCAAAGAATTATTAACTCGATAAAATCTTTCAAGCAATAATTATCGTAACCATTATTGAGTAGTGCCTTCTTACGTAAGAATCAATAATTGGTGCAATACCTGGTATCTTCTTGTGTTTTAACCAAGAGTATTTTAACAAAGATTAATGGTAACAACTACGCCAGTTATTTTTAAACAACTTATATTTGTCGTTTTCTTCATCCAATCGCTTTTAGTTATGGGACCCACACATCGCTACGGCGTAAATGCGAATATTCCCCGACAAGCATTTAATATTCCACGACCAAACGAATATTCCCAAACAACAATGAATATTTTATAACCACTTGCTTATTTTGAAATATTTGCGTATTTTACCCCTAACTATCCACATTAATCAAATCAACCATTACTATTTCAAAATAATAAATAGAGAAAATTAAATTTCATTAATAATAAGTTGGGGTCTTACAACCTCCCATCCTTATGAAATTTCGTCCTCGAAATTGACGACGCATTACAGTATTTCAAAAGGTGAGGATACCTCGCTTTCATTTCCGTTTCCAATTCCCGGTCATTTCTTCTCTATAGCATGATTCCTCCACAAAACTTTAACTTGTGGTATGACCTTTGTGCGTGGGGACATGCTCCTTCCTATCCAAGATCTTGACAGTACCTCTTCATACGTTAAGTCTTGGCTATTTAAATCAGGTTCTAACTCTATAACGTGGTTCGGGTCTTTCACATATTTACTGAAGTACGGATATGTGAAACACATTATGAACACGAGACATACTTTGAGGTAACGCAAGTCTATAGGCTACATTTCCTACTCGGTCAAGAATTTGAAATGGACCAATAAATCGTGGATTGAACTTTCCTCTCTTCCCAAATCTTGTAACTCCCTTCCATGGAGCAACTCGCAATAATACATGATCCCCACACTAAATTCCACGTCCCTTCGATGAAGATCCGCATAACTCTTTTGTCGATCTTGTGCCGGTTTGTATACGTTGTCGAATCATTTGGATCTTTAAAGTAGTCATACGTACTCAACTCGGGTCCCAACAAAGGTGTTGCTTCACCCACCTCGTCCCAACATATCTTTGGAGAGCGACACTTTCGTCCATATAATGCTTCAAATGGAGCTACACCTATACTTGCTCGATAAGCTGTTGTTGTAGGAGAATTCCACCAATGGTAAATACTTATCCCAACCGCCTTGAAGTCTAGGACACACGAGTCTTAATAAATCTTCAAGAGTTTGAATAGTCCTTTCGATTGTCCGTCCGTTTGAGGATGGTATGCCGAATCGAATCAAAACTGTGCCCATAGCTTTTTTGTAAGCTAACCCAAAATCTTGAAGTGAATCTTGGGTCACGATCCAAAACTATGGATACAGGCATGCCATGCAACCTCACAATCTCATTCACGTACATACTAGCAAGACGTTCAAGTGAATAAGTCTCCCGTATTGGCAAGAAATGAGCAGACTTGGTTAATCTATCAACAATAACCCAAATAGCATTGATGCCCTGAGAAACCGTAGGAAGACCCGTAATGAAATCCATGGTAATGTGTTCCCACTTCCATTTCGGAATCTCAAGTGGTTGCAACGGACCCTTAGGTACAAGATGCTCCGCCTTTACATGTTGACAAGTTAAACACATTGAGATAAACTTTGCAATCTCTCTCTTCATATTGTTCCACCAAAATGTATGTCGAAGATCACGATACATTTTACTACTTCCAGGATGGATTGCAAATGGTGTATTGTGTGCCTCCATCATAATCTTGTACTTCAAATCAGAGTCGTTAGGAACACAAAGTCTAGAGTGGACTCGAAGTATTCCTTCTTCATCAATTCTTGCTTCCTAATAGCTCCTTCTTGTACTTTTCTTTCTTCTTACGCATCGCATTTCCTGCCGGTGGCTTGAGCAACCTTAACTTTTTCTATTAAAGTTGGCTCATCATGCAGATACTTGACATCATCGCACTCGCTCTCCGCATATGATCTTCTACTCAACACGTCACTACCATGTTCGCTTTACCGGGATGGTATTGAATAGTGTGGTCGTAGTCTTTCAATAGCTCGAGCCAACGTCATTGCCGCATGTTGAGTTCTTTTTGAGTGAAGAAATATTTAAGGCTTTTATGGTGCGAATATATCTCCATTTTCTCCCCATATAGATAGTGCCTCCATATCTTTAGCGCGAAGCGGCTTGGCCGCTAACTCTAGATCATGAGTAGGATAATTCCTCTCATACTCTTTTAAGTTATCGCGAGGCATAGGCTATGACTTTCCCACGTTGCATGAGAACACATCCTAACCCTTTGCTCGAAGCATCGTCAGAGATAACAAATCCATCCAAACCAGATGGTATTGTTAGAAACAGTCTTGAAATAAGTCTCTCTTAAGCTCTTGGAAACTCTTCTCGCATTCTTTTTTGCTCCAAACGAATTTTGTATCCTTCCGAGTTAGTGGGTTAATGGAGTAGCGATTCGAGAAAACCCTTCCACGAATCTCCGATAATAACCAACTAAGCCCAAAAACTACGTACTTGATCCACCAACTTCGGTTGCTCCCAAATTTGTATTGCTTCAATCTTTCACGGATCAACAGATACTCCATGTTTCGACACACGCGTGCCCAAGGAATGCTACTTCCTTAAGCCGTAACTCGCATTTCTTCAATTTGGCATATAGTTTGTTTTCACGAAGCCTTTGGAGTACCGGCTTCAAATGGTGCACATGATCTTCACGACTTTTGGAATATATGAGGATGTCATCAATAAAAACAACAACGAATCGATCCAAATATTCCTTGAATACTCGGTTCATCATATCCATGAAAGCCATTGGGAGCATTAGTCAATCCGAAGACATGACTAAGAATTCATAATGCCCGTCATCGAAGTTCTAAAGCGGTCTTTGGAATATCCTCGCCTAATCTTCAATTGATGATATCCGTAAGCTAAGATCGATTTTTTAAAAAAGAATAGTGCCCCTTGCAATTTGGTCAAACAAGTCATCAATACGAGGTAGAGGATACCTATTCTTGATGGTGACATGGTTCAATTCCGATAGTCAATATAAAGTCGCATACTCCCCGTCTTTCTTCTTTACTGAATAAAACAGAGCACCCCAAGGAGATGTCTTGGGGACGAATGAAACCGATGTCCAACAATTCCTCGTAGTTGGACCTTTAACTCCTGAAGTTCAATAGAAGCCATTCGATATGGGGTTTTAGAAATGGGCTTTGTACCAGTTCAAGATCAATAAAGAATTCAACTTCACGTTCGGGGTAGGCACGGAAGTTCTTCGTGAAATACGTCGGAAAGTCAATAACAACAGAATATTATTCAAATTTGACGTGTCTTTATTCAAATCCATAACATGGGCTAAGAAAGCTCGACATCCGCTTTTCAATAAACGAATAGCTTTATGATTAGATATGATAGTGATTGATTTTAATGGTTTAGTTGCTTGAATTAAATACAAACAGTTGGTTAGGAATATGAAAACTAACAACCTTACGAAAACAATCAATTTTGGCATGATGAGTAGTTAACCAATCAATCCCTAAAATCATATCAAAAGCAAGTATCTTTAAAGAGATAAGGTCAATAGGTAAGGTGATGGTGCCAACTTGAATCAAACAAGATTTATAAACAGTGGATGTGATGAAAGTTTCTCCTAACGGAGTTTCCACAGATAGGTCAAAGTCTAATTTCTCCGGAGTCAAGTTTAAACGTTGAGCACACACGGAGAGATAAATGAATGGGTAGCAGACCAGATCAAGCAAGGTATAAACTTCGCAAGAATTTATAAATAGCTTACCCATGATCACCTCGTTTGGGTTTCTCGCATTTTGACCCGGTCACAACAAACGCTTCTTCCTTAATCGTTGACTTTGACTTTTTCGGGACAGTCTTTTGAGTCACCCGTCCCCATTGAACTAGGTTTCACTCATCGCATAATCTCGAGCGATATGTCCTTCCTTTCCACAATTATAGCATACCTTGAACTGTTGTGGGCGGTTTGGTCGATATGTCCCTCTTTTCCGCATTTGTAGTATATACGATCGATGGCCGTTCTTCTCCCCTTAGAACCGGGCCACGCAAACGAAGATCGTCTCTTCACATGGTCGTTGTTAAATCTCCTCTTTTAAAATCTCCTCCCGACTCGCTTCTTCTATTTTCATGGCTATGATTACCACCAGAGTGGTTACCATTTTTGTCCGTCTGCTTTCTCATTTGGTTATCATTATTCTATCGATCGCTATCTCGGTACGATCTCGGTTGTGGTCCTCGGTTGACCGTACTCGTTATCTCGCTTCTAATAATTGAGCCTCATTTTACAACATCTCGAATAGAGAGAAAATTTATGAGAAATGAGATATTGTCGTACGCCGGGTTTCAAACCTCTCAAAACATCCGCGTCATACGTTCTTCATTCTCCACCAAATGAGGTGCAAACTCGATAACTCGCGCAAACTTTGCCTCGCATCGAGACACCGTCATGTTGTTTTGCTCTAATCGATGAACTCCACTTCCTTCATATGACGTAACACTTTCAGAAAGTATTTGTCATTAAATAATTTCAAATGTCTCCCAAGACATCGCCGAAAGTCTTGTTGGATGGTACGCTTCATGAGACTCCCACCAAGATCCGCTTCGCCACGGAACATAAAGGTGGCGAATGGAATCTTCGTTCTCTCCGTGCATCCCAAGACATCGAATATCTTGGTAATTTGCTTGACCCATGTTTCCGCCATGATCGGATCCGCTTTCCCTTAAATTCGTGGTCCCAACTCTTTGAAGCGCTTTGGTCATTGTGACAACCCGTGAATTGCTATCATTTCCTCCTCAGTATTTTGAACACGAGTCTCCTCGTCTCGATTTTGCATGAACTGCAAAAACTTCTAAACATCCCTCGTTCATCATCTCGCTTCAATGGTGTTGTTCACGGGAGGAACATTGCCCGATCTGTTGCACGTTCTCCTCGTTGGTGAGTACAAAGCGCCTCTACACGGTCTCATTTCCATTGTTAATATTCTCGGTCGACATTCTCAACATCCGTCATAAAACAAGGGTTAATTAAGGAAATCAAAATATCACATAATATCCCTATATATCGATTAACTAACAAATAAGCTTAGGTAGGACACACTAGCGAAGGATTTACTCTGTCTCTCCCTCCTAGTTCTATTCCCGATCTCCGCCAGAGATCATATCCCTAAGCTCGATACCAACCGTGACGCCCCAAAATAGGTATACATCACCCATTCTCGAGTTGTCAATACATGGTACGAAAACAACTACAACTTTATTATTACAACAAGAAAGCTGTGAGTTTAAATACAAATATTATCTTCCGCATAATATCTATACTCAAATAAATCCTCATCACATTTATTGATACATTATTTTACAAAATGGTGAGGACTACTAAACGACTCTCTAGAACCTTCATTCCATACCCCGACTGCATCGCTTATATTCTCGCCTCCCGAGAAAAATGGAACAAAAGGAAAAGGGTGAGCTCAACTAGCTCAAGAAAGAATATTATGACTAAGATCATATACAACAAATTACCGTTAGTCTTCAACAGGAAAAATCTAATAGAATACAATAGATAACAAATTTTAAATCAATATTCGCAATGAAATAATAATTCATTAGAAGAGTTAAGTAGAGAATGCAAACTACTATCTTCTATGTATGAATTTAAAAGTTCAAATCTATCTTTTATCCTCCGTAACATCAATCAATATACATCCGGAATCAAATATTCATCTTTGCACTACAGGCCAAAGATATTCATCAATTGGTCATGTTCATCTAAACACCTGTTCATCTTTGCACTACGACCAAAGATATTCATCAGAAATCATTCATCTTCGCACTACAGGCCAAAGATATTCAATAATATCATCATTTAAGATTGAGGATGATGAAAAATATTTTTAAAGAAACGAATCCAGTGAAACAAAATGACAAGGATTAAGGATTAAGGATTCAGTACTTTATTTTATCCATGTCCAAAAATACCACAAAATAATCGTAGTGGTGTAAAATTCAAGAATGATCAAAATATGGATACAATCAAAGCTAGTATCCGTAATAGATATTTTGGACAAAAGAAGAAATTTTATTTTTTCTATGAATAGTCTTAGATACGTGAATAGGCCGTATACGTGAATAGTAACTCTGACACCAAAAGATAGAAATTCCATAAAAACATCTTCACGCTTCAGCTTAATAGTACTCGTGAATAGTAACTCGTGACAAAGAACTCATGAATAGTAACCCCGACATGAAAAAGTTCCAAATTTGATAAAAAGTTCCAACCAATATTTCAAAGATAATGATATTGAAGAAATAATATCATTTGAGAAGAAAATAACATCCCTTACCTCGAAAGATTAGTACTTCTAATTTGGAATCTGGGATATAAGGTTGAAGGGAACTTGCACTGCCTAACAATACTCAAAGTATACTCAAAATACTCACAAGAATACGCTCGATAATATAGAGAGAGAAAACTTCATTTACGGTGTGATTTTCAATTCTAACCTAAGCACCTATTTATAGGAAATCGCTTAGAACACCAAAAGCAGTAAAATTTAATAAATTAATAATATAATTATATAAATTTCTTACACATGTCTAGAATCTGATTTCAGCCATCAAACACATGCCACATTCTAGAAAAAGTAAGAAAAACGTTTTTCTAATTTTAAATATTTTAAACTTCCAAAAATCAATTATTTTTGAGCTTGTAACTTCAATAATTCATAATAAATAGCCCTTTCATCAGAAAATTCGAATCTCGCGAGTTTTTATAGGAAATTCAATTCTCTACAACTTTACAGAAGAAAGTTTTTCCAAATTCCTAACAGAAATTGACTGAAATCCACAAATGGACGATTTTACAGGCTATAATCAAATTTCAGTCAATAAATGGGGTCCACCGACATGTTTAACATGTTTTAAACATTTATTGCAACAAAAATACTCCTCCTCGTATACTCATATATCCCACATTCATTGTAAAAATATCACCATTATTATATTATTAAAATATAATAATATATTTAAATGAATTATTTTATCGAAAAGATAAAATTTCAATTTTCAACAATTGTCACATTAAAAATTTTCTCCATCTATATCCACATAAAATCAATATTTTCCTCATCATATGAATCAATAATTAATTATTCATAAATAATATTATGTAATCACAATATTGACAACCGTGCGGTTCTTCAGGAAGAGGGGCTTTCCAATAAGAATTTCTTCTTCTTGGTAGCAATTAGGTGACCAAACCTCTCCTTAGATGAACTTTCTAGACATTGCCAATAATGTTATCTAATAATATTATTAGGATAATATGAATTATTGCTTCGATAATAAAAAATAATTGTGTAATGACAATTATTGAAACAACAAGAATATAAAATATCAACGCAAGAATTATTAACTCGATAAAATATCGAATAAGAATTATCGTAACCATTATTGAGTAGTGCCTTCTTACGTAAGAATCAATAATTGGTGCAATACTGGTGCTCTTCGTGTTTTTAACCACCGAGTATTTTAACAAGATAATTGTAATAACTACGCCAGTTATTTTTAAACAACTTATATTTGTCGTTTTCTTCATCCAATCGCTTTCAGTTATGGGGCCCATACATGGTCGCTTGTGGTCATCGAATATTCCCCGACGAAGACGTAATATTCCACGACCAAACGAATATTCCCCAAACAACAATGAATATTTTATAACCACTTGCTTATTTTGAAATATTTTCATGATTTTACCCCTAACTATCCACATTAATCACATCAACCCTTACTATTTCAAAATAATAAATAGAGAAAATTAAATTTCATTAATAATAAGTTGGGGTCTTACACTGATAACCCAATGACATCTTTTCTTGTGTAGCCGACATAACCTCGGCAGAAATCTTGGGTACGGGAATTGGTGCTTCAATAGGTTGATATTGAGCGTTGCTCACTTCCAAGGTATGAAAACCGGTCTACTCAACTTGAGTTGAAAGCGATGATTGTCGATCTCCTTGTTCGGAGATACTCCTACTCAAAGATTAACAGTGACTAGACTATTGTTGATAATGTACTTGAGCTGTTGATGTAGTGTGGAGGGAACAGCTCCAGCCATATGTATCCATGGTCTTCCCAATAGCAAGTTGTATCCTGAATCTATCTTTAAGACATGGAAGGATACATTGAACGTATTCGGGCCAATCTCAATTGGCAATTCAATCTTTTCGATGACATTTCGTCGGGATCCATCAAAAGCTCGGATAACCGTGTGGCTGCTTTGGATCCGATTGAGATTGATATTCATCTTCATTAGGGTGGCATAGGGACAGATATTTAGAGATGATCCCCCATCTATCAGAACTCCCGCTAGCATGTACCCGGAAGACAACACTACGATGTGCAGTGGCTTGCAATGACCGGTCCCTTCGAGCAGTATGTCGTCATCAGTGAAGTATATCACATTGTTGTTGAAAATGTGATCAACCAGATGTTGAAATCTTTCCACTTCCACTGATTTTGGAAGATAGGCTTCTTGCAAAACCTGAAATAGAATCTTTCGATGATCTTCAGAGGAGAAAACCAAATCCAGAATAGATATTTGGTATGGAGCTTGTCGTAAGCTTAAAACCACTTTGGCTTCATTGTGGCCCATAGTGCGGAGGAATTTTTCAATCTTCTCCATGGGAATCTTCCCCTTGGCTTTGCAAGTAGGCTTTATAACCCATTTAGGAAGATATAGTGGATTATCCTTTGACACTGTAGCAGTAGTATGAGACGTAGATCCTTCAGCTTCTCCATAATTCCATGGAACCTCATGCAAGCTGACAACAGGATGTTGTGGTCTGAAGGGTAGAGGAATTGGCTCAGGTGCGGCCACTTTCAAAGGATTGTCAGCTCCTTTGAGTTGAATGGGTTGTATAGGAAATACTTTGACAGTCTCATTATCCACATCGGATATAACTGCGATTGATTCCTTCCATTTGGTAGGACACACATTCCCACCCTTGAGTTGCACAGTGTAATCATCTGCAATTTGCAGGACACCGCTATCAATAAGATTTTGAATTAGATGGCGGAGTGCCCAACATTCTTCTGTGCTATGACTGCGAGAGTGTGAATGATACTGACACACTTCATCAAAATTGAACCGTCCGGAGCGGGGATTGATTGGAGGTAGAAGGAAGGTAATTCTTCCTTTGTTGATCAACGTTTGAAAGATCTCCTCAATAGATTGGTCGAGATAGGTGAATTCCCTTTGATTGGCAAAATCACGACGGGCTTTAGCACTTGCTCTCTTTGCAACCTTTTCCTCTAAAGCTTTGTTTCCTGAAGGTGATGGTGGAGCATTCATAACAAATGGAAGGAGATAGGCATGCTCCTATTTAATTAATTGGCGTGTGACTTGATACTGATGGGTCACCAGTTCTGCCAATTGCTCAATTTGTTTGCAAAGAGCTTTCATCTTTCGTTTCATGGTAAACTGGAACTTTGCATAATTCCATCTGTCATCACCGTCTTTGATGGTTTGAGATGGCTCTCCATTGAAACTGGAACTTTGCCCAGTGCTCCAACTGATCATGTTGACCTCTTCTTCTTTGTGTTGAGGAAGAGGGTTGTCCTGCACATGAGGTTGATCAGGTTTGGTGACTACAATCTCACCGTTGTCTATCAAGTCTTGGATCTTGTGTTTCAAGGCCCAACAATCTTGAGTGTCATGTCCAGGTGCTCCAGCATGAGAAGCACACTTCCGAGTAGCATTAAAACCCCTCCCATTAGGGTTGGCTGGTGGAAGAAGACGTGTAATCTTCTTCTGAGTAGTTAGAAGAGCACGAATATTCTCGAGCGAGTCCCCTAAGGGTGTGAATGTTCGAGGTCGCTTTACTTCTCCACTTTTAGGCAATGGAGGGTTTGAAGATTGCACTTGAAAAGGGGAGTAGTTTCTCCTCTGTATATTCAGGCTTTGATTGCCTTTCTGTCCTTGTAGTATCAAGGAAACATCCTCCTCTTTCTTTTTATGGACCCTCCGGGGGTCGTTTACATAAGATCCGGACTGGATGTGCTCAGCAACTACTTTGAGAGCAGCTAGGTCTTGAATCTTTCCAGACTTCAATCCCATATCAGCCATTTCTCTGTGTTTGATCATTTCAGAGAATGGTTTGCCAATACCAGCTAGAACTCTTTCATAAAAAGGAGCTTCCTATGCATCTATGAAAGTCATGACCATCTCTGATTCGATCATGAAAGGAATAACTTGAGTAGCAAGGCGCGTCCACCGTTGAGCATACTCTCTGAATGACTCATTAGACTGTTTCTTGACCTTGGTAATATGATACCGGTCAGGAGCCATCTGAGACTGAAAACTGTATTGAGTGAGGAAGGCGTGAGCTAGCTCTTCCCAACTATGGATCTTTGAGTTGCCCAATCTGGTATACCACGAATGGGCTTCTCCAGTCAGACTTTTTTGGAACAGCTGCATTTTAAGCTTTTCATTTTCCGCGTAAGATCCAAGTTCTCCAATGAATACCTTTAAATGGGTATAAGGATCCCCTAATCTGTCATATTTTTCAAAATCAGGGGTTTTGAATTTCTCTGGATACTGAACACCAGGAAATATGCAAAGGTCTCTATATGAAACACTACCATGTGTTCCAATCCCTTTGAGAATACGGATAGTTTCCTCCATTTGAAGGACCTTCTGCCTGATATCACCGGTGTCTGGATGTCCTTTGAGATGGGTTTTTTCAGGGTCTTTGTTGGTCGTATCCAACTGAGGTTCTGGGATTGTTTTTTCCAGACCTTGGACTCCTCCTTGTGTAGAGGATTCTGTATGTATAGGTATCTTCGTACCCTGAGTGGACTGGTGTGACGTCCCCAAAATAGGTCCATTCCATCCAACCCATTCTGAGTCTCCAAATACATGGTACAGAAACAACTACAACATCATTAATACAATTTTCGTGCAAAATACGACAACACATACTGTGAGTTTAAATATAATATTGTCTTCTAGACAATATCAACACCCAAATAAAGTCCTCATTACAATTATTGATGTACTATGTTACAAAAATAGTGAGGACTACTAAAACAACTATCTAGGACCATCACTCTATACCCCGACTGGTTCCTGCTATGTTCTCGCTTCTTGAGAAAAAAAATGGAACAAAAATGAAAAGGGTGAGCTCAACTAGCCCAGTAAAGAATATTATGACTAAGATAATATACAACAAATTATCCTTAGTCTTCAACAGGGAAAAATCTGATAGAATACAATAGACAACAAGTTTTAGATCAACAACTGCAGCGGAAACAACAATTCATTAGAAGAGTTAAGTAGAGAATGAAATCTACTATCATCTATGAATTTAAAAGTCCATCATCAATATTTTATCCCTGTAACATCAATCAATATACATCTTGAATCAAA
The DNA here is from genome assembly GCA_020205615.1 of Panax quinquefolius. Classification (NCBI taxonomy): domain Eukaryota; kingdom Viridiplantae; phylum Streptophyta; class Magnoliopsida; order Apiales; family Araliaceae; genus Panax; species Panax quinquefolius. Next base: position 64,232,941 of record CM035159.1, read on the forward strand.
TATTCATCTTTGCACTACTACCAAAGATATTCATTTTGTATCACCAGGTTGGTCATGTTCATCTCAACACCTGTTCATCTTTGTACTACGGGCCAAAGATATTCATCAGGTAATCATTCATCTTTGCACTACAGGCCAAAGATATTCATCAAGTATCACCATTAAGGACCGAGGATAATGAAAAATATTTTAGAAAACGAATCCAGTGAGACAAAAGGACAAATATTAGGGATTCATATTTCGGTTTATCTAAATTCAATAATACTCCATAATAACCAAGTGTGAACTAGAATTCAAAAATAAAGATCAAAACATGGGTACAATCAAAGATAGTAACCATAAAAGACATCTGGGACGAAAAAAGAGAAAATTTCATTTTTAGGTGAATAAAGGTCGATTCGTGAATAAGGTCGATATCGTGAATAAGGCCGATATACATGAATAGTAACCCCAACACAAAAAGGTAGAAATTCCACAATAAACTTCATAAAAATATCTCAGCATAATGATATTGAAGAAAATAATATCATTTAAGAAGAAAATAACATCCCTTACCTCAAAGAAATAGTACTTCGGAATGAAAGGTCGGATGTGATGCTGAATGAAACTTGTACTGAATAACAACTCTCAAAGTATCTAAATACTCACAAAATACGCTCGATAATATAGAGAGAGAAAGAGAGAAAGCTTATATTTCTGGTGTGATTTTCAATTCTATCTTAGCCATCTATTTATAGGAAAATGTTAGCACGCCGTAGCAGACTTGACCTACTACCTGATGGCTTTACCTGCTACTATTTCCACCCACCACATTTGAAATAAAATTCAGCACATTTCTTCACCAAACATAAGTGGGGCCCAGTCATTCTAGAATTTTCCATCAAAAATCATTTATAAACCTAATTTCTGAATCAGACACCTCTTAAAATTCATAACAAATCATACGTTCATTTTTAACGGTTCAAAATTTGTGGACATATACTCAACTTATATATGTATAACATATCCAAAAATTACAACGATCCAACGGTCAGATTAAAAATTATAACTCACACAATAGAACTTTAAGAACACCAATTTGATCTTTAATACCTCCATTCCGACAAAATACTGATAAAACACCTCAACATTAATTCCATTATAAATAAATCCATCATTTATATCCACATCAAATAAATATTTCCTTATCATATAAATCAATAATTAATTATTCATAAATAATATTACGTAATCACAATTATTATGACAACCGGTAGTTCAGTGAAAGAGGGGCTTTCCGATAAGGATTTCTCCTTACTAGCGCGCAATTAGGTGACCAAACCTCTCCTTGATAGAACTTTCTAGACATTGCCAATAATGCTATCTAATAATATTATTCAAATAATATGAATTATTGATATAATAATGGGAAATACTTATTGAACCAATAAAATAAAATATTGAATAAAGAATTATCAGAACAATTATCGAGTAAAGTGCATTCTTACATAAGAATCAATAATTCAAAAATATCATGTAATACCGGTGCTCTTCTTGTGCAACCACACGATTACTATATTTTAACCACCGGGTATTCCAACAATGTTAATTCAGAATAACTACGCCATTATTTATAAAAACTCAAACTTGTCATTTTCTTCATCCGACAATTATTCTATTATGAGGCCCACGAGTGGTTCATGGCAAAGTGCATTTAATATCCCCGACAACAAGAATATTCCACGACCAAACGAATATTCCCCGACAAAAATGAATATTTTATAACCACTTGCTTATTTTGTAAAATTTGCACATTTCACCCATAACAAAAATATTATATCAAATTAACTCCTTATTATTCACAATAATAATTAGAGGAAATTCGATTTTATTTTAAAAAAATTTTGGGGTCTTACAACCTCCCCTCCTTATGAAATTTTGTCCTCGAAATTGACGTACGTACGTGGTATTTCGAAAAGGTGAGGATACCTCTCTTTCATTTCTGATTCCAATTCTTAGGTTATTTCTTCAATAGCATGGTTCCTCCACAAAACCTTAGCTTGTGATATAACCTTTGTTCGTAGGACATGCTCTTTCCTATCCAAGATCTTGACAGGTACCTCCTCGTACGTTAAATCTTCGGCTATCTCATCTCGTTCTAACGCAATAATATGGTTTGGGTCGTCCACATACATGCGTAACATCGACACATGAAACACGTTATGAACACGCGACATACTTAGCGTTAAGGCGAGTTTATAGGCCACAGTTCCTACACGATCGAGGATTTCAAATAAATCGAAGGTTTGAGCTTTCTTCTCTTCATCGACTCTTACTTCTAGAATAACGCCTTCTTGCACCTTCTTCATTATATTCATCAACTCTGGTGTGTAGCTTGAGCGGTTTTAACTTTATCAATTAAAGTCAATTCTACTCGTATATTTAACATCATCGCGTGGGTCCCTAGAGACTTTAACTCTATCTTTATCGTTTGTAAATCGTACAAAATGGGTCTTTGTGTTAACAACATCATACTCGTACCCGCATACGATCTTCAACGTGTCAGCTACTACGTTCGCTTTTCTACGATGGTATTGTCAGGACAGGTGTTGAAATGAGTCGCCTCTTGAGCTCTGGGAAAATCTTCTCGCATTCCTCGCTCCATACGAATTTTGTATCTTTCTGAGTCAGCTAAGTTAATAGCGTAGAGATTCAAGAAAATCCTTCCACGAATCTCTGATAGTAACCAGCTAAGCCTAAAAAGCTAGATATTTCGATTACTGACTTAGGTTGCTCTCAACTGTGGCTCATATCCTAATCTTGGATAACACATCACAATGGCACCTATCGTTTTACCACCACATGAATATGACGTCCCCTGGGGAGAGTCTAGCTTCGGTGTATTCCACAAAGGAAGTCACTAGATAGAGGCTTGAGTACCAACTCTTGTACTTGGGTTTTTAACTCCTAAAGTTCAATAGGAGCCATTCTATATGAGATTTAAGAAATGGGTTTTGTACCGGGTTCAAAGTTGATACAAAATTCAATATCACGCTCTGGGGGTAGGCCAGGAAATTCTTCAGGAAATACGTCAGGAGATTTACTAATGACAGAAATATCATTCAAATCTGACGTATTTTTGTTTAAATCCATAACATGGCTAAGAAAGCTTGACATTCTTTTTTCAATAAATGAATGACTTTATGGCTTGATATGAAAGTGTTTGACTTCAATGGTTTGATTGCTTGAATTCAAATAACAGGTTGCTTAGGAATATGAACACTAACAACCTTATGAAAGCAATCAATTTGGCATGATGAGTAGTTAACCAATCAATCCCTAAAATCACATCAAAAGCAAGTATCTTTAAAGAGATAAGATCAACAGGTAATGTGATGGTGCCAACTTGGATCAAACAAGATTTATAAACAGTGGATGTAACAAAAGTTTCTCCTAATGGAGTTTCCATAGATAAGTCAAAGTCTAATTTCTCCGGAGTCAAGTTTAAACGTTGAGCACAAGCAAGAGAGATAAAAGAATGGGTAGAATCGATATCTAATAAGGTATAGATTTCGCAAGAATTTATAATTAACTAACTCGTGATACCTTCTTTCGGGTTCCTCGCATTTTGGGCAGTCACGACAAACGCTCTTCCAGAAATCGCCGACTTTGTTTTGTCCGTATCCGCCTTTGGTGCCACCGTCCCTACTGGACTTGATTTCGCTATAGGACAAAATCGATCTAAGTGACCGTCTTTTCCACAACTAAAACATACCTTAGAAGGCTATGAACAATTTGGAGTTATCTGTCCCTCTTTTCCGTGATCAGAAGATCTAAGCGGCTACCGCTCTCCTCCCTTAGAATTTGTTCTTTGTGTCTTTGTCTGCCGCCGACGTCTTCCGTCATCGTTAAATCTTCTCTTCTTGAAATTTCCACTTGAATTATTTCTTCTATTATCTTGGCCATGATTACCACCGAAGTGGTTACTATTTCGCATGATAATTTCCTCCACGATGGTTATCATCGCCCGACTCAGATCGCACACTTTAGATTATGACTCACAGTTGTTGTCCCTCGGTTGAACATACTCACTATCTCGCTCTAATAACTGAGCATTGTTGACAACATCTGAATATAGAGAAAATTTATGAGAGATAAGGTATTGATGAATCTCAGGTTTCAGACCTCTCAGAAACATCCTCGTCATACGTTCCTCATTTTCTACTAAATGAGGTGCAAACCAAGATAACTCCGCGAACTTCGCCTCATACTGGGACACCGTCATATTTTTTTGTTCCAGTCTAATAAACTCTACCTCCTTCATATGACAAATACTTTCAGGAAAGTACTTGTTATTGAACAGTTTCTAAAATGTTTCCCAAGACATATTAAGTGCGGTAGGCTGGGTACACTTCACAGATTCCCACCAGTAATCTACCTCGCCACGAAACATAAAGGTGGCGAATGGAACCTTCTGTTCCTCCGTGCATCCCAAGACATCGAATATCTTGGTAATTTGCTTAACCCACATTTCTGCCTTAATCGGATCGGGCTTTCCCCAGAAATTTGGTGGTCCCAACTTATGACGCCCCCAAAATAGGTCCACACGACCCATTCTGAGTCGCGAGATATCACACTATAAAAATCAAATACAAACTTCATTTATATAATCGTTGAATCTGTCAAAGTGTAGTACGACAATAAATATAAGTCGTGAATTTTAATACCATATTGTCTTGTAGACAGTATCCAACTCAAATTGTTACAATGCCATATAAAATAGAGCATCAAATATTTTAAGACCCCAAAGAAGAACGAGAAGATTGCTATCATATTCATTCTAATGAGGTGCACTTTTGACGCTTTCAAAGTCGGGTTCTCATCACCCTATTGTTGTTCGCCAAAATCAATTATTAAGTGACGATAAAATACGATTACGCATCTTAGGTCCTCAATACAATTATCTCATTTGTGTATGTCATGCCGTTTTATAATGTATTGAGAAACTTCGGACAATCTCGGACCATCACACTATTTCTGTTATCCCCTTTCGACCCAACCTACACTCTTATTACCCGAAAGGAATTTTGAAGCAAAGGGTGAGCAATAACTAGCCCAAAGAAAGAATATCATGACTAAAGATAATTTAAATATCAATAGCTTTTGTCAATAATAAATCAGAGATTTAGAACATATGGTAGATGATAAAACTTTTCAACCATAGTTGCAGCGGAATGAGAAATCCATTAAAAGAGTCAAATAGACCATCAGGTCTATTATCTTCTCCATGTTAAAAGTCCATCAATAATGTTTTATCCTTGTAACATCAATCAACAATTTCTTTCCACAATTATATAAATAACTCATAATCATAATTGTGATTCTGAATTTCCTTTTCGCACCCAGGACGAAGATAATTTTTATCACCTATCTTCACCTGAAACATCAAAAATCATGGTTATACCAAATCACAATTCCTGTTCATAATCATACTCACAAATTCATCGTTGCACTACGGTCAAAGATATACAACTGTATAACCAATAATAAATAGTTCATCTTTGCACTACAGGCCAAAGATATACAAATCGTATTAAACTAATAACCAAAAATCCATCTTTGCACTACTGTGCCAAAGATATACAATCATAAAACAATAATAATCTTTGAGACCTTAATAAATAAACCACATCATCGAATCATCCATGCACTATGGCCAAGGATATTCATTAAATCACATCCATGAATTAATATTTCATTGCTGAGACTCAGCTCAATAATTAATCCACATCATCGAATCATCCCTGCACTACTGTGCCAAGGATATTCGTTAATATCACGACCAATTAATTATCTATGCACTACGGGCCAAAGATAATCGTGTTTTCATCAACGGTCTTGATCATGCCATAAAACAATTCAGCTTTGCACTTTTGGCTGAAGAGAATCCATAGCCATAATCATACCAAAAACTGTCCATCAATGCACTACGGGCTAATGAGGACTTTTTTCAAATCATTTGTAACATTACGGTCATGATTATACCGAATAATCCCTGGTCATAATCATACCAAGTCCATCTATGCACTATAGGCCACAGATAATTTTCAACATAATATAAACATGAGAATGATGACAATGATATAAGCATTAATCAAACGAAAACAAGGATAAATATTAAAGACTTTAAATTTATCCAAATTCTATCAATCACTTAATCAACTCATAATCTAATATTATAACAATATTTTAATCACTTCTTAAACTTATAAACAATTTATTTCAATTGTTTACATTTTATCAAATAATACATTTAATCATTCAAAAATTCCATACTCATAAGATTTCATCACCAATGATTAAATCCCTCATCAAAAATATGCATATACCTTATATAGGATTTTCAAGCCATAAAATCCTATTTTCCAACTTTGTTACTTCACATAACATATTTAACTCATATGTTCGTAACTAAACCATTTTTATGAAAAATACCAAATCAGTCCCAAAAATATTTCTTTTCTGGGATTTAGCAGAATATAGTCCCATAATGAACATATATTTTTCTCGAAATTTTTAAAATTTATTTACTATTTTTAAAAAATAAATTTTTAATTAATTCCTTAAGAAATTAGCTAACTCAAGTTTAACTCTAGAAATTTCCAAATCTTGGCAGGATCTTACACATGTTAACATGAGCTTCCCCTTTAAATTTCATGGTCATCGGAGTTATAGAACTCCGGTTATAGCGTTTTTCGTCAGAAAAACCTAAATATTGAAATGGTCATAACTTGCTCATTTTAAGTCGAAATGAGCTCATTTTTTCACAGGAGGTACGTTATACTATATAATTTCATGTCCCAAAAGGCCGGAATTTTTCTCACAAATTAAGTGGCCAAAACAGCTCTTCTAAAAATCTAGACAGTAGCATTTTGATAATTTCCAGCTTTTGACTCCTTTGCTAAAATCAGTCCACATGAAAATCTACAATAGCTTTTCCAGTGATTCCACTTGGAGATGCTACAAAACTCATAGATCTAACTCTAGAACTTAACCACACTCAAAAATTCAAAATATAATAGGAGATATGGTCAATTGAATTTCATGTTCCATTTTCACCAAAATCTGATTTTCAACCCTTTGTGATTTCTAAGAAACTTTCATGTTTTCACATAATAACCAACATAACTCATCATAACACTTACTAATACTTCATATACTCATGATTTTCATCAGTTCAATGCTTTTATTATGACTCTCATCATAATCAACGTAACTAGATCATTTCCACAATTTAATAAGGAATGAATATAAAGGATCATTCATCATGCATGTGGTAATCCACATAGACAGGTTATTCCAACAGAATAATAAAGAATGGAATAACAGAAGGATTCACCATGCATGCGATAGAGACCGTCATGCATAAAGTTATTCTAAATGTAATAATAAATAATGGAACCAGGTCCAGCGTAAACGAACAGACAGGATATTCTGACAGAATAATAAATAATGGAACCAGGTCTGGTGTAAAACGCACAGACAGGATATTCTGACAGAATAATAAATACGGAATAATAAATAATTAAACCAGGTCCGGTGTAAAACGCACAGACAGGATATTCCGACAGAATAGTAAAGACTGAAATAATAGAAGAATTTCACCATATATGCAGTACTTCGCATAAACAAGTTATTCCAACTTAATAATAAGGAATGGAATAAAAGAAGAATTTCACCAAGTATAGGGTAGTCCGCGTATACAAGTTATTCCAACAGAATAATAAATAATGGAATAACAGAAGTTCTCTTCATGAATACGAAAGAAATAATACCCCTTACGAGTACAACAAATAATATCTCTTACATTTGAAAGAAGAGTATTCTGACTGGTAGGGTGAAGATACACTCAAAGAAAATTTGTATTACGCTCAAAGCTTTCTTAAACTCTAAAGAAATACGCTCAAGATTATAGAAGAAGTACTCTCTCTATAGTTTCTCTCTATAGAGTTTCAATAAATTTGTAAGAAATAATGAAGGAATGAGCTTCTATTTATAGAAGAATGGACTGCATAATAACTAATTCATGAACGGTCCAGATTGATTTACTATAAGACCCCAACTTTTATGAATAAAGATGATTTTTCTATAATTATCATTTTTGAATATTATGGAATGAATTTGTTATAATTTTATAGTTGTGGGTAGTATTTATAAATTCTGCAAAGTATGCAAATTGTTATATTATATTCGATTGGTCTGAGAATATTCATTTTAGCAGGAATATTCGCATAACCACAAGAATCATTGGTGGACCCACAATGTAATTATCATCGGATTGAGAAAATGACAAAAATATATTTATGAAAATAACTGGCGAAAAGTTTTACCAATTAATACCGCTGAACTACTCGATAGTAAAAGTAAAGTAATACGCGTGGTTACATAAGAAAGCATTACCAGTATTGATTATCGATGCTTACGTGAGAAGTCACCGCTTATACTCCATTATTGCTACAAAGAATTGTTGTGATCATATCTCTCATATTATTGATTCGATTATTGTCACAAGATCATCTCACATAATATGTTATTTTATTAAATCAATAATTGAGATGGCAAAGTTATTCATATTATTAAATTACAATATTTACAATGTTCAGAAGTTCACAAGGAGAGGTTTGGTCACCTAATCAGGCTACCAATAGGGAGAAATCCTTATTGGAAAGTCCCTCTTTCCGGAACGACCGGTTGATAAATATTGTGAGTTATAATATTAATGATATATGTTATTAAAATTGAAGTTGTGCTCGGAGTTGAATTTGGAGACGCGGAGGTGATATTTGAGTCCGGAACGATGAAATTAGTAAAAATAGACTATAAACACAAAATTTTCTGGATTTTACTATTTGGTCAAAAAGTCAACAATTGACTTTTTTGGGAAAGTCAAACTTCAAAATCCCAAAATTTATATTTTTGATAAAAAAATAGTTTCATTGTGTTGGAATTATTTGTGTTAGTGAAAATTGACATTTATTTCGATAATAATTGATGTCTGGAGGTTATATTGACCAATTGGGTATTTAACCGGATAAATGAGCAATTGATTGCTATTATTTCACATGATTATAACTATTTGTTCACATGTGTATACTATTGTTTCACATTCTTGTTACTATTAGGGGAGTTAGTGCAAGATTGATAATACTTGCATGACTAAGTTAAAAATGGAGGTATAGATGGAGGTACTACTATAATTGTAGATTTTCACATTCAGAACTATATCCACATGATTTACTATTGAATCACATTATTTACTATTAGGGGAGGTGGTGCAAGTTTGATAATACTTGCATGACTAAATTAAAAATAAAGAAAAAGTTTGAGGTATCAGATTGTAATTTTTGAGCCCCAAAACGTGCAATTATTGAAACTATATTTTTCTATAAATAGAAGCTCATTCTTCCTTCATTTCTCACCAATTCACTAAAGTTGTAGAGCAATTATTATAGAGAGAAATTATAGAGAGAAAATCTGTAGAAGAAGAGAAGCCTGCTACCTCACTACTCCTATATCCAGTTTCTTTCAAAGGTAAGGGGTATTATTTCTTTCTTTCGTCTTCATGAAGAGAAATTATGTTATTCCATTCTTTATTATTATGTTGGAATAACCTGGTTATGCGAAGTACCGCATATATGGTGAAATTCTTCTGTTATTCCATTCTTTATTATTCGGTTGGAACATATTGTCTGTGCTTTACGCCGGACTTGGTTTCGTCTTTATTATTCTATTGGAACATCATGTCTGTGTTTTTAACTGGACCTGGTTCCGTCTTTATTATTCTGTTGGAACATCATGTTTGTGCTTTACGCCGGACCGGTTAAAATCTTTATTATTCTCGTTGGAATATCCTCTGCTCGTGCATTTTTACGCGGAATTGGTTTCATCTTTATTATTATTCGTTGAATATCCTATCTGTGCGTTTTTTTATTTGGACTCGGGTTCCATCTTTATTATTCTATTGGAATATCCCATCATATGGCTTCACCGCATGCTTGGTGATTTCTTTTGTTATTCTATTCCTTATTATACTCAGTTGGTTAAAGTTATGACTTCTATACTCCATGAAATTAGTAGAATATCCTTGATATTTGCGATTCATCCAGTATCTTTTCATGGAAATGTTCTTCTGAGCATTCTTGAATTTTACTCTACAAAGAAGTATCATGTTGACAATTTGGATGTTATTAGTTTCGGGATAAATTAATTCGTGAACTTGTTTTATTGAATTCTTATATCATTGTCATCGTCCTCATGTTTATATTTTTTTGAAAGTCATCTCGTATTCTGTAGTGCATAGATGGACTTGGTATGATTATGACTGTGAATTATTCTAAGATAATCACGACCGTAATGTTATAAATGATGTGATAAAAGTCCTCATTGGCTCGTGAGTGCATTGATGGACAGTTGTTGGCATGATCATGACCATTGATGAATACACGAATGTCCTCGCCCGTGAGTGCATGGATAATTGTGGTCGTGATACTAAAGAATATCATTGGTCAGTAGTAGTGTAGGGGTGATTCGATGATGTGGATTATTTATTGTCGAGTCCCAAAGCCGATAAAAGTAATGAAAACCTTTTAAATCATAAAAGATAGTAGATTTTATTTCTACTTGACTCTTTTAATGGATTGCTTGTTCACCGCAGCTTAAACTTGATGTCTATATTTTATAAGTTTAACATTGTTGAAGACTAATGATAATTTATTTTGCATTATTTTAGTCATAATATTTCTTACTGGGCTAGTTGAGCTCACCCTTTTGCTTTCATTGTTCTCTTCAGGAAATGAGAACGTAGCGGGACTAGTCGGGGAACGGATTGACGGTCCAGAGGATAGCATTAGTAGTCCTCACTATTCTGTTAAATAGTGTGACAATAAATGTAATGAGGACTTATTCTGAGAGTGGATATTATCTAGAAGACAATATTTGTATTAAAACTCACAGCTCTTTTGTTGTATATTAAAGATTGTATTTGTTTTCTGTAGCATGTATTTGGTGACTCAGGATAGGTGATGTATACCTATTTTGGGGGCGTCACAGTTGGTATCAAAACTTAGGGATATGATCCCTGGCTAAGATGTGAGAAAAGAACTAGGAGGGGAGAGACGGGGAATTCATTCGCTAGTATGACCTCCCTAGGTTTATTTGGTATTTAATTGGTCGGTCAGAGTATAGGGATAATATGTGATATGTTAATTAACCCTTGTTTTTTGGAAGTATTTGAAAATGGCATCCGAGAATGTTGAGAACATCAATGGAGCACAGGAGACCGTTGAGTCTCCATAGATCAATAACCAGGACAATGTGCATTAGGAAGGCGACAATCCTCATGCAAACAACAACACTGATCAAATGATGAACGATGGAATGCTCCGAGGCTTCATGCAATTCATGCAACATCAAAGAGAGGGCGGCCTCGTCCAAAATGCAGTGGAAACACTGGCAACTCTCGGACGGTCACCGCCAAACAGTTCAAGGAGTTGGGGCCACCAGAGTTTTTTGGAGAGCCAAAGCCTCTTAAGGCGGAGACGTGGATAAAACAGATCAACAAGATATTTGATGTCTTGGGTTGCTCCGAGGAGCAAAAGGTTCCCTTCTCCACCTTCATATTGCGGGCAAAGGCAGATTACTGGTGGGAATCTGTAAAGTGTACCCAACCTGCCGCACTGAAGATGTCTTGGGAGAAGTTTCAAGAACTGTTCAATGACAAGTACTTTCCCGAAAGTATTCATCATATGAAAGAGGTAGAGTTCATTAAACTGGAGCAAAACAACATAACCGTGTTGCAGTACGAAGCCAAGTTTGTCGAGCTGTCCCGATTTGCTTCCCATTTGGTTGATAATGAGGAGAAAATGACGCAAATGTTTCGAAGAGGTTTGAAACCCGAGATACGTCAATATCTTATCTTTCATAAACTGTGTTTGTATTCAGATGTTGTTACTAGGGCTCAATTATTGGAACGCGATAACGAGTCAACCCAACCAAAAGAGAGCAGCCGACAAAATGATAATACCAGTGAGAGCAGTCATCAAAGCGGTGACAACAAGCGTGGAGGGAATCAGCATGCCTGAAATGGTAACCACTTCGGTGGTAATTAGGGCCAAAATAATAAGAATGAACATTTCAAGAAGAGGAGATTCAACAATGATGGAAAGACGCCAAGACCAAAGACCCGCCAGAAGGAAGGAGAACGACCACCTATTATATGCTTCAAATGTGGAGGGGAGGGACACATTAGTCCAAACTGCGTGATGCCGTCCAAAGCGTGTTATAATTGTGGAAGAGAAGGTCACCTAGCCCGATTTTTTCGTTCACCAAAGACAAGTTCAGCTAAGATAGAGGCACCAAAGGCCGTCCCAGAAAGTCAAAGCCGGTAGTGCAAGGGAGAGCGTTTGTTGTGACCTCCTAGAAAGCAAGGAACCCGAATGAGTTCATCACGGGTAAGCTTATCATAAACTCTAGCAAAGTCTATACCTTATTTGATACCGATTCTACCCATTCTTTTATTTCTCCTACTTGCGCTCAACGTTTAAATTTGACTACGGAGAAATTGGACTTTAACTTATCTATTGAAACTCCATTGGGAGAAACCTTCATTACATCCACTATTTATAAGTCTTGTTTAGTTCAAATCGGCACCCTCACATTACCTGTCAATCTTATTTCATTGAAAATACTTGCATTTGATGTGATTCTAGGGATTAATTGGTTAACTACTCATCATGCAAAAATTGATTGTTTTCGTAAGGTTGTTAGCTTTCATATTCCTAACCAACCTATTATGAGAATTCAAGCAACCAAACCATTAAAATCAATCACTATCATCTCAAGTCATAAAGCTATTCATTTATTGAAAAATGGATGTCAAGCTTTCTTAGCTCATGTCACGGATCTAAATAAAAATACGTCAGTTTTGAATGATATTTCTATTGTTAATGAATTTCCTGACGTATTCCCTGAAGAATTTCCTGGACTACCCCCAGAGCGTGAAATTCAATTTTGTATCGACCTTAAACCCGGTACAAAACCTATTTCCAAAGCCCCATATCGAATGGCTCCTATTGAACTTCAGGAGTTAAAGACCCAACTGCAGAAATTGTTAGACATCGGTTTCATTCGGCCCTAAGACGCCTCCTCGGGGTGCTCCTGTTTCTATTCGTGAAAAGAAAGATGGGAGTATGCGACTTTGTATTAATTATCGGGAGTTGAACCATGTCACCATCAAAAATAAGTTCCCATTGCCACGTATTGATGACCTGTTTGATCAGTTACAAGGAGCCAAATTCTTTTCAAAGATTGATCTTCGTTTTGGTTATCACTAATTGAAGATTAGAACCGATGACATTCCAAAGACGGCTTTCAGAACTCGGTACGGGCATTATGAATTCCTAGTCATGTCTTTTGGATTGACTAATGCTCCTGCTGCCTTCATGGATATGATGAACCGAGTATTCAAGGAATATTTAGATCACTTTGTGATCGTCTTCATTGATGACATCCTTATTTATTCCAAAAGCCGTGAAGATCATGAGCAACACTTGAGGCTGATACTCCAAAAGCTTCGTGAATATAAGCTTTATGCCAAGTTGAAGAAATGCGAGTTCTGGCTTGAGGAAGTAGCATTCCTTGGGCACGTGGTGTCAAGTCATGGAATATCTGTTGACCCAGCAAAGATTGAAGCTATTCAAAGCTGGGAGCAACCTAAATCAGTGACCGAAGTACATAACTTTCTCGGCTTAGTTGGTTATTATAGGAGATTCGTATAAGGATTTTCTCGAATCGCTACTCCCTTAACTCAGCTAACTCGAAAAGATACAAAATTTGGTTGGATCGAGGAATGTGAGAAGAGTTTTCAAGAAATCAAGAGGAGACTCATTTCAGCACATGTTCTGACAATACCATCTGGATCGGAGGGATTTGTCATCTACAGTGATGCTTCAGGCAAAGGGTTAGGTTGTGTTCTCATGCAGCATGAGAAAGTCATAGCCTATGCCTCACGACAACTCAAAGAATATGAGAGGAATTATCCTACTCATGATCTAGAGTTGGCGCAAATAATTTTGCACTAAAGATTTGGAGGCATTATTTGTATGGGGAGAAAGTGGAGATCTTTACGGATCATAAAAGCCTCAAATATTTCTTCACTCAAAAGGAACTCAACATGCGACAACGACGTTGGCTTGAACTGTTGAAAGATTATGATCATACCATCCAATACCATCCTGGAAATGCGAACGTGGTAGCTAACGCATTAAGTAGAAGATCATATGCAGGTACGAGTGCGATATTGTCAACGCAAAGGCCCATTTTGTATGACTTGCAAAGGATGGAGATAGAGATAAAGACTCTAGGAACCCACATGATGATGGCAAATATACGAGTAGAACCGACTTTAATTGATAAGGTTAAAGCTACTCAAGCTACAGACCTGGAGCTGATGCGTATGAGAAAGAAAGTGCAAGAAGGTGCTATGCCGGAAGCAAGAATCGATGATGAAGGAATACTTTGAGTCAACTCCAGACTTTGTGTTCCTAACGACCCTGAGTTAAAGTATAAAATCATGATGGAGGCGCACAACACACCGTTTGAAATCCATCCTGGAAGTACCAAAATGTATCATGATCTTCGACATACATTTTGGTGGAGCAATATGAAGAGAGAGATAGCGGGGTTTATCTCAAGGTGTCTAACTTGTCAACGAGTCAAGGCGGAGCATCAAGTGCCGAAAGGTCCATTGCAACCACTTGAAATTTCAGAATGGAAGTGGGAACACATTACCATGGATTTCGTTACTGGTCTTCCCAAGGTTTCTCAAGGCATATATGCGATTTGGGTCATTGTTGATAGATTAACCAAGTCTACTCATTTCTTATCGATACGAGAAACTTATAAACTTGAACGTCTTGCTAGTATGTATATAAACGAGATTGTAAGATTGTATGGTATGTCAGTATCCATAGTTTCTGATCGAGACCCAAGATTCACTTCAAGATTTTGGGTTAGTTTGCAAAAAGCTATGGGCATAGATTTACGATTTAGTTAGGCATATCATCCTCAGACGGACGGACAATCAGAGAGGACTATTCAAACTCTTAAAGATTTATTAAGACTCTGTGTCCTTGACTTCAAGGGAAGTTGGGACAAGTTCTTACCATTGGTGGAGTTTTCCTACAACAACAGTTATTAAGCAAGTATTGGTATGGCTCCATTCGAGGCGTTGTACGGAAGAAAGTGTCGTTCTCTAGTATGTTAGGATGAGGTGGGTGAAGCAACGTTGTTGGGACCGAATTTGGTACGTATGACTATGGAAAAAATTCAAACAATCCGACAACGTATAAAAACCTCACAAGATCGATAAAAGATTTATGCTGATCTTCATCGAAAGGACATGGAATTCGATATTGGAGATCATGTGTTGTTACGTGTTGCTCCATGGAAAGGAGTTATGAGATTTGGAAAGAGAGGAAAGCTCAATCCTCAATTCATTGGCCCATTTTTAATCCTCGATTGAGTAGGAACTGTGGCGTATAGACTCGCTTTACCGCCAAGTATGTCACGTGTTCATAACTTTTTTCATATATCCATGTTACGTAAATATGTGGAAGACCTGAACCACATTATTGAATTAGAACCGGATGTGATAGAGGAATATTTAACGTATGAAGAGTTACCTGTTAAAATCTTGGATAAGAAGGATCATATTCTACGCTCCAAGGTTATACCTCAAGTCAAAATTTTGTGGAGAAACCACGACGTGGAAGAAATGACTTGGGAGTTAGAATCTGAGATGAAGTCAAGATATCCTCACCTATTCGACATATACCGTACACGCACCCTAATTTCGAGGGCAAAATTTCATAAGAAGGGGAGGTTGTAAGACCCCAACTTTTATGAATAAAGATGATTTTTCTATAATTATCATTTTTGAATATTATGGAATGAATTTGTTATAATGTTATAGTTGTGGGTAGTATTTATAAATTCTACAAAGTATGCAAGTTGTTATATTATATTCGATTGGTCGGAGAATATTCATTTTAGCAGGGAATATTTGTACAACGGCGCAATCATTGGTGGACCCCATAAAAGAATTATTGTCGGATTGAGAAAATGACATAAATATATTTATGAAAATAACGGCGGAAGCTTTACCGTTAATATCTTGTTGAACTACTCGGTAGTAAAAGTACGAAGAATACGCGTGGTTGCATAAGAGTAGCACACAGTATTGATTATTGATGCTTACGTGAGAAGTCACTCGCTTATACTCAATTATTGCTACAAGAATTGTTGCATCATATCTCTCATATTATTGATTCGATTATTGTCACAAGATCATCTACATATAATATGTTATTTTATTAAATCAATAATTGAGACGACAAAGTTATTCATATTATTAAATAGCAATATTTACAATGTCTCAGAAGTTCATCAAGAAGAGGTTTGGTCACCTAATCAGGCGCCAATAGGATAAATCCTTATCGAAAGCCCCTCTTCTTGGGAACTAACGATTGATAAATATTGTGAGTTATAATATTAGTGATGAATGTTATTAAAATTGAAGTTGTGCTCTCGGAGTTGAATTTGGAGACGCGAGGTGATATTTGAGTCCGTAGCGATGAAATTAGTAAAATAGACTATAAACACAAAATTTTCTGGATTTTACTATTTGGTCAAAAGTCAACATTGACTTTTTTTGGGAAAAGTCAAAATTTGAAATTTCAAAATTTATATTTTGATAAAAATAGTTTCATTGTGTTGGAATTATTTGTGTTAGTGAAAATCAATATTTATTTCGATAATAATTGATGTCCGGAGGTTATATTGAATTAATCGAGTATTTAACCTGGATAAATGAGCAATTGATTGCTATTATTTCACATGATTATAACTATTTGTTCATATGTTTATACTATTGTTTCACATTCTTGTTACTATTAGGGGAGTTGGTGCAAGATTGATAATACTTGCATGACTAAGTTAAAAATGGAGGTATAGATGGAGGTACTATACTGTAATTCGTATTTTCACATGTCTAAAACTATTGATTCACATGATTTACTATTGAATCACAATATTTACTATTAGGGGAGGTAGTGCAAGTTTGATAATACTTGCATGACTAAATTAAAAACAAAGAAAAAGTTTGAGGTATTATACTGTAATTTTTCGAGCCCCAAAATGTGCAATTATTGTAACTATATTTTTCTATAAATAGAAGCTCATTCTTCTTTCATTTCTCACCAATTCACTAAAGCTATAGAGCAATTATTATAGAGAGAAATTGTAGAGAGAAAATCTTTAGAAGAAGAGAAGCCTGCTACCTCACTACTCCTATATCCAGTTTCTTTCAAAGGTAAGGGGTATTATTTCTTTCTTTCATCTTCATGAAGAGAACTTCTGTTATTCAATTCTTTATTATTATGTTGGAATAACATGGTTATGCGATGTACCGCATACATGGTGAAATTCTTCTGTTATTCCATTCTTTATTATTCTGTTGGAACATCCTGTCTGTGCTTTACGTCGGACCTGGTTTCGTGTTTATTATTCTATTGGAACATCTCATTCGTGCTTTTTAGCGGACCTCGGTTCCGCCTTTTATTATTTTGTTGGAACATCATGTTCAGGCTTTTACGGACTGGGTTCCGTGTTTATTATTCGTTGAATATCATGTTTTATCACGCTTTTACGCTTTGGGACCTTGTTCCGCCTTTTATTATTCGTTGAATATCCCGTCAGCGCGCTTTTCATGGACACGGTTTCCGCTCTTTATTATTACGTTGAATAACCTTCCTGTGCGGTCTACCGTATGCTTGGTGTTTTCTTTTGTTATTCCATTCCTTATTATACCCAGTTGGTTAAAGTTATGACTTCTATACTCCATGAAATTAGTAGAATATCCTTGATATTTGCGCTTCATCCAGTATCTTTTTATGGAAATATTCTTCTGAGCATTCTTGAATTTTACTCTACAAAGAAGTATCATGTAGACAATTTGGACGTTATTAGTTCCTGGATAAATTAATTCGTGAACTTGTTTTATTGAATTCTTATATCATTGTCATCATCCTCATGTTTATATTTTTTTGAAAATCATCTGTGGCCTATAGTGCATAGATGGACTTGGTATGATTATGACTGTGAATTATTCTAAGATAATCATGACCGTAATGTTATAAATAATGTGATAAAAGTCCTCATCCCCCGTAGTGCATTGATGGACAGTTGTTGGCATGATCATAACCATTGATGAATACACGAATGTCCTTGGCCCGTAAAGGCATGGATAATTGTGGTCGGATACTAAAGAATATTCTCGGTAGTAGTGCGGGGTGATTCAATGATGTGGATTATTTATTGTCGAGTCCCAAACGATAAAAGTAATGAAAAACCTTTTAAATCATAAAAGATAGTAGATTTTATTCTCTACTTGACTCTTTTAATGGATTGCTTATTCCGCTGCAGTTAAACTTGATGTCTATTGTATTTTATCAATTTAACATTGTTGAAGACTAATGATAATTTATTCTGCATTATCTTAGTCATAATATTTCTTACTGGACTAGTTGAGCTCACCCTTTTGCTTTCATTGTTCTCTTCAGGAAATGAGAATGTAGCGGGGACTAGTCGAGGAATGGAGTGACAGTCCAGAGGATAGCATTAGTACTCCTCACTATTCTGTTAAATAGTGTGACAATAAATGTAATGAGGACTTATTCTGAGAGTGGATATTGTCTAGAAGACAATATTTGTATTAAAACTCACAGCTCTTTTGTTGTATATTAAAGATTGTATTTGTTTTTTGTACCATGTATTTGGTGACTCAGGATAGGTGATATATACCTATTTTGGGGGCGTCACATTTACTTTTAATCGGACGGTCCAGATTTAAGACAAAATCTTTTAAATAAAATATAATATATTCTATTTATAATCTAATAAAATGAATAACTTTATAAAAGTATTACATTTATATAAAAAGATTTTACTATGCAAAACACTATCGCGAGCACTTTATGCAATACTATGCATAATAAAATATAATATATTCTATTTATAGAATAACTTTATAAAAGTATTCATTTTATATAAAAAGATTTCACTATGCAAAATACTATGCATAATAGAATATAATATATTCTATTTATAGAATAACTTTATAAAAGTATTACATTTTTTATATAAAAGCTTTTTCCGCTTTTATTACATTAATAATACTAATAAAACAAAACCGAGTGACTTATCATGTAAGCATTAATAATCAACACCATGTGCTACTTACGCAACCACGCCAGACATCGTATTCTTTTTACTTTTACTAAAGTAGTTCAACGGTTTTAACGATAAAACTTCCGCCGTTATTTTTATAAAAATATTTTTGTCATTTTCTCAATCCGACAATAATTACGTTGTGGGGTCCACCAATGATTGTACCGTCGTACGAATATTTCTGACAAAAAGAATATTTTATATCAACTTGCTAACTTTGCAAAAAATTTCACATATTACCCTTAACTTTAAACTTTTATCAATTTAAATATTTACCAAAAAAAAAAAATTGAATACTTTTATTTCATAAAATTCGGGGCCTCACAATCTTCCCTCCTTATGAAATTTCGCCCTCGAAATTTACGTACGTAACTGGTATTCGATGAGATGAGAATACCTTGCTTTCTTTTCGTATTGTACCTTCCCGGTTATATCCTCTATATCATGATTTTTTTATTGCTCATCTCCTGTATTTCAGATATCATTCTAGAATATATCTTCAAAACAAAAGTTTATTGACATATCACAAATTGTCAACTTATCAAGTAAAAATTTCGGCTTAGGTAAGTCACACTAAATTAACTAAGTATATTACCTGCTCTCCCTCCTAGTTCTAGACTCATATCTCCGCCAGCGACCATATTCCTAAGCTCTGATACTAATTGTGACGCCCCCAAAATAGGTCCACATGACCCATTCTGAGTCGCCAGATATCACACTATAAAAATCAAATACAAACTTCATTTATACAACTGTTGAACTGTCGTGCAGAGTACGACAACAGATAAGCTGTGAATTTTAATACCATATTATCTCGTAGATAGTATCCAACTCAAATTGTTACAATTCCATATAAAATACAGCAGTAAATATTTTAAGACCCCAAAGAAGAACGAGAAGATTACTATCATATTCATTCTAATGAGGTGCACTTTTGACGCTTTCAAAGTCGGGTTCTCATCACCCTATTGTTGTTCGCCAAAATCAATTATTAAGTGACGCGTAAAATACTTACACACACATCTTAGGTCCTCAATACAATTATCTCGTATGATGTCATGCCGCTTTATAATGTAATGAGAAACTTCGATTATCTCTAGGACCATCACATTTATTTCTGTTATCCCCATTTCGACCCAAATTTACACTCTTATTACGAAACGAATTGTGAAGCAAAAGGGTGAGCACAACTAGCCCAAGAAAGAATATCATGACTAAAGATAATTTAAATATCAATAGCTTTTGTCAATAATAAATCGTAGATTTAGAACATATGGTAGATGATAAAACTTTTCAACCATAGTTGCAATGAACGAGCAATCCATTAAAGAGTCAAATAGACCATCGTGTCTATTATCTTCTCCATGTTAAAAGTCCATCAATAATGTTTTATCCTCGTAACATCAATCAACAATTTCATCCACAATTATATGAATAACTCATAATCATAATTATGATTCAATTTCCTTTTCGCACCTGTGGCTAAGATAATTTTCATCACCTATCTTCACCGAAACATCAAAAATCATGGTTATACCAAATCACAATTCATGCTCATAATCATACTTTCGTAAATTCATCTTTGACTACTACCAAAGATATACAAGCTCATATAACTAATAACAAAGCAGTTCATCTTTGCACTACAAAGCCAAAGATATACAACAATCGTTAAACTAATAACCAACAGTCCATCTTGCACTACTACAGCCAAAGATATACAAATCATAAAACCAATAATGCTGAGACTCAGCTTAATAAATAAACCACATCATCGAATCATCCCTGCACCACGGCCAAGGATATTTATTAAATCACATCCATGAATTAATATTTCATTGCTGAGACTCAGCTCAATAATTAATCCACATCATCGAATCATCCCTGCACTACAGGCCAAGGATATTCGTTAATATCACGATCACGAATTATCTATGCACTATGGGCCAAAGATAATCATGTTTTCATCAACGGTCTTGATCATGCCATAAAATAATTCATCTTTGCACTCTTGGCTGAAGAGAATCCATAGCCATAATCATACCAAAAACTGTCCATCAATGCACTACGGGCTAATGAGGACTTTTTTCACATCATTTGTAACATTACGGTCATGATTATATCGAATAATTCCTGGTCATAATCATACCAAGTCCATCTATGCACTACAGGCCACAGATGACTTTCAACATAATATAAACATGAGAATGATGACAATGATATAAGCATTAATCAAACGAAAACAAGGATAAATATTAAAGACTTTAAATTTTTCCAAATTTTATCAATCACTTAATCAACTCATAATCTAATATTATAACAATATTTTAATCACTTCTTAAACTTATAAACAATTTATTTTAATTGTTTACATTTTACCAAATAATGCATTTAATCATTCAAAAATGCCATACTCATAAGATTTCATCACCAATGATTAAATCCCTCATCAAAAATATGCATATACCTTATATAGGATTTTCAAGCCATAAAATCCTGTTTTCCAACTTTGTTACTTCATATAACATATTTAACTCATATGTTTGTAACTAAAATATTTTTATGAAAAATACCAAATCAGTCCCAAAAATATTTCTTTTCTGGGATTTAGCAGAATATAGTCCCATAATGAACATATATTTTTCTCAGAATTTTTAAAATTCATTTACTATTTTTTAAAAAATAAATTTCTAATTAATTCCTTAAGAAATTAGCTACCTCAAGTTTAACTCTAGAAATTCCCAAATCTTGGCAGGATCTTACACATGTTAACATGAGCTTTCAGTTTAAATTTCATGGTCATCGGAGTTATAGAACTCCGATTATAGCATTTTTTGTCAGAAAAACCTAAATATTGAAATGGTCATAACTTGCTCATTTTAAGTCGGAATGAGCTCACACCTTATACTATATACTTTCATGTCCCAAAAGGCCGGAATTTTTCTCACAAATTAAGTGGCCAAACAAAATTTCTTCTAAAAATCAGATGACAAAGATTTTGGTAATTTCACATTTTGACTCCTTTGCTAAAATCACCCACACAAAAATCTACAACAGTTTTTCCAGTGATTCCACTTGGAGATGCTACAAAACTCATAGATCTAACTCTAGAACTTGACCACACTCAAAAATTCAAAATATAATAGGAGATATGGTCAATTAAATTTCATGTTCCATTTTCACCAAAATCTGATTTTCAACCCTTTGTGATTTCTAAGAAACTTTCATGTTTTCATTTAATAACCAACATAACTCATCATAACACTTACTAATACTTCATATACCCATGATTTTCATCAGTCCAATCCTTTTATTATGACTCTCATCATAATCAACGTAACCAGATAATTTCCACAATTTAATAAGGAATGAATATAAAAGATCATTCATCATGCATATGGTAATCCACATAGACAGGTTATTCTAACAGAATAATAAAGGATGGAATAACAGAAGGATTCACCATGCATGTGATAGAGAAAACACGCATGAAAAAGTTATTCCCAACAAAATAATAAATAATGGAACCAGTCCCACAGAACGTTACGACAGGGATATTCGACGTAATAATAAATGCGAAATAATAAATAATGGAACCAAGTTCGGTGTAAAACGCACAGACAAGATATTCCGACAGAATAGTAAAGAATGAAATAATAGAAGAATTTCACCATGTATGTGGTACTTCGCATAAAAAGGTTATTCCAACATAATAATAAGTAATTGAATAACAGAAGAATTTCACCAAGTATAGGGTAGTCCGCGTATACAGGTTATTCCAACAGAATAATAAAAAATGGAATAACAGAAGTTCTCTTCATGAATCTGAAAGAAATAATACCCCTTACGAGTACAACAAATAATATCCCTTACCTGTGAAAGAAGAGTATTCCGACTGGTAGGGCGAGGATACACTCGAAAAAAAATTGTATTACGCTCAAAGCTTTCTTAAACTCTAAAGAAATACGCTCAAGATTATAGAAGAAGAACTTTCTCTATAGTTTCTCTCTCTAGAGTTTCAGTGAATTCGTAAGAAATAATTAAGGAATGAGCTTCTATTTATAGAAGAATGGACTGCATAGTAACTAATTCATGAACGGTCCAGATTTAAAGCAAAATCTTTTAAATAAAATATAATATATTCTATTTATAATCTAATAAAACGAATAACTTTATAAAACTATTCTGTTTATATAAAAAGATTTTACTATGCAAAATACTATGCAGGCACTATGCAACACTATACATAATAAAATATAATATATCCTATTTATAGAATAACTTTATCAAAGTATTCTATTTTATATAAAAAGATTTTACTATACAAAATACTATGCATAATAGAATATAATATATTCTATTTATAGAATAACTTTATAAAAGTATTACATTTTTATAAAAAGCTTTTACGTTTTTATTACATTAATAATACTAATAAAACAAAACCGAGTGACTTATCACGTAAGCATTAATAATCAATACCGGTGCTACTATGCAACCACGCCAGACATCGTATTTTTTTACTATCGAGTAGTTCAACGGTTTTAACGGTAAAACTTTCCGCCGTTATTTTTATAAAAATATTTTTGTCGTTTTCTCAATCCGACAATAATTACGTTATGGGGTCCATCAATGATTGTATGCCGCATTGGATATTTCCGACAAAAAGAATATTTTATATCAACTTGCTTACTTTGCAAAAAATTTCACATATTACCCTTAACTTTAAACTTTTATCAATTTAACTATTTACCAAAATAAAAAAAATTTGAATACTTTTATTTCATAAAATTCAGGGTCTCACACAACTCCTTGAACTGCTTGGCTGTGACAAACCGCGCGTTGCTATCATTTCCACCCTTATTTTGTACATGAGTCTCCTTCGTCAGATTTTGCATGAACTACAAAAAGTTTCTAAACATCCCATCATTCATCGTTTGCTCGTTAATGTTGTTTACAGGAGGAATATCGCTATCCTGTTGCACGTTCTCCTGATTGGTGACTAAAGGTGTTTCCACAGTCTCATACACTCCATTGTTAACGTTCTCAGCTGCCATTCTTAAATACTGCCATAAAACAAGGGTTAATTAAATAAATTAACATATCACATAATATTCCTATATTATGACCGGCCAACAAATAAGCTTAGGTAGGACACAATAACGAAGGATTTACCCGTCTCTCCCCTCCTAGTTCTAGTCTCACATCTCAGCCAGGGATCATATCCCTAAGCTTTGATACCAACTGTGACGCCCCCAAAATAGGTCCATTCTATCCAACCCATTCTAAGTCGCCAAATACATGGTACAGAAACAACTACAACATCATTAATATAATTGTCGTGCAAAATACGACAACACATACTGAGAGTTTAAATACAATATTGTCTTCTAGACAATATCAACACCCAAATAAAGTCCTCATTACAATTATTAATGTACTATGTTACAAAAATAGTGAGGACTGCTAAAACAACTGTCTAGGACCATCACTCTATACCCCGACTGGTTCCTGCTATGTTCTCGCTTCCTGAGAAGAAAAATGGAACAAAAATGAAAAGGGTGAGCTCAACCAGCCTAGTAAAGAATATTATGACTAAGATAATATACAACAAATTATCCTTAGTCTTCAACAGGGAAAAATCTGATAGAATACAATAGACAACAAGTTTTAGATCAACAACTGCAGCGGAAACAACAATTCATTAGAAGAGTTAAGTAGAGAATGAAATCTACTATCATCTATGAATTTAAAAGTCCATCATCAATATTTTATCCCTATAACATCAATCAATATACATCTTGAATCAAATATTCATCTTTGCACTACGGGCCAAAGATATTCATTTGTATTACCAGTTGGTCATGTTCATCTCAACACATGTTCATCTCAACACTACGGGCCAAAGATATTCATCAGGTAATCATTCATCTTTGCACTACAGGTCAAAGATATTCATCAAGTATCACCATTAAGGACTGAGGATGATGAAAAACATTTTAGAGAACGAATCCAGTGAGACAGAAGGACAAATATTAGGGATTCGTATTTCGGTTTATCCAAATTCAATAATACTCCATAATAACCAAGTGTGAAATAGAATTCAAAAATAAAGATCAAAACATGGATACAATCAAAGATAGTAACCATAAAAGACATTTGGGACGAAAAAAGAGAAAATTTCATTTTTAGGTGAATAGTGTCGTATTCGTGAATAGTGCCGTATACGTGAATAGTAACCCCAACACAAAAAGGTAGAAATTCCGCAATAAACTTCATAACAATATCTCAGCATAATGATATTGAAGAAAATAATATCATTTAAGAAGAAAATAACATCCCTTACCTCAAAGAAACAGTACTTCGGAATGAAAGGTCGGATGTGATGTTGAATGAAACTTGTACTGAATTGCAAATCTCAAAGTATCTAAATACTCACAAAATACGCTAGATAATATAGAGAGAGAAAGAGAGAAATCTTATGTTTCTGGTGTGATTTTCAATTCTATCTTAGCCATCTATTTATAGGAAAATGTTAGCACGCCGTAGCAGACTTGACCTGCTACCTGATGGCTTTACCTGCTACTATTGCCACCCACCACATTTGAAATAAAATTCAGCACATTTCTTCAACAACCATAAGTGGGGCCCAGTCATTTTAGAATTTTCCACCAAAATAATTTATAAACCTAATTTCTGAATCAGTCACCTCTTAAAATTCATAAGAAATCATACGTTCATTTTTAACGGTTCAAAATTTGTGGACATATACTCAACTTATATATGTATAACATATCCAAAAATCACAACGATCCAACGGTCAGATTAAAAATTATAACTCACACAATAGAGCTTTAAGAACACCAATTTGATCTTTAATACCTTCATTCCGACAAAATACTGATAAAACACCTCAACATTAATTCCATTATAAATAAATCCATCATTTATATCCACATCAAATAAATATTTCCTTATCATATAAATCAATAATTAATTATTCACAAATAATATTACAGAATCATAATTATGACAACCAGGCCGTTCCCAAGAAAGAGGGGGCTTTCCGATAAGGATTTCTCCTTACTGGCGCGCAATTAGGTGACCAAATCTCTCCTTGATAGAACTTTCTAGACATTGCCAATAATGCTATTTAATAATATTATTCAAATAATATGAATTATTGATCTGATAATGGGAAATACTGTGCAGTGACAATTATTGAAACAACAATAATATAAAATATCAACGCAACGATTATTGAATCAATAAAATAAAAATATTGAGCAATAATTCTTTGTAACAATTATTGAGTAGTGCCTTTTACGTAAGAATCAATAATTCAAAAATATCGTGTGCAATACTGGTATTAGCTTCTTTGTGCAACCACACGTATGACATCGAATTTTAACCACCGGGTATTCCAACAAAGGTTAATAGCAGAATAACGCCGTTATTTAAAAAAACTCAAACTTGTCATTTTCTTCATCCGATAATTATTATGTTATGAGGCCCATGAATGGCTGCGCCGTCGCACTAATATTCCCTGACAACAAGAATATTCCACGACCAAACGAATATTCCTCGACAAAAATGAATATTTTATAACCACTTGCTTATTTTGTAAAATTTGCACATTTCACCCATAACCAAAATATTATATCAAATTAACTCCTTATTATTCACAATAATAATTAGAGGAAATTCGATTTTATTTTAAAAAAAATTTGGGGTCTTACAACTGGTGCAATTCTTTTAGTAGAACAACCAAGTCTGTGATTTGTTTACTCAATCCATCAAATTCTTCTCGGGAAACAGCGTTAGACTGGTCGGAAGAAGACATGATTGGCTGTAGGCTCGTGGCCTTTTTAGATTTTAAGCGGGTAACATGCCCAATTGCTTCCCTACAAAAGACTTGTGTAGTTTAGTCTTTGGGTAAATGTAAAGACTTTCGTGCAGAGTGTCGACGTCGGGATTTTTTGATGTCCCTTTTCGTTACTTGTTCTTTGGTGTTCTCATGTTAATGTGAGATTTGTTTGAAAAAACATGTGAAAAAGGTCCGACATGTGTAATGTCGACGATTGGACTTTAAGAGTCGCCATTTGGTGTATTTAACAGGTTACACCAATGCAACCGAAAAGGTTTGCACATTGACCCAGTGATGTGACACTGCTAAACGGGTTTGTGAAACCGAGATTCATTAAGAGTTCGGGGGCTTGATTCTGCGGAGGGAAGGTGTTAGGCACCCCTCGACATCCGTGTTGCCACGGTGACCGCCACTTATCAAAGAAAGTATTATATGAATGTGTGTGTGTGTGTGGATCAATGTGCAATTATTTGGAAAGTAGTGTGAGGCCTCGTTCGCACCTATATACACTGGGCTTGAATTTATAGAAAAATCCAGTTTTAACCAGGATATAACAATGAAGTTTTATAAAAAGAGGTGTTCAAACCCTGTGCTCAATAGGAATTGAGACCTTTTCATACTTCCATTTTATTGTCTAAATGTTCGGCTTGTTTGCTTTTACTTTCGAGATGCGAAGCATCTGCGAGAAAATAATATACAGCAATGTCGAACTCCTTATGGGCATGACAGCCATCCAAGGAAATTCAGACACTATAAATAATGTACAAGTCGCCATAAGTGAGGAAAAGTCCATCATGGGAACCGAATCTAGATTTATTAGACTGAATCTGTGATCACATGATTCCTAGGCTCACAGGATACTACAATTTGTATGGAAAGCAGTAAGTAGTTATATATATATAAGCTGTAAATATATATATATATATATATATATATGCATGATCAACCACCATGAAGCAACTCCATGGGGGATCAGAAATGTAAATAAAGCAATAAATGCTATCAACCGCCACATTAAATGAACTCAAAGTAAGGACTTGAATGTAAATAAAGTCAAAAAGCTATCAATCGCCACGAGGTGAACTCCAAGCGGGACGGGAATGTAAAATATATATATATATATATATATATATATATGTACATATATATAAAAGCAAATAAATGCTTGGATATAAAATCCGTGCTCATCGAGATATGTCCAAATAATAATTATATATATATATATATAAAAGCAATTAAACGCTCGAGGCATCAAGTCAGGCTCATCGGAAAGAGTTCGACAACGGTTTATATATATAAATATATATATATAAAAGCTAATAAATGCTCCAGACCGAAGTCTAGGCTCAATCGAGGCATAACTCGATAATGTTAGTCCATATAAATATATATACATATATATATATATAAGTATATATACAAACAAAAATGAAAACCACGGACCGAAGTCCGGGCAAACACACTCACACGACACTCAACGTGTACAATAGTGTGTGATAATATGAGAAGAAAGCTTTATAGAATGTGAGAAGGCTTACAGTGGGCTGCCAAAGTAGACTTCTATGACTATTTGGATAAATACTCAGCTCCCGCCGGACAAAAGATAGCTATATGTGAGCTAACAGAAAAGGAAACACTCAATATGGGTGTGTACAGAGCAAAATGGACAGGGCTTCCTCGCCTTTTTTCTCTCTTCTCCCTCTCAAATGGTTGACCCCTCAGCTTATATTTATAAACTGATGGCCGCAGGTGTACTGCGTCGTACATGATTACACTACACTCGCTGGTGGTCGTGGGCCGGCTTCATGGTTCCATCGTCTCAAAGTACGTACATTTACGCACTGTAATATCCGCTCAAACTTACAGAACTTCAATCCGAGCTTTCGAACGAGGTATATGTGACCTTCTTCGGATAGCTTGTGTCGAGAGTTACGCAATAACATGGATTAGAGGTTGTACGAAGTCAGGAAGAGGGGACCATGCCCATGGTCTTCAAGCTTCAAATTCTATCCAAAGTATTGCTACGCGTAATAGTCACTCGGGATTAGATATCCTGGTTCTTGAAGGACATAGTTGTATGTATGCATGTATTGAAATGTCGAGATGACGTGCAGGTGATGTGGAAGCAAGATGATGTTTGACTCTTCGTCGGGGTTATAGCCGGTTTGAGTTGAAAGTAGACGTTGTTCAGGGTTACATCTGAGATTGGACTACTTGTTGGTATGCTGTGATATCATCTTGTGAGAGAGAACGTTGAGGTGGTAAGATGACGTTTTAACTCCTCACCGGGGTTATCGTCGGTTCAAGCAGAAAGCAGACGTTGCTCAGGGTTACATCTGAGATTGGACTGCTGCAAGTATTTGAATGTCGCAATGTCATCTGTAAGAGAACCTGTCTTCCCGGTATTAGCTCCGGGTCTGAGGTATGAGTGCCTCGGCAGGAGGGCTGAGATTGAAGCTGATAGCATGTGTTTGAAATAAGCATTTCCGGAGTTATCGCCGGAACTGCAACAGCATTCCTTGGAGTTATCGCCAAGGACGAAACTTGGGGTTATCTCTGAGGTTGGAACTGATCCTTCCGGTGTGTATTCTAGATGTTGAGAATGAGACTCCCGGGGTGTGTTCCGGGTTGTGGTTGAGACTCCCGGTGTGTGTTCCAGGTTGTGAACTGATCCTCCGGTAGTATCCGGAATAGAGACTGAATTTCAAGTCGTGAGTTTTAATACAATATTATCTCGTAGATAGATCCAAACTCAAATTGTTACAATGCCATATAAAATACAAAGAAAGAAATATTTTAAGACCCCAAAGAAGAACGAGAAGATTACTATCATATTCATTCTAATGAGGTGCACTTTTGACGCTTTTTCAAAGCTCAAGTTCTCATCACCCTATTTTTTGTTCGCCAAAATCAATTATTAAGTGACGTATAAAATATGACATACACACATCTTAGGTCCTCAATACAATTATCGTTACATACGTCATGCCGCTTTTATAATGTATTGAGAAACTTCGACGGTCTTGGACCATCACACTATTTTCTCATTATCCCCGCTCGACCCAAATTACACTCTTATTACCCGAAAGGAATTATGAAGCA
The DNA here is from genome assembly GCA_020205615.1 of Panax quinquefolius. Classification (NCBI taxonomy): domain Eukaryota; kingdom Viridiplantae; phylum Streptophyta; class Magnoliopsida; order Apiales; family Araliaceae; genus Panax; species Panax quinquefolius. The sequence continues at coordinate 64,263,233 of CM035159.1, forward strand.
AAAGGGAGAGCACAAATAGCCCAAGAAAGAATATCATGACTAAAGATAATTAAATTATCAATAGCCTTCTTCATCAATAATAAATCGTAGATTTAGAACATATGGTAGATGATAAAACTTTTCAACCATAGTTTCAAATGAACGAGCAATCCATTAGAAGAGTCAAATAGATCATCGTGTCTATTATCTTCTCCATGTTAAAAGTCCACCAATAATGTTTTATCCTCGTAACATCAATCAACAATTCCTATCCACAATCATATGAATAACTCATAATCATAATTGTGATTCTAAATTCTCTTCGCACCCAAGACTAAGATAATTTTCATCACCTATCTTCACCGAAACATCAAAAATCATGGTTATACCAAATCACAATTCCTCGCTTCATAATCATACTAATAAATTCATCTTTGCACTACTACCAAAGATATTCATTAACAATTTATTCTTTGCACTATGTGCCAAAGACATACAATCGTATTTTAGAAGAGTCAAGTAGAGCATGATATCTACTATCTTTTACTTAATTAAAAGTGTATAATCAATATTTTATCGCCGAGACTCAACTTAATAAATAATCCACATCATCGAATCATCCCTCGCACTACTACTATGGCCAAGGATATTCATGTAATCATCAATGGTCATGATTATACCAAATAATCCTCGGTTATAATCATACCAATAATCGGCCCATCAATGCACTACGGGCCAATGAGGACTTTTACCACATCATCTATAATATTACGGGTCATGATTATACCGAATGATCCTCGTCATAATCATACCAATAAACAGCTCATCTATGCACATAAGCCAAAGATACTCATCAATCAATAGTTCATCTTTGCACGTAAGCCAAAGATATACAAATCGTAAAAAATAATAATCAATATCCATCTTTGCACGTAAGCCAAAGATATACAATGTAAAACCAATAATCAACAATCCATCTTTGCACGTAAGTCAAAGATATTCAATCAATAAAAGAAAATAATAATTAATAATCATCTTTGCACGTAAGCCAAAAATGACTTTCATCATAATATAATCATGAGGATGATGACAATGATATAAGCATTAATCAAACGAAAACAAGGATAAATATTAAAGACTTTAAATTTATCCAAATATTATCAATCACTTAATAAACTCATATAATCTAATATTATTAATATTATAACAATATTTTAATCACTTAAACTTATAAACAATTTATTTCAATTGTTTACACTTTACCAAATAATGCATTTAATCATTCAAAATGCCATACTCATAAGATTTCATCACCAATGATCAAATCCTCATCAAAAAAATCAGATATACCCTATATAGATTCCCAAGCCATAAAATCCTATTTTCCAATTTTGTTACTTCACATAACATATTTAATTCATTTACTCATAACTAGTTCATTTTCATGAAAAATACCAAATCAATCCCAAAAATATTTCTTTTCGGGATTTAATGTAATATAGTCCCATATTAAATATATATTTTCTCTAATTTTTAAAATTCATTTACTATTTTTCATATGGCCAAAACTGGCCGAATATTTAGACATTTATCATAAATTGTACTTTTGTCCAAAAATTCCAAAATTTACAGGTATACTCCTGTTATATACATGTACTCCCAATAAAAATTTCACCAATTTTGGAGTTAACCACAAGGAGTTATAAGGGTTTACTTTTAAAATAGTCTTTTTCCCATAAAATCCATAACTCTTAATCTATACATCCAAAAATCGCCATCTTTGGACACAATATAGAAAACTCATCAAATTATCATTTCAAATTTTTCCAGAATTTTTGAGGGTCAAAAATTATGAAACTGCAAATGGATTTTCACCCGCCATGCAGAATCCACGTAAAGATGCATCATTTCCACAATTTAATAAGGAATGAATACAAAGGATCATTCACCATGCATGTGGTAATCCACATATGAAAAGTTATTCCAATGTAATAATAAAGAATGGAATAATGTAAGAATTCACCATGCATGCATGATAGAAATCGCATGCAAAAGTTATTCCCAATGTAATAATAAAGAATGGAACCCAGTCACGCAGCGTAAACGCACATGCATGTGATATATTCCAATGTAATAATAAAGAATGGAATCAGTCAGTCATGCATAAACACATGCATATGATATTCCAATGTAATAATAAAGAATGGAATAATATGAATCCAAGAAGAATAATAAAGAACCATATGCATATCGCATGACACAAGTTATTCCAATATAATAATAAGAATGAATAATAATTCCAACATAATAATACAAGAATAAAGATATTCCAACATAATAATAAAGAATGGAATAATGTAAATTTCACCATATATCAGAGTAGTCCATGATACAAAGTTATTCCAACATAATAATAAGGAATGGAATAATAATAGCTCTTCATGAATATGAAAAGAATAATACCCTTACTATAATAATAATATCCCTTACCTCAAAAGAAGATCGGATATCGGAATAATGAGGTAGTAGTACTTTCTTCTTCTTCTTTCTCTCTATAATTTCTCTCTATAATAATTGCTCTAAAGCTTTAGTAAATTGGTGAGAAATGAAAAAGAATGAGCTTCTATTTATAGGAAAATATAGTTTCGATAATTGCACGTTTTGGGGGCTCAAATATTACAAAGATAATACCTTCAACTTTTCTTTCATTTTTAATTTAGTCCCGCAAGTATTATCAAACTTGCACCACCTCCCCTAATAGTAAATAATGTGAATCAATAGTTCAATCATGTGAATCAATAGTTATAATCATGTGAAAATATGAATTACAAAGATAAGACCTCCATCTATACCTCCATTTTTAACTTAGTCATGCAAGTATTATCAATCTTGCACCACCTCCCCTAATAGTACAAGAATGTGAATCAATAGTACACACATGTGAACAAATAGTTATAATCATGTGAATTAATAGCAATTAATTGCTCATTTATTCGATTAATTACCCGATTGGTCAATATAACCTCCAGACATCAATTATTATCGAAATAAATGTCGATTTCCACTAACACTAACAATCCCAACACAATGGAAATATTTTTCTCAAAAATTTTATTTTTTAAAATTTTGAAGTTTGACTTTTTCCTAAAAAGTCAACTATTGACTTTTTTGACCAAAAAGTCAACCCCGATAAATTTTGTGTTTATAGTCTATTTCTACTAATTTCATCATTCTGGACTCAAATATCACGTCCAAGGCCTCCAAATTCAACTTCGAACTCAAATTCAATTTTTTAATAACATTCATCATTAATATTATAACTCACAATATTTAACAAACTGTGTCGCTCCTGTGAAAGAGGGCTTTCCGATAAGGATTTCTCCTTATCGCCGTAAATTAGTGACCAAACCTCTCCTCGATGTAAATTCTAGACATTATCAATATTGCAAATAATAATATGAATAACTTTTGTCGTCTCAATTATTGATTTAATAATATATCATATTATGCAGATGATAATCGTGACAATAATCGAATCAATAATACGAGAGATATGATGCAACAATTATTGTATTGAGTATAATAATCGAGTATATCCGAGTGACTTCTCACATAAGCATCAATAATCAATACGTGTGCTACTATGCAACCACATGCCAGACATCGATTTTTTTTACTACCGGTTATTTTATGACAACTTGTTTACTTTGAAAAAATTTTCACATATCACCCCTTTAACTTTAAACTTTTATCAATTTAACTATTTTACCAAAATTATAAGAAAATTGAATACTTTTATTTCATAAAATTTGGGATCTCACAATCTCCCTCCTTATGAAATTTTGCCTCAAATTTACGCACTGTAGTTCAAGAGATGAGAATACCTTGCTTTCTTTTCTTGATTTTACCTTCCTGTTATTTCCTCAGTATCATGATTTTCCCATTGCTCATCTCCTCGTATTTCAGATATCATTCTAGAATATATCTTCAAAACAAAGGTTAATCGACATATCACAATTTGTCAACTTATCAAGTAAACAATTTCAACTTAGGTAAGTCACAGACACACTAATAAGTATATTACCTGCTCTCCCTCCTAGTTCTAGACTCTTATCTCCGCCAATAATTATATCCCTAAGCTCGATACCATTTGTGACGCCCCAAAATAGGTCCACACGACCCATTCTCGAGTCGCCAGATATCACTCTATAAAAATCAAATACAAACTTCATTTATATAATCGCTGAAATCGTAAGTAGTACGATAACAGATAAGTCGTGAGTTTTAATACAATATTATCTCGTAGACAAGATCCAAACTCAAATTATTACAATGCCATATAAAATACAAGAACAAATATTTTAAGACCCCAAAGAAGAACGAGAAGATTACTATCATATTCATTCTAATGAGGTGCACTTTTGACGCTTTCAAAGTCGGGTTCTCATCACCCTATATTGTTTTTTCGCCAAAATCAATTATTAAGTGACGATAAAATACGACACACACATCTTAGGTCCTCAATACAATTATCTGTCAGACGTCATGCCATTTTATAATGTATTGAGAAACTTCGACAGCCTCTTGACCATCACACTATTTTCTCGTTATCCCCGTCAACCCAAAACTACACAATTTATTACCCGAAAAGGAATTGTGAAGCAAAAGGTGAGCACAAATAGCCCAAAGAAAGAATATCATGACTAAAGATAATTAAATTATCAATAGCCTTCATCAATAATAAATCGTAGATTTAGAACATACGGTAGATGATAAAACTTTTCAACCATAGTTGCAATGAACGAGCAATCCATTAGAAGAGTCAAATAGACCATCGTGTCTATTATCTTCTCCATGTTAAAAGTCCACCAATAATGTTTTATCCTCGTAACATCAATCAACAATTTTTGTCCACAATCATATGAATAACTCATAATCATAATTGTGATTCTAAATTCTTCTTCGCACCTGTGACTAAGATAATTTTCATCACCTATCTTCACCAAACATCAAAAATCATGGTTATACCAAATCACAATTCCCGCTCATAATCATATATAATAAATTCATCTTTGCACTACTACCAAAGATATTCATTAACAATTTATTCTTTGCACTATGTGCCAAAGACATACAATCAGTATTTTAGAAGAGTCAAGTAGAGTATGATATCTACTATCTTTTACTTAATTAAAAGTGTATAATCAATATTTTATCGCCGAGACTCAAATTTTAATAAATAATCCACATCATCGAATCATCCCCGCACTACGGCCAAGGATATTCATGTAATCATCAATGGTCATGATTATACCAATAATCCTCGGTTATAATCATACCAATAATCGCCCATCAATGCACTACGCCAATGAGGACTTTTACCACATCATCTATAACATTACGGGTCATGATTATACCGAATGATCCTCGGTCATAATCATACCAATAAACAATTCATCTATGCACATAAGCCAAAAGATACTCATCAATCAATAGTTCATCTTTGCACGTAAGCCAAAGATATACAATCATAAAACTAATAATCAATAAATCCATCTTGCCACGTAAGCCAAAGATATACAAATCAGAAACCAATAATCAACAAATCCATCTTTGCACGTAAGCCAAAGATATTCAATCAGAAACCAATAACCAATAATTAATAATCAATCATCTTCGCACGTAAGCCAAAGATGACTTTCATCATAATATATCATGAGGATGATGACAATGATATAAGCATTAATCAACGAAAACAAGGATAAATATTAAAGACTTTAAATTTATCCAAATATTATCAATCACTTAATAAACTCATAATCTAATATTATTAATATTATAACAATATTTTAATCACTTCTTAAACTTATAAACAATTTATTTCAATTGTTTACACTTTACCAAATAATGCATTTAATCATTCAAAATGCTATACTCATAAGATTTCATCACCAATGATCAAATCCTCATAAAAAATCAGATATACCCTATATAGGATTCCCAAGCCATAAAATCCTATTTTCCAATTTTGTTACTTCACATAACATATTTAATTCATTTACTCATAACTAGTTCATTTTCATGAAAAATACCAAATCACCCCAAAAATATTTTTTTTCTGGGATTTAATGTAATATAGTCCCATATTGAACATATATTTTTCAAAATTTTTAAAATTCATTTACTATTTTTCATATGGCCAAAACGCTTAATATTTAGACATTTATCATAAATTGTACTTTTGTCCAAAAATTCCAAAATTTACAGGTATACTCCTCGTTATATACATGTACTCCCAATAAAAATTTCACCAATTTTGAGTTAACCACAAGGAGTTATAAGGGTTTACTTTTAAAATAGTCTTTTTCCCATAAAATCCATAACTCTTAATCTATACATCCAAAAATCGCCATTTTGGACACAATATAGAAAACTCATCAAATTATCATTTCAAATTTTTCCGTAAATTTTGAGGGTTAAAAAATTACTTAAATCGCAAATGGATTTTCACCGCCATGCGGTAATCCACATGCAGATGCATCATTTCACAATTTAATAAGGAATGAATACAAAGGATCATTCACCATGCATGTAGTAATCCACATGTATACATGTTATTCCAATGTAATAATAAAGAATGGAATAATGTAAGAATTCACCATGCATGCGATATAGATCGCATGCATAAAAGTTATTCCAATGTAATAATAAAGAATGGAACCAGTCATAAGAAAGAATCCGCACATGCATATGTGATATTCCAAATGTAATAATAAAGAATGGAACAGAAATGTGTACGCGATAGACGCATGCATAATATTCCAATGTAATAATAAAGAATGGAATAAGTCATGCACAGAACGCATAGCAACAAGATATTCCAAAGTAATAATAAAGAATGGAAAATAGAAGAATTTCACTATATGAATCAGCATGCATATGCATGTGATATTCCAATATAATAATAAAGAATGGAATAATGTAAGAATTTCACCATATATACAGATAGTCACATGATACAAAGTTATTCCAATGTAATAATAAGGAATGGAATAACAATAGCTCTCTTCATGATGAATACGAAAGAAATAATACCCTTACTATAATAACCTTACCTCAAAAGAAAATCGGATACTGGAATAGTGAGGATAGTAGACTTTCTTCTTCTTTCTCTTTATAATTCTCTCTCTATAATAATTGCTTCTAAAGCTTTAGTGAATTGGTGAGAAATGAAGGAAGAATGAGCTTCTATTTATAGGAAAATATAGTTTCGATAATCGCACATTTTGGGGCTCAAATATTACAAGACAATACCTTCCAACTTTTCTTTCATTTTTAATTTAGTCCCGCAAGTATTATCAAACTTGCACCACCTCCCCTAATAGTAAATAATATGAATCAATAGTTCAATCATGTGACTCAATAGTTATAATCATGTGAAAATATTAATTACAAAGATAATAGACTCCATCTATACCTCCATTTTTAACTTAGTCATACAAGTATTATCAATCTTGCACTAACTCCCCTAATAGTACAAGAATGTGAATCAATAGTACACACATGTGAACAAATAGTTATAATCATGTGAATCAATGCAATTAATTGGTCATTTATTCGATTAATTACCCGATTGGTCAATATAGCCTCTAGACATCAATTATTATCGAAATAAATGTCGATTTCCACTAACACTAACAATCCCAACACAATGGAAATATTTTTCTCAAAAATTTAATTTTTCAAATTTTGAAGTTTGACTTTTTTCGAAAAAGTCAACTGTTGACTTTTTTGACCAAAAAGTAACCCCGACAAATTTTGTGTTTATAATCTATTTCTACTCATTTCATCATTCTAGACTCAAATATCACATCTGCATCTCCAAATTCAACTCCGAACTCAAATTCAATTTTTAATAACATTCATCATTAATATTATAACTCACAATATTTAACAACCGTGTCGCTCCAAGAAAGAGGGGCTTTCCGATAAGGATTTCTCCTTATCATGCGCGCAATTAGTGACCAAACCTCTCCTCGATGTAACTTCTAGACATTGTCAATATTGCAAATAATAATATGAATAACTTTGTTGCTCTCAATTATTGATTTAATAATATATCATATTATAGATGATAATATGACAATAATCGAATCAATAATACGAGAGATATGATGCAAACAATTATCGTATCAATAATCGAGTATATCCGAGTGACTTTCACATAAGCATCAATAATCAATACCGTAAAGCTACTATACAACCAACCAGACATCGACATCGCTATTTTTTTTTACTACCGGTTATTTTTAACAACTTTGCAAATTAACCATTTACTAAAAAATTTTCACATATCATTTCATAAAAACTGGGGTTAAACTTTTATCAATTTAACTATTTTTACCATAATATATATATAAAATTGAATACTTTTATTTCATAAAATTGGAGTTCGTAGATCGCCGGAGAGATGAGGAAGGATTGTAGTATGTCGAGGAGAACTTCCTCGAAGCCGTAATCTGCTGAGGACGTCATGTTCAAAATCATAGAGACAGCCTACCTACGAGCCAACCAAGCATCTGCCGAAGCTAAGTCAAGAATCGTAGACTACACTTAGAGTCGTAGAGTCTACTGATCATATCAGAGGCAGAGATCGTAGTCGATCAATATCAGATGAAGACAACAAGCACAACGACAGAAATCGTAATGTCAAGATCTGATCTCGGAGTCGTAGTGTCTGCACAGCCGAAGCTAAATCATAGAATGTAGAACTGAGACTTCAACAGATGTGCTCACAATGCCAAGGCATAATCGTAGAGCTAATATGATTCTCAACAAATGATCACTCCTAGAATATCCAAAGGAATGAAGCCTCTGGTTGGTACTGCAAAGATACATCCCACCTGAAGGAAACTAGAGAGCACTCAACGATTGGCATGCAAGCTAATAAAAGATCTAAGCATCAACTCAATCTACATCCAGATTAAGTTATGAAGTCATTCGAGATGAAGTCTTCCACAAGTTGATCATAAGAAGACTTCAATAACTGACTAAGGAAAGTCAGCTAGTACAGTTGCTGTCAAGTAAATAGAAGACATCGATCTTGGAAGAAACCATGATCGTAGTGTTTGCCAAACAAAGAAAGAACTGATGGAGTGTACACTAAGATACTGGTCAGCCTCTGAAGAATAAGACTAAAGTGATTAAGCATTGGGTTAGTCCATTGATGATAAGTGAATGGGAGATCACAAGGAGAAAGCGAGTTGAACATGCCACAAATCTAAAGTGTCTTGCTATTCAGAAGGGACCAGAACAAAGAATCAAGCCATCAGTATCTGAGAGTAGTCGAAGCAAACAGAAGTGTTAAAGCACTGTACAAGAGAAGGAAGAAGTGTTCTACATTGCAGATCTAATGAACACTCTTCAAGATCGTAGTGTTGTCTCTACAGTCAACTAGACACTACGATCAGGTCCAAGAAATGTGTGTATCAGAATCGTAGAGTTCGAACAACTGAGGATTGAAGCATTGGCAACGGTTCAACCCGAAGATTGATATTCGAACAAAGCTTATTGAGAGCATCGATGCAAAAAGACAACCTCTGATCTAGAAATCAGAAGGGGGAAATAAAGTTGTCGACCTACCCAAGACATCAAAGTGACATCTCTGATGGGGTAGGTGAAACAGTAGACTACAGTGTCAGAAAGTCATGTCATGTCACATCTGCAGTCTACACCAAATAACTCGAGATCTGTGAGGCAATTCAAAAAGCTTTTAACGTCTACTTTCCAACGGAAAGATTGGGAAGTAGTATAAATCAACAAAGCTTCAAAGATCAAAAGTTGCTGATGATTGCTAAGTTATAGAATCATTAAGTTATTGGAATGTTATTGTTGACTCTACAAGTTCCACCATAGATTAAGAGAACAAGTCTTAGTGATAGTGAGACTGCATAGGTGGAAGTGAAGCAGCTTTGAAGAAGGACTTAAACAGATTAGAGCTTTACTCAACAAAGATGAGAATGCCATTGAAGATGGCAGCCAAGCTGAGAGCCGAGAAGGCCAAAGAGATAGCATTCAGAAAAGTGGCAGAGTACAAAGAAGATCAAGAGAGCCACTCTACAGATCACCATGAACCAAAAACTAAAAAAAAATAGAAGCAAAATCATGTCTGCAAAACATTCAAGAAGGGTTCAGAGTTTGTTAAGTACCGGACGAAGTCTACCAAAAGCTCAAAGACTTAGCAAATCCAGATGGTGATGGTGCACAACTGACATCAGATGAAGATGAGCAGAAAGGAGTAAAGATCACCTGCACTAGAGAAGATATGGTCCAGACTCAAAGCAGAATACAAAGAGGACCACACCAAGATGCTAAGTACATAAGATGTTCAAACTTAAAGACATCTTAGCAGCTCAGCACCAACAACACCAACAACTACAACAACAAGAAGCCAGGGCCTGAGGGGTCCTTGTCCAGAGGGACTAAATGAAGTTCCAAGCCTGCTGGGCTTGAAGAGTTCCTACGGAACTAGAGGATTTCCAAGGCTGCGGGTCTTGAAGAGTTCTTAGTGAATCAAGTTCCAAGGTCAGCGGGCCTCAAGGAATCTTAGTGATTCAGGGTGCTGCCCTTCCTTAGTGGAAATCCTGTTAGTTGAAAGCAGAAGAGTGGATTAGGAACTTGAGGCTCTGAACCACTTAAAACCCCTTGCGTCTTTTACTTTATGTCATTTATATTATGTATATTAACTGCTATAATTGTTATATATGTTTTAACTACTTACTACTGAATTAACTCTACAAATAATGTATGTCTGATTATGAATATATCAATGAAGTGGATTTTTTACTTATTCCGTTGTGCTTAAAAAGATTCTTATGTTTGTCATATGCTAATTCATGAGTGAGACAAAATAAATGAGAAAAGTATTTGAAATTAAAAAGGATCTATTCAATCCCTCCCCCCCCCCCCCTTCTAGATCTATATTGTGCCTACTGGGAACTAACAAATAACAAATAAGCTTAGGTAGGTCATACTAGCGAAGAAATTACTCGACTCTCCCCTCCTAGTTCTAGTCTTACATCTCAGTCAGGGATCATATCCCTAAGCTTTGATACCAACTGTGACGCCCCCAAAATAAGTATACATCACCCATCTTGGGTCGCCAAATACATGGTATAGAATTCAAATATAAACTTAATTTATACAATCGTTAAGTGTCGTGCAGAATACGAAAAAACATAAGCTATGAGTTTAAATACAAATATTGTCTCCTATACAATATCTAAACCCAAATTCAAACCTCATTACATTTATTATAACACCAAATAGTGAGGACTACTAAAACAACCATCTTGGACCGTCACTCCATTCCCCGACTAGTCCTGGCTACGTTATCATTTCCTGAAGAGAATAATGAAAGGAAAAGGGTGAGCTCAACTAGCCCAGTAAGAAATGTGACGCCCCCAAAATAGGTATACATCACCTATTCTGAGTCGCCAAATACATGGTACAGAATACAAAAACAATCTTTAATATACAACAAGAGCTGTGAGTTTTAATACAAGTATTGTCTTCTAGACAATAACCACTCTCTTTAATAAGTCCTCATTACATTTATTGTCACACTATTTAATGTAATAGTGAGGACTACTAATACTATCATCCGGACCATCACTCCATTCCCCGACTAGTCCCGCTTATGTTTCTCATTTCTCAAGAGAACAGCGTGAAAAGAAAGGGTGAGCTCAACTAGCCCAAGAAGAAATATTATGACTAAGATAATGCAGAATAAATTATCATTAGTCTTCAACAATGTTAAACTGATAAAATACAATAGACATCAAGTTTAACTATAAGTGGAACAACAATCCATTAAAAGAGTCAAGTAGAGAATAAAATCTACTATCTTTTATGATTTAAAAGGTTTTTCATCACTTTTATCAATGGGACTAAGCTTAATAAATAATCCACATCATCCCTGCACTACGGCCAGAGATATTCATTAGTATCATAACCACAAATTATCCATGCAATACGGGCCAAGGATATTCGTGTATTCATTAATGGTCATGATCATGACAACAACTGTCCATCAATACACTACGGGCCAATGAGGACTTTTACCACATCATTTGTAAGATTACTACTTGATTATACCAAATAATCCCCGGTCATAATCATACCAAGTCCATCTACGCACTATAGGCCATGATGACTTTCAACATAATATAAAAATGAGGATGATGACAATGATATAAGAATTCAATAAAACAAGTTCAAGAATTAATTTATCTACGAACCAATAACATCCAAATTGTCAACACGATACTTCTTTATAGAGTAAAATTCAACAATGCTCGAGAAGAATATTTCCATGAAAATATCTTCGGATGAAGCTTAAATATCGAGGATATTCCACTAATTTCATGGAGTATATGTAAATCAAAACTTTAACCAACCGAAAGATATAATAAAGAATGGAATAACAAAAGAAATCACCAAGCACGCGATAGACCGCAGCATGCATAAAAGTTATTCCAATGTAATAATAAATAATAGAACCAAAGTCATGCCTAAATGCATGCATGTGATATTCCAATGTAATAATAAATAACGGAACTGTGTCAAAGTAAATTTAGACAAGCTGTGATGTTCCAACAAAATAATAAATAACGGAACTTCTGCATGCGTAAACGTACCAACAAAATGGATGTTCCAATGTAATAATAAAGAATGGAATAATGAAGAATTTTACCATGTATGCAGATTGGTGATGTATAAAAGTTATTCCAACATAATGATAAAGAATGGAATAATGTAAGAATTTCACCACGTATGCAGACTTGATATACTGAGTTATTCTAACGTAATAATAAAGAATGGAATAATGTAAGTTTCTCTCATGAATACGAAAGAAATAATATCCCTTACCTGTAGATTTAAACTAGATATAATAAGAAGTGAAGCGGTAGTAACACTTTTTTCTTTCTCTATAGTTTTTTCTCAGAGTTTTGATGAATTCGTAAGAAATAATGAAGGAATGAAATTTCATTTATAGGAGAATTGGTGAATAAGAATTCAATTCCCGAACTATTCAGGATCGATTTACTTTTAAACGGACGGTCCAGATTGGTTTACTATAAAATATTCTAATAAAACAAAAACTTTAGATAATATATATATATAGCCCAGTTCTGGGGCAGACTCAAATAACGGACCAAAATGACGGACTAAGCTACTTTTGTTAGGTAAAGCAAAGAAAGGACACGAGGGTTGTGAATATGGGTATACAAAAAAAACCCTTACCCAACTCATAATCTCTCTACCTCTCCAGCGATTCTCAGATAGCTTTAGAAAGGTTCTCTGATTTCTTTGATTTTTCTCCAAATTCGATGAGTTCTCTCCCTCTCTATGAAGGTAAACTGAACCCAAGATTCACTCTATGAAGGTAAAACTGAACCCAAGTTTACTTTAGTTGTATTTTTCCCAAATGTTAATTTTGGAGCTTTTTCATTCGAACCCAAGATTTATAAAAAAAAAGGTTTAATTTATGTGTTACATATATATAGAGAATTCTCCAATGTTTTAGTTTGCTTTTTATTTATTTTTTGCAAAACAAGCCTCAGTACTTTCAAACCCCAGCAAAAATCTCAAGCTCAAGCAACACAGAAGTGTTGAAAGATTTTCTGATAAGAAAACCCATTGAAGCGTCCTTGCTAAAATGGCAAGTTTATGTAACAGGCCACTTGCATTATCACTCCTAATCACCTTCTTCTTCATTTCTTCTACTTTCTTCTCTTTATCATATGGAGATTCCCATTTTCCCACCTTCCAATCAATACCCAGTTTAGGTACTTAACTTTTTCTTAACCCTTTTATTTATTTTTTGGCTGGATTTTGAATTTTGGGTGCAATTTTTTTTGGAATTTTGGAACTGATTTTGATAACTTTTTTATTTTTAAATTTTCAGGGGAGGTTCAAAGAGGGGGGGGGATTGATGAAGGACAAAGTGAAGAAACCCCTGTGAATTCATCATATCTAATTTTGGCTCCAAAGAGGACTTACAGAAGAGATCCTCTTAATGATTTTAAAAGATATACAGGAGGGTGGAACATTAGTGAGTGCCATTACTGGGCTGTAAGTTCCTTTTATTTATGTACTTTGATTTTTGCTATAAAATTCAGGAAGTCTAAATAATAAATATAATTTCAATTCATTGTTCTCAATTTAAAGACCCCTAAAGTTGGTGTAGTTTGTTTGATACTTATAGTCGTACAAATCTTTGTTCCTCTTTTTATATACTCATATTTTAGAAAAAAAAAGAACAATAATTATGCCTTGTTTGGATGTCTCTAAAATGCACTTGATTCATTTTTTTTATTATTCAATCGAGCTCGATAACATGGGTGGATAGAATTTTTCACTTATTTTATTTGTAGGCTTACTTTAATAATCAATGTTTAGAGAAACTTTTTAAATTTTTATACTGCCCTAAGCTGAAATATATATCCAGGATGTGATATGGTTTCACTTATATTTTTTAGCCTATTACTGTCACTTGTTTTCTCTAATAATCATCTGTGTCATCTAAATTCAACTTTCATCTCAGGATCCACAACTCTAATTCAATACATGATGCAAATGATGCAACAACTGGAGAGAAACCTATGGATAAAGACATGAAGAACATGGATATAGTAACAGAAGATCATACTACTAAGATTGAAAAGATTGGTCCGGATAGTCATATCAAGGGAATCACTATGTAAATGTAGTTGTTTATTTTCTTATGAATTACACAAGGGAATCACTATGTCATTCAATGTATTCACTCTTCTTTAAGGACCTGTTTGATGTAAGGACCTGTTTTGATGTAATGATTTTTAGAATCGCGGACATCTTGATTACTTGTATTTTTATTGGCTATTTGTTGGACTTAGTGCAGTGGCATTGGTATTATACTTGTATTTTGCAGGATCTTACATTTATAATCGAGGACATAATGTCTGAGATTGCTGGAAGCTTGGAAGACTTAATTCCTTACGTTACTAGCAGAGGCGCATTTAGTTCAACACTGCAACAACTTCAGTAGACATTACAGTAATGTAGTGCCTCCATCATACTAAATTATCATTGAGGATAATTCTGCAGATAAAACCAAAAGACAACCATGTCCAGCACAGACATAAATCCAAACAGTCAACTCCCAAGACAAAATTGGGGAGACATAAGCATGACAGTATAGGCATGATTGCAATCTAATTATCAAATAGCAACAACAACAGCAGTAGCCCAGAAACAACAACATTCAGTGAAAAACCATATAATACTAACATCCAAAATCTGCCACATTATATGGAATTACATCCAAACACATTCAACTTTGTTTAATAGCTTAACCATTAATACTATGAAAAGCCACTATTCAAGTACGTAATTTCCTTACACAACTAGAAATCCAAAATTAAAGATTAACACAAAAGACCTCCTTACACAAGCAGAAAAGCTTCAAAATTAAAGATTGACATGAAAGACATAAAGAATGCTAGGATAACATGATTACAAATGAATCAAATAACAACAACAGCAGCAGTAGCCCAGCAACAACAGCAACATCTTGGTGTACCTGCTGCTTGCAGATAATGCACTTGGTTGTTCCATACGGCGTCCATCTGCAAAATTGTAAATCTCTGAATAAATGTCGAAAATAGGAAATCAGTCAACCAATTAAGAACTCTAAACATGAAATCTCAAACAAAGCAACCGCATTTAGATATACAAAATGAAAATAGTATTACATTAAGCAAAATGTACTTTACAATGCAATACGATGTTGTTTCATCTTCAAACCCATATATAAAGTCCATCCATTTGAACTTATATGGATCAGAACACAAATTAATTTAAAATGTAGAAGATTGTATAACACAGTGAATAAACACCATGGCTACAATGACATTCTAGTAGGTAATGACAAAATAATTTTGGTCTTATATAAGGGATTAGTGCTAACAATCATTCAAGTGGTTATAATATATCATTACCACAATTTTACAGTGTATGTAAAAAGGTTAAAAAGTCAAGTGCTACTCAAATATTAACTAAAGTTAGCATACTTAGTCTTGTACTCTTGTTTCCTTTTGTCACAGTATAAATGAAGTATGATAATATGCAGAGATATATGCATTACCCATACTACTTTCTAAACCAACAAGCCTGGTTTAAGTGTTGTAGTTTTGAATATAAATTGTTAACAACTTGGCTTTCTCGAGAGGTAAATTTCAAGAGCCATCCCAATAAGTGTTCGGTTGGTTTCTCTAAATTGAACAAAATATGAGAGAGTAGAAACACAGCAAAAATCAAATAAAATGTAAATTAGTACAGATATAAGTAATGCCCAAAAATAAAAATAAAAATAAAAATAAACAAAGTAGAAAGTATCTATACAGGAAGCAGTTTATAATTTGCAACATAGTTATAACCAATACACTTCCCCCGAAAACAAACCCTAGATCCTTGTAGCAAAACAAACCCCAAAACAGAAATTACAAAATTAAGTAGCAATCTTTACCTTTCGATTCTCTCTGTAGGAACCTTCCGCTTTCGATTTGCAACAGAACCTGTTCAAATTCCTTCTTGCCTTTCGATTTGCTTTAGGCTCGCTTTTAGATAGGGGGGGGAAAAGGTCATTTTAAGAGAGAATCAAAAGATTGGGTTTGCGAGAGGGAGTCTTCTGAATCGACTATTTTGAAGCACGGTCTCCTGTGCTCCATTGATGTTCTCAACATTCTCAGATGCCATTTTTAAAAACTGCCACAAAAATAGGGTTAATTAACATATCACATATTATCACTATATTCTGACCGACCAATTAAATACAAAATAAACTTAGGTAGGTCATACTAGCGAAGGAATTCCCCGTCTCTCCCCTCCTAGTTCTTATCTCACATCTCAGCCAGGGATCATATCCCTAAGCTTTGATACCAACTGTGACACCCCCAAAATATGTATACATCACCTATTCTGAGTCGCCAAATACATGGTACAAAATACAAATACAATCTTTAATATACAACAAGAGCTGTGAGTTTTAATACAAGTATTGTCTTCTAGACAATAACCACTCTCAGAATAAGTCCTCATTACATTTATTGTCACACTATTTAACAGAATAGTGAGGACTACTAATACTATCATCTGGACAATCACTCCGCTCCCCGACTAGTCCATTTGCCACGTTCTCATTTCAAGAGAATAAAGTGAAAGAAAGGGTGAGCTCAACTAGCCCAGTAAGAAATATTATGACTAAGATAATGCAGAATAAATTATTATTAGTCTTCAACAATGTTAAACTGATAAAATACAATAGACATCAAGTTTAACTGCAGCGGAATAAGCAATCCATTAACAGAGTCAAGTAGAGAATAAAATCTACTATCTTTTATGATTTAAAAGGTTTTTCATCACTTTTATCGCTGGGACTCAGCTTCATAAATAATCCACATCATCCCTGCACTACGGCCAAGGATATTCATTAGTATCACAATCACAAATTATCCATGCACTACGGGCCAAGGATATTCGTGTATTCATCAATGGTTATGATCATGCCAACAACTGTCCATCAATGCACTACGGGCCAATGAGGACTTTTACCACATCATTTGTAAGATTACGGTCTTGATTATACCGAATAATCCCTGGTCATAATCATACCAAGTCCATCTATGCACTATAGGCCACAGATGACTTTCAACATAATATAAACATGAGGATGATGACAATGATATAAGAATTCAATAAAACATGTTCAAGAATTAATTTATCCAGGAACTAATAACGTCCAAATTGTCAACATGATACTTCTTTGTAGAGTAAAATTCAAGAATGCTCAGAAGAATATTTCTATGAAAATATACTGAATGAAGCGCAAATATCAGGGGTATTCCACTAATTTCATGGAGTATAGAAATCAAAACTTTAACCAACTGAGTATAATAAAGAATGGAATAACAAAAGAAATCACCGTGCATGCGATAGATCGCATATAAAAGTTATTTTAACGTAATAATAAATAACTAAACCAGTCATACGAACGCACGCATGTGATATTCCAATGTAATAATAAATAATGGAACTAGGTCGCAAAATTTGTAATCGATAGGATGTTCCAATGTAATAATAAATAATGAACTCAGTCATGCGAACGCACGCATGTGATGTTCCAATGTAATAATAAAGAATGAAATAATGTAAGAATTTCACCATGTATGTGGTATCAGATAGATAAAAGTTATTCCAACATAATGATAAAGAATGGAATAACAGAATAATTTCACCATGTATATGGTACTTCGCATATACAGGTTATTCCAATAGAATAATAAAGAATGGAATAACAGAAGTTCTCTTCATGAATACGAAAGAAATAATACCCCTTACCTTAGAAGAAACTGGATATAGGAGTAGTGAAGCAGCAAAACACTTTTCTTCTTTCTCTCTATAGTTTCTCTCTCTAGAGTTTCAGTAAATTCGTAAGAAATAATGAAGGAATGAGCTTCTTTTTATAGGAGAATGGACTGAATAGTAACTAATTCCTGAATGCTCCCTAATTCCTAATTCGTAGAAGAGTTTTCTCGAATAGCTACTCCATTAACTCAGCTCTTCATGCCCCAGCGCTAGGAGTCGGCGCCCCAACGCTCCCTCTCGCGACCCGACGCCACCTGTTAAGCCTAGGCTCGTGCCACAGCGCGACCTCCGGTGCTCACATAGTAAAGAGTCTTTAATGACCTAGAAGAAAGAGGGGGCGAGTATATATAGAAAGAGAGAGCACTTTGCATTTAGCATCGATTTAATATCGTAGATATTCAGAGACAACAGATAGTTTAGACTAGGATTTTATTTCGGTCATTTATTTTTTAGAAGAGAAAGATGTTGTGCAACAAAAGAACAGTTATTGCATCCAACACATAGTCAGAGCATTTGCACCTGAAGAGAAGATTTGGAGGAAGAACACTTCAAAACAGGGGTTTTCTTAATCCAAATCTCCCATTTATTTGTATTTGTCGGATAATGTGTAATGTATTGAAAATGCGTGTTAGTACCATAGTTATGAACTAACTCTATTTTTAGGATTGTAATGTAACCTTATGATTAGCTTAATCAACTTTCTCTCCTATTTTATATAATGAATCATTTTGGAATGGGTTGTTGTATTTCATATTTAATGTCTGATTACTTGATAAAGAAATTGGTATTGATAGTGATGGAAATTGATAAATGGATGTTATTATCTATCTTTAAATACAACAACACCTATTACGACCGTAACATTGGAATGTGTGCATAATATGCTAATAGGATAGACATATCCCTATTTTCCTTGTGTGGCCTTGAGACTTAGCTTAATGACCTTGACCTAGTTATTGTCACCAATAGACATATTGTGATTTAGCTGGTTAGGGATGTGCATTTGACCTTCGACAGAAGCTTATGCGTATTTAGTGTTCTCGGTTGACCATTCCTTGATTTGTTTGTAATCTGGAGAGTTAGGAGATTAGGCGACGCACTAGGGGAATTATAATCCTATCTTGAATTCCTAGCATAACTACTTCTCTTAATTTTATAGTCTTATTGAAATAGCTTAACCAACCTCTTATTTTTACTTGTTTAGATAAGATTAGTAACAACTTTGCCTTAGTATTTGTTTCCCTTTAAGTCTTTGTCCTTGTGGGTTCGACAACTCTCTTATCATTATATTACTTGTGGACCGCGTATGCTTGCGCGCGATTTGGCAATAGCAAAATCGACCAACAAGTTTTTCGCGCCGTTGTTGGGGACTTAGAATTAATTATTTTACAATATTAAAACTAAGTCATTATGATCTTACTTTAAACCGATTTTTCTATTTAATTCTCTTTTTAGGTAGTCTTCATTGTTTATGCCACCACGGAAGGGACGAAATATAATACCTATTAATCCCGAGGTTGATAGAACATTCAGACGACTGCGGAGAGAAAAATTTGAGGATACACCCGAGGACATACTTGTTCCTATTATTATGGCTGAGGAACTTCAGAAATCTCTGAGGGAGTACGCTATGCCTCATATTGACAATCTCCAGGCGAGCATTCTAAGGCCCGCCATCCAAGCCAATAATTTTGAGATCAAGCCGGGCACCTTTCAAATGTGCACCAACATTCAGTTTGGGGGACTACCGAATGATGATCTCAATGATCACCTGATAAATTTTATGGAGATCTGTGATACATTTAAATGCAACGGAGTATTTGACGATGCCATCAGACTCCGGTTGTTTCCATTTACCTTAAAGGACAAAGCCAAGAGTTGGCTTCATTCATTGTCGTCAGGCTCCATTACCACATGGGCCGACTTGGCACAAAAATTTATGGTAAAATTCTTTCCGCCCGCCAAAATAGCTAGGCTCAGGCATGACATCACGTCCTTTATTCAGTTCGAATCGGAATCCTTATATGACTCGTGGGAGCGTTTTAAGGATCTTCTGAGGAAATGCCCGCACTATGGACTGCCAGAGTGGCTTCCCATCCAGACTTTTTACAATGGGTTGTCTGGATCAACTCGTTCGAGTATAGATGCCGCGTCTGGAGGGGCATTCATGGACAAACATCACACAGCGGGATATGAGTTGGTGGAGACAATGGTGGCCAATAATTACCAATGGCCAAATGATAGGCAAGCCCCGAGAAGAGAAACGGGGGTTTATGAAGTTGACTCTTTCACATCGTTAGCGGCTCAGGTAGCAGTGCTAACAAAAAGGTTAGACACCATGGGACCTTCAGCGGTTCAAAATATGCAGAGTGTCGTGGTTCAATGTGAATTATGTTAAGGGAGCCACCTTACTGATCAGTGTGCAATAAGCTCTGAGTCAGTTCAATTCGTTTCCAACTACGGGCGGTAACAAAATGTAAATCTTCCCACGCATTACCACCCTGGCTTAAGAAATCATCCAAACTTCTCATAGGGCAACAACAATAGTAACAACCCCAACTAACCACAACCTTCATCTACCAGGCTGAATTATGCTAATCCTCCTGGATTCCAATCTCAGACTCAGTTCAACCCACAGCCACAGAGCACTCATAATCAGTTCCACCATCCCCCACCTCAACAAGAGAGGAAGCCCAGTTTAGAAGATATCTTGTCAAGGTAAATAGCCCAGAACGAAACTAGAAGTAACAATCAAGAAGCCTCCATTAGGAATCTTGAAGTATAGATGGGACAATTAGCTACTGCATTAAATAGTCATCCACAAGGCACATTACCTAGTGACACTGATGTCAACCCGAAATGGGAAGGAAAGGAGCAGTGTAAAGTAGTGACCCTTAGAAGTGGGAGAACCACTAAGGAACAAAGTGGAGAGAGTGCTCCAGTGGAAGATGAAGTAGTAACTAAAATGGAACCTCCAGTGAAGGAGAATGCTGAGACACGTGGGGCTGAAGAAAGTAGTCAAGACAGACCTCCAACACCATCTCTTCCAACGACTATGGTCAATTAACCTCTCCCTTAGTTTTCTTTTCCCCAGCAGTTACAGAAACAAAAGCGGGATAAGTAGTTTTCCAAATTCTTGGAGGTGTTCAAAAGACTGCACATAAATATCCCATTTGCAGAGGCATTGGAGGGAATGCCTAGTTACGTCAAGTTTATAAAGGACATTCTGTCCAAGAAGCGCAAAATAGGGGACTATGAGACGGTGGCACTAACAGAAGAGTGTAGTGCTATCCTTCAAAACAAGCTTCCACTGAAGCTAAAAGATCCGGAGAGATTTACAATTCTGTGCACCATTGGGGACCAGTTTATTGGGAAGGCTCTGTGTGATCTAGGGGCTAGCATCAACTTGATGCCCCTTTCTATTTATAAGAAAATGGGCCTTAATGAAGCCAAACCTACTAGCGTTACATTGCAATTAGCTGACAGGTCTCTGACGTACCCGAAGGGAATTGTAGAGGATGTGCTTATGAAGGTTGACAAGTTCATATTTCCAACGGATTTCATAGTTCTAGATTTTGAAGAGGACAGTGAGGTCCCGATAATTTTGGGAAGGCCATTATTGGCAACTAGGAGGACCCTGATCGATGTTCAAAAAGGGGAGTTAACAATGAGAGTACAGGATCAGAAAGTGACGTTTAATGTCTTCCGATCAATGAATTATCCTAATACCCCTGAGGATTGCTTCCAGATTAATACAATTTATGATTCAGTGAAGGGGGTATTCTCAGAAACTTGTATTCAAGACCCTTTGGAAGCTACTTTAACCGAGGCTAGTACTACGGAAGAGCCTACACATGTGGAGTGTGCCAAGTGGCTCGATGAACCCCAACGATCAAAGCAATTCCACTGACAGTTCGAGTCTCTGAGCAACAATGAGGCATCTACTTCCAAGGCTCAACCGTCGATCCTCGAGCCTCCTATCCTTGAGCTTAAAACTTTACCTAATCACCTGAGGTATGCTTAGTTAGGGAATTCATCTTCTTTACCTGTGATAATTTCTGCTTCTCTAACTAAGTGTCAGGAAGAAAAGTTGCTGCGTGCT
The DNA here is from genome assembly GCA_020205615.1 of Panax quinquefolius. NCBI lineage: Eukaryota > Viridiplantae > Streptophyta > Magnoliopsida > Apiales > Araliaceae > Panax > Panax quinquefolius. Next base: position 64,285,782 of record CM035159.1, read on the forward strand.
CAAGAAATACAAAATAGCATTGGGGTGGTCTATTGCTGATATTAAAGAGATCAGCCCGACTCTATGCATGTACAAAATTCTTTTGGAGGAAGGCTCAAAGCCATCTATAGAGCATCAGAGGTGGCTAAATCCCATTATAAAAGAGGTCGTCCGGAAGGAGATTATTAAATTGCTAGATACGGGCATTATCTACCCCATCACCGATAGCCCTTGGGTTAGTCTAATCCAATGCATGCCAAAAAAGGGAGGGATGATAGTTGTGTCTAATGAGAACAACGAACTGATTCCCACCAGGATGATGACCGAGTGGAGAGGTTGCATGGATTACAGGAAACTGGACAAATCAACCTGTAAGGATCACTTTCCCCTTCCATTCATTGATCAGATGCTTGACCGGTTGGCTGGGCACAAATATTATTGTTTGCTAGATGGGTACTCAGGGTATAATCAGATTTCTATTGCTCCTGAAGACCAGGAGAAGATGACGTTCACATGTCCGTATGGGACCTTTGTATTCTGAAAAATGTCTTTCGGGTTGTGTAACGCTCCCAAAACATTTCAGCGGTGTATGATGTCGATCTTCTCTGATATGGTTGGAAAGACCCTGGAGGTCTTCATGGATGACTTCTTAGTTTTCAGGAGTTCGTTTGATAATTTCTTGACAAATCTGACTGTCGTTCTCTATCGATGTGTCGAAACTAACCAGGTGCTGAATTGGGAGAAATGTCACTTCATGTTCAAGGAAGGCATTATTTTGGGCCATCGGGTTTCAGTTGGCGGAATTGAGGTTGATAAATCAAAGATAAATGTGATCAATAACCTTCCACCGCCCACCTCAGTGAAAGGGATAAGGAGTTTTCTCGGGCATGCCGGGTTCTACAGAAGGTTTATCCAGGACTTCTCGCGCATCACCAAACTGTTGTGCACTCTTTTGGAAAAGGACATGACTTTCCAATTTGATGTTGTCTGCCTGAGCGCCTTCGAGTTATTAAAGTCAAGACTTGTCACGGCACCTATTGTGGTAGCTCCAGACTAGACCTACCCTTTTGAGCTAATGTGTGATGCCAGTGACTTTGCAATAGGGGAAGTGTTGGGCCAGAGAAGGGAGAAGGTCTTCCACACCATTTACTATGCAAGCAAGACATTAATTGATGCTCAGTTAAATTATACCACTACTGAGAAGGAGCTGCTGGCAGTAGTCTATGCTTTTGATAAATTCCGTTCCTACCTCATTGGAATGAAGGTGATTGTATACACCGATCACTCGGCAATCAAGTATTTGATTGAAAAGAATGATGCTAAACTGAGGTTGATATGGTGGGTTCTGCTTCTCCAGAAGTTTGACTTGGAAATCTGAGATAAGAAGGGGACAAAAAATTAGGTTGCCTATCATTTATCAAGATTGGAAAACACCACGCCCTCGGGAGATGCTGACAGAGTCATAAATGATTTTTTCCTGGACGAGTAACTTTTTGTTGTCAATAGCAATGTTTCGTGGTATGCGGACTTCGCCAATTATGTCACTTGCCAAGTGCTTCCCCAAAATCTGAGCTATCAACAAAGGAAGAAATTCCTAAAATATGCCAAACAATATCTGTGGGATGAGCCTTTCTTGTTCAAGCAGTGTTCTGATCAGATTCTACGAAGATACTTGTTGGAAGAAGAAATTGAAGGTGTGCTCCATCACTGCCACTCTTCAAACTATGGAGGTCATTTTGGAGGCCAACGAACTATAGCTAAGGTGCTTCAGTCAGGATTTTATTGGCCCACCCTATTCAAGGATGCACACACATATGTGTTGCACTGCGACAGATGCTAAAGGGTGGGCACCATATCAAGACGGCATGAGCTACCATTGCAGAATATCCTGGAGGTGGAATTATTTGATGTATGGGGCATCGACTTCATGGGTCCATTCCCATCATCCTTCAATAATCTCTATATCCTTGTGGTAGTAGATTATGTCTCAAAATGGGTGGAAGCAGTTGCCTTGCCGATAAATGATTCTAAGTTGGTGCTTCAGTTCCTTAAGAAGAATATTTTCACCCGTTTTGGCACGCCACGGGCTATCATTAGTGATGAAGGGTCACACTTTTGTAAAAAAATACTTTGAAGCCCTTCTAGCCAAGTATGGGGTGACTCATAAGATCGCTACTGCATACCACCCACAGACCAGCGGTGAAGCTGAAATCTCAAATCGAGAGGTGAAACAAATCTTGGAAAAGATTGTAAACCCAAATCGTAAGGACTGGTCTAAGAAGCTTGATGATGCATTGTGGGCCTATCGCACAGCTTATAAAATGCCTATCGGAATGTCTCCGTATAGGCTTGTCTATGGGAAGACATGTCATCTCCCAGTTGAATTGGAGCACAACGCTTACTGGGCAATTCAGAAGCTCAACTTTGATCTTGAGGCAGCCGGCGAGAAGAGACTCTTGCAACTAAATGAATCAGACGAGTTTTGTCTGTAAGCGTATGAAAACACTAAGTTGTACAAGGAGAAGACCAAGAAGTGGCACGACAAGAAAATCCTCGAGAGACACTTCGAACCGAGCCAGAAGGTTCTTCTTTTTAATTCCCGACTAAAGTTATTTCCTGGAAAGCTTAAGTCCTAATGGTCGAGCCCCTTCACAGTTGCCAAGGTTTATCCATATGGGGCTATAGAGGTTGAGGACCCAAATTTTGACACAACCTTTAAAGTCAATGGGCAGAGGTTAAAACACTACTGGGGCGGCGAGGTCGATCGACAGAATTCCTCCTTTACATTGGGAGACCCCGTGTAAGATGGAAAAGTAGTCAAGCCGACGACTCTAAATTAAGCGCTTGATGGGAGGCATCCCCATCTCAATATCAAACAAACTGTTTTAGCTTTATTATGTTAAGTCATTTTGGTTGTCTAGTTAGTGTCTGTGTTGTGTTCGTTGTCTATGTTCTATATAATGCTTACAGTCTGTCTATTGCATGTTGTTAGTATCTGTCAGCCCTTAGTTAGAACTTATTAAAAATATGTTTGTTCTGTTTTAGTTGTCTGGATTACTAGCTGATATGTATGCTTGGCCGTGCAAGATTTTCTGAGGTCGCGTCCCGGCGCCATATCTCGCGCCCTGGCGCTATCCATTGGCCAAATACACTCCTAACTCGTGCCCCGGTGCTATATACCGTACCCCGGCGCCATCCATCGCCGATGATGCATCGCTTATTCGTGCCCGGGGCCATAAGTCCGTCTGCAGCCGCTAAGACCGATTCGAGTGCATCGTTAACTCGCTACCGACGCCAATCACCAAGCAAAGAAAATCGCGCCCAAGCCAGAGTGGGTTTCAGATCAAGACCCGACGCCATGCTTGGCACCCCAGCGCGACCATCAAATTTTTGGTTTTAAATCGCAGAGTCTCCTCATACCAGTTTGTTTTCTTCTCTCCCAATAATGCCAGTTGCTCTCCAGTCGTTGCTCTAAATCAAAGGTCGTGTCCTATCACTTGCCAACCGTTTCCAACCGTTCAACTTCTTTCTAGCAACAGTTTGGGCACCCAACCTTCTGTTGACCGTTGTTTTCTCTTCGTCTTTATAAGTCGGGCAAAACCCAGGCCAAGGTACGATTTGAGAGCAATTTTCTTACTAAACATATCTTCCGTTTCTCTTTGGAAAATCAATTATGGCTTCCAAGCGCCCTAGGACTAGTATTGGCCCCCCTCCTTCATCCTCCTCCTGAAGCCAGATTACTCCTTGGGACCCTGTAAAATTCCCATCCGAGGAGGCTTATAAGCGCTACACACAAAATTTTAAGTTGCGTAGTCTAGTGCCTGAGCATGGCCTTCGGCCCGATGACAAACTGGATGGCCAGATGAATGCCATGATAAGTGCCATGAAGTGAGTGCACTTCACCAAACCGTCGAAGTCCGCTGTGGTAGCGGTGGTAAAGGAATTTTATGTTAATGCCATTCCCGATGGCCCACCGGTAGCCCCTGTGAGGGGGAATTTGATCCCATTCGATGTCAAAGCTATCAATGAAGTGTATGGAACTCCAAATTTTTACAAGCATGACTACAAAGAGAATGGGATTCGGAGTTACAAGTTTGATGACATTATTAACAAGCTCTGTAAGCCCGGGACAGTGTGGAAAATGAATGAGTACACTGGCGAGCGCACGTCATTTCCCTCATAGGCGCTTAGTCATTATGGTAAGGCGTGGTACGCCTTTATCTGTGCTAACCTTCAGCCTACGCGCCATGTGAGTGATGTCACTCGGGAGAGGGCGACGCTTCTTTATGCCATTGTGTTGGGGCTAAAAATTGATGTGGGGGCTTTGATCAATGAATCCATTAAGAAGGCTATCAAAAGCAAGGTCATGTCTGGCCTTCCCCACCCATCTCTTATTACCCGTCTATGCAAAAGGGCGGGTGTTCAGTGGGAGGCAGAAGATGTCACCCTTCCGCCAATATCCGTCATTGATCATCAACTAATTAGTCGCTATGCTATCTGGGATGGCGCACCATCGCATCCCCGAGGAGAGGGCTTTTTACCAGCACCTCAGCCGCCGCCATCAGATGATCCACAGCCATCCACTGAGGTAGGAACCTCCATTCATGCACCATTTCCCCCTTCTGCTGATGCCATTGATTCGGGAGCCCTTGCACAGATTATGAATAGCCTCAACTTTTTACATTGCAAGGTTGATACGGTCGCCCAGTGGCAGAGCCAGTTCCATCATTACCATGCTGAGTTTGCGAACACACTAGCCAATATTCATGTTGCTCAGGGTGGCGATGACGCGGACTTCATGCCATTCCCATTCCCGGCGCCTCCTATTTATGTACCTTATCTGCCGCAATTTCCGCCGCCATCTGAAGAGGCCCACGGGAATGATCCAATCAATGTGGAGGATGATGATGGGGAGGATGATGATGATCTGGAATTGTTCGGTGCTGATGAAGACCTTGGTCTTGATGGTGATGACGGCGGGGATGTTGCTAATGTTTTATGCTGCAGTCACGAGGCCAGTGAGGACACGGGCCAAAGTGCGAGTTTGGGGGGAAGACTTCCTGTTATTTATTATATATATGAATTGTGTTCGTCTTTAAATATTTGAATTGCTATTATTTATGTTGGTAGTAGGATTTAAGTATGATTTGGGCTTGATAAGCCCGAGACTGATGGTTTATGGTTTAATTTTAATATTTATCTATTGTGATTATTATCGTGGAAAAGATTTTAATTTTTGGATGCATGCTTTAATTTATCTTGGATGCATGTCTTTGCTTAGTAGTATTTTAAGTTTCATAATAATATATGCTTTTGGTTATATATCTTTTGTTTGGGAATATCTTGACTAAGTCAGATATTGTGTTGCCTAAAGCCTCATTTTTTGGGTTTTACACTGATTAATTGGTATACTTAATGCCATGTGTTATGGCTTTGCCCTGGGTTAAGGGTACTTTATAGTTATAGTTTTTGCCTATTAATTTTTGTTTAACTCTAATCCCCTGTCTTAACTGTCTATATGTAGGGTTAGGATAGTTTAGCGTTAAGTTTTGTTGTGGCCTTTGATGAGCGTCAAGTAATTATATCATGTTTCTTAGACTAGTGGCAAATCTTGGTGAATTTGGGGCGTGTGTTTTAGATAAATCGAGTCTGTCTTGGATCCACTCGTTTAGCGAGCACTGGCCTATTATCTTTCTAGTTTTTGTCCAGTTTCTTGTTATATTTATTTTACCGTGTTGAAAATAGTTTGCACTGTTATATACTCTGTTAATTTCACGTTTTAAAAAGACTTAGAAGCTTTAGCATTTTAGGCTCTTTAGTTCTAAAATAAAAAAAAAATTATATCAGTCCTACGGTGAGTTGAGATGGAGCGTGGAAACGCACTCGCCCATAAACGCAGGCTTGTAAAATCTATTTTGGACTTATGTTGTTTACGTGGCCTTTGTGCTTGAGTTATTAAATTCTGAGGGGTGTTTTACACCTAGTGCCCTAAAGTCTTCTGGCTTGGGAGTCTTTGATCAAAAGCTTGCTAGTGAGTGCTCTGTTTTGCCTAAAAGTAATCAAGTTCTGTCTAAGTCAGATTTTACTTCGTTATTCTAGAACTTTCGAGCCTTTTATGTTGTTGCGTCTTGTCTTAACACTTGTTATGTATGAGAGTTACTTGGTTGCCTATTGGTTATCACGGTCGACTGTATGATCTTAATTTAGGTTATGACTAGTTTAGATATGTGGTCTTCACACACACACACACTTATCAAAAATGGTCAAAATAATATTTCCATAAAAAAGCTTTCTTGGGCATTAGTACCCCATGAATAGTCTCCGTGAATAGTACTCCGGCATGACAAAGTTAAAACTTATCAAGAATGCTCAGAATAATATTTCCATGAAAAGATACTAGATGAAGCACAAATTTCAAGGATATTCTACTAATTTCATGGAGTATAGAAGCCAAAACTTAACAAAATGAGTGTAGAATTCGAAATCTGAAACGAAATAATATTACTTACATACTACAGAGTATGGAAGAAAATATTATTTCTTACGAATACTGAACAAAAATAATATCCCTTGCCTTAAAAAGAAGAGTATTCCGACTGGTAGGGCGGGGATATTCTTGAAGAAAACTTGAACTATTTTCTATGCTCAAAGCTTCCTTAAACTCTAAAGAAATACGCTCAATATTATAGAAGAAGAATTCTCTTAATCTGGTGTGATTTTCAATTCTAACTAAACATCCTATTTATAGGAGAATGGAAGGGGCGCTATTTAAGAAAAAAAAAATCACGGACGCAAAAGTTTTATAATTCATAGACGTCTTATGCAATTCACGGATGACTAAATCTTCAAGTAAAACAAAAACTAAATAAATATAATATATATATATATATATATATACACTTTATAACTTCCCATCGATTATTTTGAAAAAAATGAGTAAGTGGGGGTTCCAAATAATATACCAACAAATACTTCATAAAAATCCCCTCAATATTTTTAACAAAATTTATTCATTAATAATATAACTTGCAATATTAACAACCAGATCATTCCCAGGAAAGAAGGGGCTTTCCGATAAGGATTTCTACCTATTTACGTGCAATTAGGTGACCAAACCTCTTTCCTTAACAGAACTTTCTAGACATTATCAAAAATGCAAATAATAATATGAATAACTTTGTCGTCTCAATTATTGATTTAATAATATAAAATATTGTGCATATGATATTGTGACAATAATAGAATCAATAATGTGAGATACTATACAGCAATAATTGAGTATAACTGAGTGACTTCTCACGTAAGCATAAATAATCAATATTGTGTGCTACTATGCAACCACGCGTATTACTGTACTTTTATCATTGGGTATTTCAACAGTTTAACGGTAAAACTTCTGTCGTTATTTTTATAAAAAGATATTTCTGTCATTTTCTAACTCCGACAATAATTCTGTTGTGGGTCCACCAATGATTGCGCCGTCATACGAATATTCCCTGTTAAAACTAGTATTCCCGGACTAATCGAATATTTTATAACAACTTACTTACTTTGCAAAATTCATAAACATTACCCACAACTATAACATTATATCAAATTCACTCCATAATATTCAAAAATATATTTCGAGAAAAATTCATCTTTATTCATAAAAGTTGGGCTCTAACACTCTACATCCCGATGTTGGGACTTTAGATCTAGAGATTGGATTTTTAATTTGTTTGCGACTTCGTCAAGCTCTGAAAACTACATGTACTGAAAAGTAGTAATCTTCACACTTACGTACAACGACCTCCGAACGTAGTGCAACAAGATTAAAATTTAACTTGAGAATATCCAGCCTAGCACGAAAAGGAGACATATCAACACCTATGGCTGCAAGTTTGTCTACATCATCACTAAATTTCTTCAAGTCCTCGACTTGCAAAGAGTATAAAGAAAGATTGTGAAGCCCGAGAACAAGGTTAGCGAGACGATTTAAAACGAAGGTTTGGGTAGAGGCTTCCTTAATAATCAGTCGGTCAAGTATCTGTGGGAATCGAGCCAGGAGAAGCTTGAGACTTTCCTGACTAGAAGAGGATATCTGAAAGCCCCTCCAAGAAACAAGATCTCCACTATGATTGAAAGAAGCTCTAGAGGGAGCTACTTTAGAAGCAATCATAGAGTTCATCGAGACAAAGGATGAAGGAGCAAGGGCTTGATGTGCTGCTGATGACTCCTCGAAGCCTGGATCATCCGGAGGATAACCAAGCTCACTATACGGCAAGGTGGAAAAACCTGGATGGAGAGCATCAAATAAAGAAAGTGTCTCGACAGACAAAAAAAAAATTAAGGAAACAAAGATTGAGCAAGATCTGGAAAGATTTTTTAAAAGATTTCCTAAGATGTCCAAGGAAGAACCCTTCCAGGTTTTGTCTCCCTAGGGTTTAAACCTAAGGGTTCGAACTCCTAGGCCTTTTCTAGGACCCTTGTTTTCAAGAATTGAAAAGTGGAGTACCACAAAATCGTTCAAAAGCTTGAAGTATTCTTGCACGATCGTCTCTTTGGAATTGCGACTCTCGCGCAGGGGGCAAATGTGGGCCTTAACATAAATTAGGGTTCACATGACCTAATTGGATTAAATGCACAATTAGGGTTTCATGATCTAATTAAATGTACAAATTAGGGTTCACAATATAATTAAATGAATGACAAAAAAGTCAAAAATAAATGTGCTAAATTTGAGAGAAACCTCCACGTGTTTCGAGGCAAAAGACTCGTGGGGGCGACTCATTTTGGGAATTGATTGAGTGATTGGATTGGTGGCTAAAAAGACAGGACGATCTAGGCATTATTCTGGTGACTAAGGGTATTTATGTAATTTTCCTGAGGTCATGTGCCTAGCACATGACCACTTTCTAGAAAACCCTATAAATACCCATTCCATTCTCTTGGAAATGGGGACCTCTCTTGGAACTTTGGATTTGGACTCTTGGAAGATTAGAAGACTTGGACATTCTCTCAACTCGAATCCCTGTTACCCTAACAAAGTTTTTGGATTATAGGAGTTCTGTCACATGTCATTGGAGTAAGTGCTTACCTGTTCTTCTCCTCTCTTCAATCTATCAATCAATTTTGTGCTATTCGTGAATTTCTTTTTTTCTCAGCCAACACGGAACTCTAATCCTAGCAAATTACGATATCTTTGCCCATAAAAAAGAATGAATTAGAGTAACATTTCCGACATATTTAATCCAATGACATAACTTTACCTAAAGGAGGGAGAGAGAGTTTAGAAGGTTTTTAGAGTATTAATTGAGAGCACACGTTGGGAAATTAACAACTTTAATTAACGAATTCCACCGGCATTACAAAAATATTATTGATGCTGGCAACAAGGATGAATAATTTTTTTTTGGTTGAAGTGAGACAGAGACTAACAAACGAGATAACACTTTTTAATCATGTTGAAAAATCAAATTATTACTCTAAAGCAAAAAGTAAATATGGTTCCATCTCTTTTCCATGCAGGCATGCTATCAAAGTAATCTGTAGAACCTGTCAAAGCATATATTTTTATATTATAGGAGATAACATTGTGGCATCACTAACATTGAAAAATACCAATTCAAATGTTAGATGTATCTTTTAACATTTACCTAATATTGGGTTAAAAGTCCTACATTTGACACATTTATGTTGAAGTTAACTTACTATGATATATAATTATTTGTAATTTTTATAGAGTATTAACCATCTATAATATTGAAAATAAAAAAAAAACGATTAATATTAGAGACTGAAAATCGATTATTAATAATAGTGAATGGTAAAAAAAATACATATCATCCGTTACTAATAGTAGCAGACGGTAATCAGAATAAGAGTTTGACTTTATTAACCAGGGTACTTTAGGGTTTATTAACTATGATTTAAGTTTTATTAAATAGAATTTAGGGTTTATTAACTCTTTTTTAACTGAGTAGGGTTTAGGGTTTTATTATTTTCATCTGCATAACTGTTATGTGGATGATGGATCCTATTCACTTAACAGTTGTGTGGATGAGATATCCCATATGCGCAATCATTGTACAAATATAATTTCTAGGTTCCCATCCACACAATTATTGTTCGGACGAGGTATATTTTAGGTCATTCAATTTGATTTTTTTAAAACGGATAAAGATGAGTTGGATAATAAAGGTTTCTATTCAACTTCAGATATGAATCATTATCCATAGTATTCAGCTGTATGTTTTAACATAGTATCATAATTAAGGTCTTTTTTCATTCATGTGACCTAAAGATGCACAATTTAAGTATTTAGTATTATTGGTGTATTGCATTAAAATTTTGAATTAAAAACTCGTTATGTATAATTGAGAAATCTCTCAATTTATCACCAATTCATTAAGATATATGATTCAAATATCCAAAACTAACAAATCAAGTTCTATTTAATAAAATGTTGCGTTTATCGCCAATTCATTAAGTTGTATAATTCAACATCCAAAATTAATTAATTAAAGTTTTATTTGATCATAGAATACTGATTTCTTATTCGTATTTGACTGTTTCAGGGTATGGAAATGTACAAAGGAGTGGAACCCCACTAAGAACCAGTTGTTGTGTTAAAAATAAAAGAGTTGTTAGCTGATGGAAGGTTCCAACATAAATAAATAAATGTTTCAGTCACATAGGGGATCACTATACTCTATATATATGGTAGCCTTTACCTTTGTATAGCCAATCACAACTAAAAGTATTCTTTGTATTACATTTGGAGAGTTTCTGGCAGCCTAATTGGGTAGCCCAAAAATGGCCACATTTTGGCCTGGACTACTCTATGCCTTGGCAATATGTGTTTTTGCAACTAGTGTAGCTTCCCACAACCAACAACCTTATGATTATGTGTCACCACCACCACCTTATGCTTACAAGTCACCAAACCCACCACCATATTACCACAACCTGCCTCCCTACGCATACAAATCTCCACCACCACCACCACCTCGATACCTCTATAAATTTCCACCAACACCTCGATACCTCTATAAATCTCCACCACCGTATGTGTACAAGTCTCCACCACCACCGCCTCCTCCATACGTCTATAAATCTCCGCCACCACCACCTTACATCTACAAATCTCCACCGCCGCCATCTCCTTCACCACCAGCACCCTATGTGTATAAGTCTCCACCACCACCTTCTCCATCACCGCCACCTCCTTATATTTACAAGTCCCCACCACCGCCATCTCCCTCACCACCACCACCCTATGTATACAAGTCTCCACCACCACCACCACCACCTCCTTACATTTACAATTCTCCGCCACCACCTTCTCCATCACCTCCTCCTCCTTATATCTATAGCTCCCCACCACCACCTTCACCATCACCACGACCTCCTTACATTTACAATTCTCCGCCACCACCTCCTCTTTATATTTATAAATCTCCACCACCGCCACCTTACATTTACAAATCTCCACCACCACCATCTCCTTCACCACCGCCACCTTATGTGTACAACTCCCCACCTCCACCATCTCTCTCGCCGCCGCCACCACCGCCACCTTACATTTACAAATCTCCACCACCACCATCTCCTTCACCACCGCCACCTTATGTGTACAACTCCCCACCTCCACCATCTCTCTCGCCGCCACCACCACCGCCACCTTACATTTACAAATCTCCACCACCACCTTATGTGTACAATTCTCCACCTCCACCATCTCCCTCGCCGCCGCCACCATATGTATACAATTCTCCACCACCTCCTTCATCATCACCCCCACCTCCTTACATTTACAAATCTCCACCACCACCATCTCCTTCACCACCGCCGCCTTATGTGTACAACTCCCCACCTCCACCATCTCCCTCGCCACCGCCACCACCCCCACCTTACATTTACAAATCTCCACCACCACCATCTCCTTCGCCACCGCCACCTTATGTGTACAATTCTCCACCTCCACCATCTCCCTCGCCACCACCACCATATGTATACAATTCTCCACCACCACCTTCATCATCACCCCCACCTCCTTACATTTACAATTCTCCACCACCACCATCTTCTTCACCACCACCACCTTATGTGTATAAGTCTCCACCTCCACCATCTCCCTCGCCACCACCACCATATGTATACAATTCTCCACCCCCACCTTCTCCATCACCACCGCCACCTTACATTTATAAATCTCCACCTCCACCATCTCCTTCACCACCGCCACCTTATGTGTACAACTCTCCACCTCCACCATCTCCCTCGCCGCCACCACCATATATATACAATTCTCCACCACCACCTTCACCATCACCATCGCCACCTTACATTTACAAATCTCCACCACCACCATCTCCATCACCGCCACCTCCATACGTATACCAATCCCCACCACCACCTTATATATACAAGTCTCCACCACCTCCATCTCCATCACCACCCCCTCCATACCTGTACAAGTCTCCACCTCCTCCTTACTTATACAAATCACCACCACCACCTTCCCCATCACCACCACCTCCATATATCTACAAATCTCCACCACCTCGATCTCCCTCACCACCACTGCCATACTACTACAAATCTCCACCACCTCCATCTCCATCACCTCCTAAATACTACTACACTTCTCCACCACCTCCCAAGGGTTACTAGACAAAGTAACTAAAATACTATCATCATCTTGTCGTATATATACAATTAATGTTTTGATGCTCCAAAGTTGATGAAGGAAATATTCTTATATAAAAAGAAATCGGGCCAGGATTTAATGATGTCCTATTATCTCACAAAAAGCCTGGAAAATAAAGGAATTCAATGTGTCTATTTTTTTTTTGTTTTTATGTTGTTTTGTGTTTCTGAATCTTTGAATCTTTGATGTGAAAATGTAATTCTTTACTCCGTATTTAAAGTTTTAATAAATTTTACGTTTTCTTTTTCTATATTATATGTGGAATCAACATCTTATATACTTTCATAAGTTTACATTATTAATTGAGATGAATGAATAAATATTCTGTTAGAATATAGGATCACACCCACGCACACAAACGATAGAGAATTAAGAATAACACAAGAGATTTACGTGGTTCTCCAATTTGGGTCTTTCAACATTGAACTTGTTGTTTATTGATGATTTTTTTTGTTACATAGGGTTTCTGATAGATAGTATTTATACCTACTAATCCTATTCCAACCCTACTTCACATTACGCCTCAATTACCCATAATGTCCTCTAATAAACAACTCAAAAAAAACTCTTGTCTTGCATCATGGGGCTTCACCCCCGTGACCTTATTACAGACTTCGATGGGCTAGTGTGTCGCTCCGGCTCACGCTCACGGACCTCTGAGCCATACGCCTCCGCTCATTCAAGACTAGCCTTTTTCAGTTTCCTTCTTATATTATGAGTCACAAGTTTCCAACATATTCGCTATGTTAAAAATATAAAATTTCACTCCTCTTTTAGTATTCTTGCTTGAATTTCCTGGATTAGGAATAATTTGAATTTGTAACTTTACTATACTTAAGTGAATGCATTATAGAATGGGAAATAATTTATCTTGTGATTCTGCGTATCGTTTTTTTTTTGTCAGTTAACTCCTTTAGAGGTAATTAACTTTTTTTGTCAGATGCTTAAATATATAATATTATAATCTTATTTAATCTTTAGTGTATGTTGCAATTGTAGTAGGCCTAAAACTTTTACAATGCATAAATGAATGCATGTGGTGTGCGCGTTGAAGAATAATTTATTTGTCCTTCTATATGCATAACGCGAATTTCTAGTTAAATAAAAAACAACAGGAGAATAAGAAAATATCCAAACCATAATATGTGTGTGTGTGTATTGTGTGTTACTATATATATGTTGTTGTAGAATATTTCATACCTAGTGACACGGGTTTTCTTTCAAATTAGTAAGAAGAAATCAGATTAATCTATTGCTAATGAATTTAATATAGCTGCGTTAGAATGGTTCTAGAGTTGAACATTTAATATGAATATAATGGTTCTTTCTCAACTTTAAATTCATCAAGCAGTTGACCATACTTATCTATCCATACTATAGGTTGTTTCTCAGCAACACAAAACAGATTTAGAAGTGAGATCTTTTAAAACTTTTTCACTTATTAAAGATCAATGTATTATCAAATAATTAATTAATTAATATTAATTAAATATAGCAGAATATTAATTTTAAAATCTCCATAAAGATTTAATGAGTTATGAATTTAGTACTTGTAAATTTTAGTCACAATAGTTAATATAGCAGAGTATAAATACTGAATGTAAAAGACAAAAAATTTAAGTGATTTGAAGACTAAACAACTCTTAATTCACTCTTCTACTCTATGAGTAGAAAATCCACTAAGAATAGATCACACAGATCTTTTACACCTGAACCACTAAAGTTCTTTCGAGTCACTTAGTCTCGGAATAGAGACACACAGTCCAGATCACAAAGATCTCTTCAAGTCTCCTAGACTTGAAATAATTGTCACTAAGACAATGGAATCGTCGATGATTGAATGTTGCTTGAGTGCTGCTAAGTTTGCAATAAGTTTGCCTTCTTATGTACTTAACAGCTTGAACTAGTACGTAATTCTGTTTCGTAGAGTAAAGCTCTTTATAGTTCGGCAGAGTTTCAGCTTGTTAGATTGTGATTCATACTTAAATTTGAATCATCACACTCTTTTATAGTCTGCCTGAAAGTTTTCCGTTGCAAAGTTTTCGTTTAAGCATTTAATGCTCTAATACTCAAGGATCGTTGATGTCAGTACTAAAAAAATGGTCATTTGTGATAGTCAAAATCTATTACAAAAAGTAAAAAAACCATCACGAAAGGTTTACGTAATGGCTTTAAGCATCACAATGGTCGTCTTGTATACGCCCGTCATGAAAGGTTTTACATGATGATTTTGGCACTCACACAAACGCTTTGTGCTTTTGTGATGATTAATACAATCACATTAACGCATAGTCTATTGTGACAAGACTTTAGAAATCAAAGGTAAGAACATGAATCTCTATTTACGTATAATTTATTCCACTGTATTAATTGTATTAAATGATACTTATAGGATTCGAACCCTTCCACATTTGTAAACTAAATAACGAGTATTACAACTACACCAAAACCCAAATCATGATTATAATTTTAAAACAAAATATAAAAGGAAACATATGCGAGTTGACTTACTTTTACAAAATTACTTTCACATAAGATTTGGTGATTACAATGGTAGTCACAAATACTATATAATGATGGTAAAATTAGTCATCACTGAGAGCCATCATATATTTTATTGTTTTGTGATGACTTTAAAATTCCATCACAAAATACCTTCTTTTTTTAATTGCAAATAAAAGTCGTCAATTTTTTTTAATTTTTTTAATGATTGTCATGGCCGTCATAAAATATTGTTTTGATTATTTCTTACATTAAAATATTAGTGATAGCTTAAATGCAATCACGAAAAGGGTATATCTATAAGTGATGACTTGGTGAGTCACAAAAGGAAATTTTTTTTGCGTGAAAATTAAATTTGGTGTGATTGACATGGCCATCACAATTATAATACATTGATGACAAGATTAGTCATCACTAAGAGCCATCATATATACTATTATTTTGTGATTGCTAAAAAAATTCATCATAAATTATTATCTTTTGTGATTGTTAAAAATTCTCACAAAGTTACGTCACATATTCTTGTTTTTTTAGTAGTCATGTGTTGACTTCTAGGGTAGTTATGTTAGCTTGCTTTCGGTTTCTTTTACCTGTCACATTATTCTGTAGTTTCACCACGTCAAGCTAGTTGTTAATTGGACAAAAACATATTCTGAACTTCGATTTCAACGAATAATATGTGATCCTTGCATTGGGTTCGCCAATGTAGCGCCCCAAAATCCGGGTCCCTTAAACCTCAGACCTAGTGTGTCACGATACATCATCTTCATACATATTCTATAAACTAATGCAGAATTATAAATATAAATTATTTATTACACAATAGTTCTGTAATATTTCCCAAGGTCTACAACCTTTATCTTAATACATACCTTTAATAATTCACAAGGTTTACATAATCAATTTACGTCAGTTATCATAATAGATAAATGTCCATATAAAACTAATCTCCATCTTTTCCTTTTCCTTTGTCCTTCTTTGAGCATTCGAGTTAAACTAAAATATATTCATGATATAGAAAGGGTGAGCAACTACTTTGCTCAGCAAGTTTAAATACAATAAAGATATATCATGATTGAAAGAAATAATAAGCTTTCAAGTTTTCAACAATATAATGATTGTGAAAGAGCGTGAATCAAATTTCAATACGTGAATGATTAAATTAATAACGATGAGTGGTCAACAATGACCATGAACAAAATACTTTGGTAATGAATGTGATCAACCTTTCATACCTGATAAACATATGCAATGTGCACTAAGTGCGAATCAATAATCATATATGTGAAATAATTGTCAATAATTAAACCACTAGCATTCTTGAAAATTATTAACTCGAGTTTGAGTTAGAAAACTTGTCTTTGCCATTGATTATCGTTAAGCAATCTAATTTAATCTCTTATGAAAGACCTATCATTAATAAAATCGATCCTCCAATTAGCATAATACATTTTATCTCACAATACTATTACTCACATAATAAATTAGCTAACATTTAGCCAAATAATCAAACATTGAATAATTCTTTAACTCATTAGTAATATTATCATCCCTTAATAATATTACTATCATTTAATCATCATATTAAACTCTTGGCTAATATTATTAATCATTTAATAATATTTTAATCACTTAATACTATTAATCACTTAATAATATTTAATAACTTCTTAACATTATTAAATCATTTAATAAAATATTAATCATTCAAAAATATTATTAATAATTTAATAATATTTTAATTATTTACCAATATTATTAACCATTTAATAATATTTTAATTCTTATATAATATTATTAATTATTTAATAATATTTTAATCATTCACTAATATTATTAATCAATTAATAATATTTTAATAATCTAATATTATTAATTTTTTAATATTTTAATCGCTTATAAAGGTATCACACATTTTAAGATTTAAATATTTTACATCTTGAAGCTGAAACCATTTAAAATCTATTTCTGAAATATCTTTTACCTTTACTCGTAAATTCAGAGTTTAAACAGCTAATGCATAGCTTTTATAGTAAAACTCAATTTATTATATTATTTCTTTAATTTAAATATTTTTTACATCAATTTGTCCGTTCATGAGTCAACACTGAATGTTGCCTCATATATAAATATTTTATCTCTCTAGCACATTCGTTTATTTTTTATTTTACGATTATTCGCATTTTTGCTTTATATATATATATATACTGTTACGTAAATCTCAGCTCAAAAACCACATTTTGAGCACCGAAAACCTCAAAATATCATTTTTGTGATTAATAAAATTTTTCAAAGGTTTTACATTCTTAGTTGCACCACAAAATAAATTTATAGGTAACTATATTTTTTATTTTAATTAAATATGTAATTTATATTTATTACATATTTTTATTGCTTTATTTATGCCCGAAAGAAAGTTTCGCGACATAAAATATCATTTATAGTCAAATCTCACCCCGTAGGACTTTATTAGATTTATTATGACTTATTATTTTGGCGAAACGCGATTCGAAACGTCGAACGTCAAAGTTGCTCAATGCGCCGAAGCTCGGCATTCGCTCAAAATTTAGTTTTAACATGCATGTTCGCTCATTTTTACTTTTCAAATCATAAGCTATATAACAACAAAATTTTGGGCATGTTATAAACCTTATGGCGTAGTATTTTAGAAAAATTTCTAACCGCCAAAACGGATCACCGAACCCATCAAAATAGCTCGTCAAAAAACATGTCAGCAAATGCCTAACAAGACAAATACACACAAGAAGACGTTTCTTTGCCAATGACGTTCTTTGCTCATTGCGCTTCGCATAGCAAATCCGTTATTTTCGAATTTCGTACACGTTGTTCGTTAATCGGATTGATCCCATTTTTGGATATGTTTTTAATATCATATGAAACTATTTTTAAAAAATATGAAACCCATTTGGGGTTCGTTAAGAAGTCCCAATAATTCACTAAAAATGGACGTTCATAACAATTTTAACCTTTTTCTCATCTTTACTCTTTATCGCTAAAACAGTCATAACCTTTTCATTTCAAAACATTTGTGAGCGATTCTTGAGCCCACGCAAAGCTAACTTCCGAGACTACAAGTTTTATGCTTTGACCTTTTCGAAATTCTAAACACAGAATTCCAAAAAAATCGTGCAAGGGGACTTCCCCGAGTTTGTTTTACAGTTTTGACGCAACTACTTTGAATGGTCATAACTCTTTTCTCAGAAGTCGAAATTAGTCTGTTCGGGAGTCTATGAAAAGCTTATTCAGTGTACTATAATATACCAAAAGCCCAAAATTTTCTGAAACATCTAACTAACCCCGGATTTTTCTTTTATGGTCAGTAGTCTACTAATTTTTCTAAGTTAAAAACTATTTTACTTTTCTTTCTTTGGATCAAATTTTTATCACCTAAAATTGTTAAATCAATAAAAAATACACTAAATAACATGTAGATCTAAAGTTTTTAAAGTTCAAAATCATAACTTGATAGTTCATCAAATTCAAACACAATAAAAGGAATAAACTAAATTAGGGTGTTATACCTTTCTTATTGCTCTCTTCTTCTTCTTCTTCTTCTCTCCTTTGCCTTCTTTAGTGACTGATCTCTTTCTTTCTTTTTTCTATGTGGACGGGCGTGTGAGAGAAAAATGAGAGATTGTTTTCTTTGCTAATCTTGCATATCTATCAATATCTTAGCAAATCTCCTATTTTTCAAAGGCAAGATTTTTAGGGTGGTGACTCACCTTTGAAATAAAATAAACCACATGCCAAATTCCTCATTGTATACCCGACCAGGTGCATCCCCCCCCCCCCCCCCCACTTTTAGCCCCCTTTTTGCTTTAATTTTAATGGCCAAATTTGGGTAATTTAGCTTCTAGATAATCTTTGTAAATTGGGCCAAAGGTTGGACTCTCAAATATTTAATTTGGGCTTTCCAATTTAATAGTTGGGAGAATTACATATTCTATTATATTTTTAAAAATAATTACAACAATAGTGCCCTCATAAAATTTTTAGATAACTAATACACTTCCATATTTATTTACAATCTTAATACATTTAGGATTCCTTAATTTAGGAAATTAGTATTCAATTAGGATTCCTTAATTTATGGATTAGTTATACTCCTGACTTCTTCTCTCTTTCCTCATCAATAACAACGACAGTTAGTCATCACCCTTCTTCTTCATTCAACGTATGAATCCATGATCATGGGTGATGCAGTTAAGGTTGACTGGGAATCGTACAGTGCTTGGTGATGAAGAATTTGGAGTGTTGTTTAGCGATGGCAGAAATCGGAAAAAAAAAAGTGGGCATGAGTTTTATTGGAGTGAGTAATTTTTTTTTAATCTCCTGGTCCTGGTTGGGAACAAATCTCATCTCATGTTTGTCGGCCACAAGTGGACCTGGTCCTGGTCCTGGTTGGTTTTTAGTGGGCATGAGTGTTTAACACTCATCTCATGTTTGTCGGCCACAAATCCAAAGAAAAACCAGGCATTATGATGCAAGTACTACTACTACTACTAGTAAATTGGTACTAACCATATTACTTCGATAATCAAAGTAATAAAGGTCGAAGTATAGGCACAAACTAAAAATCTGTGGACCGTGGTCCTGATGCCAGGCTTGGTTCGACAAATATGAAGGACCGGGGATGAGTGTGGAGACTAAGGAGAAGGGAAGAACGTTACCATCGCCTGTTTTTTGACGTTACAATTGCTCTGTTTCTACAGTTTTTTCATAATGCAGTTGGTAGCCAAACCTTCATGCTAAGGTAACCAATTCTGTTTTATTAAGTTTCCAAATTATTTTGCATGTAATACAGTTGGTAGCCAAACCTTCATACAGTTGGTTGCCAAACTTTCAGACGAAGGTAACTAATTCATACTGCAGGTGTGAAGATAGATTGGTTATCTTGGTATAAAAGTTTGGTTACCTATGTATAAAAGTTTGGTTACCAATTCATTTTTATTAAGTTGCCAATTTCGTTTAAATGTGATGGAGTTGGTAGCCAATCATTCATACAAAGGTAACCATTTTATTATTTATGAGTAACAAAATAGTTATAAAAAAAAATTCAGAACATTAATAGTTACATTTATTTATTTTTAAACTTTTTGTAGGGCGAATCTTTTTTCTTATTCTCATTGGCGTTTTGGACAACGGAGATTCATGCCATGCAGTAGTGGCCAGTATGTGAGGTGTGGTGTGTGGCGGTAAAATTTAAAACGGACTATTATTTCAAAGTGTATGTGAGGGAGATGAAGATTTGAATTTGAATATTTAAATTTGAATTATTATTTTGAATTTGAATTTGTTGTTGTTGTTAGATCCAAATATTTGAATTTAAATTATTAAGTATGGCAGTTATTTGTCCTTAATTTTAGGTTTTCTTATTAATGTGAATTGTACTATTTTTTGTAATATGTACAATCTTTTTGTAAATATTTAGTTGATGCACTTTTCTTGTAATTACTTTCTATTTGTTGTATACTTATGTAAAGAACCCTTAATAGTTTGTACCATGTAAATTAACATGGTCCAATAAATTAGTTTTATCTTACCTTAAATGTTTAATTAGGGTTTTAATCCACTCATTTTGGAAATTTAAATAATTACATAGATTTAACCATATAATTCGATTAGGTTTTCTTTTTATTTTTCTTTCTATAATAAATATATACATATTTTCTATATATATATATATATATATATATATATATAATCACATATATCCTTCACATGAGTCAAAATATTTACTCCCTTTTTAAAAAACTTATTTGGGTCACCTTAGTAATTTGTGTCATGCTTACAAGTCTTGTAAATAATTAAGTATCGAGGCTTGCTTACTATATTCATATGGGTTGCCATAATTTCTAATTTGGCTTCCTGCATTCTTAATTTTATTTTTTGGACTTCCTTTAATCCGATTGATGGCTCATTTAACCAATTTAAGTTCTAAAAATTAATTATTATAAAAATTAATGTCGATTTCTACTAAGACCAATATTTCCAACGCACATGAAAATATTATCTTCAACAATTTCATTTTTGAATTTTTTTAGAGTTAGACTTTTTCTTGTAAAAGTCAACTGTTAAATTTTTGACCAAAAAGTTAACCTTGATACAAAATAATGTTTATGTCTATCCTGGCTAATTTCGACGTTCTGAACTCAAATTCGCAATCTATTCGTCGAAATTCTCATCCAAACTCAAGGTTTGACTTTCCACCATAAAAGTCAACTGCTAACTTTAACCAGAAAGTCCATTCCGACACATATCGTGTTTATAGACTTCTCTTACTAGATTCATTGCTCCAGACTCAAGGGAAAAGTCTGCTCATCAAAATTCTACTCCAAAATCAATTGTGAGTTTTAATTCCAATTCATGCGTTATATTCAAATATTACTCCCTTCGTTAGTTTTAACAACTTAATTAGCCTAAACAGAAGATTTTTTTTTTTTACATCTCATCACTAAATATATAATAAATATACAACACCTATATCAATTATTCCTTACATAATCACATGAATATATATAACTCATATACATTTATATCTTCAAATCTGACACGTCTCATAATAAGAATTTTATTCTTATTTTAATAATCTTTAAAAATTCGGGTTATCGCAGTCAATCTGCAATGCTCCTTATTGTAAGTCTTCTGTCAGTTTTGACTTGCTCTATGAACTGGGTAGATGATGAAAAACGTAGTGTGTGGCCTTTACTTTTCCATACGACTTGAGCTCTATGATTAGAGAGGCTACAATTTTCTCTACGAGCTTGAGCAGACTCTACGAACTTCTCTTTAATATACGATCTTGTCTTCACTCTACGATCTTCTGTTCACTATAAGATCTGGAGTGAACTCTACGACGAGTATACAGGCTCTAAGATCACCTGTTAAATGTTCTACGAACATATAGCTTACTCTGCGTTTACATCTTCATTCAACGATTGGGCATAGTAGTTTTATGATCATTTAAAAATACATTACGATCACTTAGATTTTATCATCTTTATATCATTAAAGATTTATAAGATCAACCTAACACATTTGATCTTTTCTACTCTAAGTCCGTGTATATTATGATCTCATTAAGAACTTTACAAAAGCTACTGAACAAATATACTTTAAACATATCAATATAAAATTAAACATTTGGACTCTAACAATCCCCCTATTTGATGATGACAAAACCAGAAGTTTTAGAGCATTCATCAATTCTACAGTGCAATGCTTGAAATTAAACATGACTTAAAAATACAGTAAGCAATTGTATTGCTAGATCGAAAAGATGAATTTATTGATGTATGTATATATTTTGTATAGAGTATGAAAGTTTACAATAGATATAATTTTAAAAAAATATACCTCTATATTTTCTATCTATCTCCTTCCTCTCTTTTGACTTGGAGGGTCTCTTTGCTCTGCTTCCTTCTTTCTATAATACGTCTATCTTCCTTCAGCTTTTTGGGTATACAATTATTGCTCAGAATCCCTTGGGCCAAAGTCAGGCAAATCGATTCTTTCTTCCCCAACAACATTAACCCCGTGAAGGTTTTTGTTAATCAGCATGAGATCACTAGTTGGAAGTCGTGAGCTAGTTGAAGTAACTGAACTCGATGAACCATATCTTGATGCTAAGGAAGAATGGCCATGATCTATTAGGATTTCTTGAGCTTGAGAAGTTTGAGTAGCTTGAGGAGCTTGAGGTGATCTGAAGAGTGGAGGATATATATATTTGTTTGAATAAGTCTCATTCTCTCCCCCTTTTTGTCATTATTAAAACCATCAAACAGCTGCTTGAAAACATCAATAAGCTCTTGAAATTGATTGGTTAACATGGAATTATCATCCCTAATCTCTCTTTGTCTTTCATTAGCTTGATCTCATTGTTGATGGAAATACAAAAAAAGGGTCATTGGTGATGGGGTCATTACCGATAGCCACTGTAAACACCCGAAATTTCTCTTTTCGTTTACTAACCCTTGCAAAAACAAATTACATAAGTGAAAAATATAAAAATTTATCACAACAATTCCCGAGCAGCAGACTATTCAAGGCAAGACGGTTGACTAGCCGACGTATTCAGGAAGATACTTTTCTTCTTGCTGCTCCATCTTCCCAGACACGAAATTGGTCAAGCATGATGTCATTTAATAGTAGAGGTTGAGAATAAGTATATGAAGTGATAGACTCCATAACATGCTTGCGTGAGGTGGTCGTCACCCCGATCATTTCTAGCAAAATTGTATGGTGAATTGCTTACAACACCTTAATCCATAAGTTATATGTAGACTGTAATCTTGGTATATGTTACTCGCGTTCGAAAATCTATGTTGAATGGACACCAACGACACCTTGACCCATCACTTATATTAAAGTGGTAATCGACGATTAATGTATGGTAGAATACGCCACACACAACTATGATCTGTTGTATGATAAGTTAATTGAACATTTATAGACAAACCATGAAAAATTCGGGAGTTCTTAAAGAACCAAAAAGAGAATAATCTCATAAGTTTATTATTAATCTGAAGTTTTATATCTCTATTACATAAGCTATGTAATCTGTTAGTTCCCAGAGGCACAATAGTTATCTAGAAGAGGGGCTGGGGGTTGAATAGATAATTAAAATTCTTTTCGTTTTACTTTGTTAGTTTTGATAATGATTCAAACATAGCGGAATTAAGATTTGTTTGATCTCCCTTTTTAGATATAGTGAGTTAATGAGAGTGAGGCAGTTATAGCAGTTATAGCAAGGATGCAATAGACACAACAGTTTTAAGTGGTTCAGAGCACTTAAAGCTCATAGTCCACTCTTCTACTCCTCGAGTAGGAAATCCACTAAGGATGTGATTTACACTTTCTAAATCTCATAGATTCCTTCTAGATCAGCAGTCTAGGAACTTCTTAGTTCACTCTTGAACTCTTCAAGTCCAGCAGACTTGGTTCTTCACAGTTCACTTTAGAACTCTTCAAGTCCTTCTGACTTAGAACTTCTTACTTCACTTGTTTTGCTATTGTTGAGTTCTTGATTGGTGCTACTCAGTTGTCGTTAAGCTCTTGTTCAAAAGAACTGAGTAGCTGAGCAAGCTTTCTCTTTTTCTTAGATCCTAGAGTTGAGCGTTTAGTGTTCTTCTTTGTTTTTGTTCAATACTTGCTTAGTTGAATCATCTGCAGATGTCTTGCATATATGTGATCCTTGAAATCTGTCCGTTGAATCCATCCGTTGAAGCATTTAATGCGTTTGATGTTTCTGAACTTTGATGGAGACTTTTCTGCATATCTTCTGAATTGCATTGTGGCCCACTAACATAGCAGACTGATTTTTCACCTAACACCTAAAAATGTGTTTTCCTCTGACCCATGGTCCTTTCCTTATCTTCTTCAATACGTTTCTTTGTTGCATATTAAGGATATTTTTAGGCCATTGGGACTGGTGAGTACTTCAACGTTTGTAACCCATTCCACTTTTGTTAAGATTTTATCTTTGAACAAATAGTCAAGGCCCACTACTTCTGACACAGCCAGATGATACTCTATGATTCAGATCGTGGTGTCTCGCCACCTTGGTGCTTGATGCTAGCAAACAAGAACACTATAATTTCTCTTAAAGACTGGCACACTACGATCTTCACTTGCTTGTCTTGCAGACTCTACATTTTTGAGAGCACAATACGATCTCTGATTTGGCTTCGGTAAATGTTTGGACCACTCTACGATCTCTGGAGAGGCCCTTCAAGGTAGTCATACTACGATATTTGATGCTCTACGATTATGCCTTGGCTTCTGCAAACTCTTGATCAGCTCAATAGACTACGATTCTGTTGAAGCCTATCTATTACATTTCAAGACATAGATCAACCTAACATCTTTGATCTCTTTATCTATACATTCATTTACAGAATGATAAATATTAAAAGCTTAGATCAACTTAACAATTTTGATCTATCACCAAGTCCATGTACATATATTCCTTGAAGGACTTCACATATAATCATGAGCATTTACTTTAAACATCAAATAAAAATATACACTCTTCCAACTGTGAAACCCCCAAATCCGGGTACTTCCATTTCCGCAGGATTTGGTGTTCACTGTAAAAATATCATCTATCTATCTACCCATAAATAAATGCAAACCATGCAATAGATATAAATAAATAAATAAATCTTCCCCTTATGGGGTTACACCATCTACATAATAAATACAATCCCAAGTCACTCTAACCTTAAACATCTGTGAGGAATCATAAACAAATAACAAGTCTTAAACAACATCAAGTCTGAATTTAAATACATGATAACAACAAGTCTTCTTCATTTGTTAACCTTGCCTTTGCCTTTACTAGTGGAAGGCTCGTCAGATCTTTCATTCTTAACTGCAATGTTATTATTACGCAAGAGTGAGAACGATTGCCCACAAGTATAACAATATAACAAATGAATAATAATATACAAATAAATCAAAGACTTCTAAAATAGGAAAAATCAGCTTTTGAATCAAGAATGAATAACAATAAACAAAAGAACTTCTGAAGGTCATAAGACCTTGAACTATGTCCTAGGTTGTCAAGTATTTATACTTCAAACCTTTAACAATTATAAGACTATGGACTCTTCTTCTCGTACTTAGGGGGATCAGCCCTTAGTATCATACTGTGCATAATATCATAACTCTAACACATATGTAATCCCCTATACAGGGTTGTTCATCTCAGTTTGACATTAGAGTCCGCACCAAAGGAAGTTTGGTTTGGATAATTCAACAGGGGTTCTGAAATTTAGAACGCTCATCAACTATGGACTAGTAGAATCATTAAGGGTTCGCTAGTCTAACAAGGTTCAACAATAACTAATATTTAAATCGAATAACAATCTCAAGAGATATACAATAGAATAAATATTGTATAACAAAATCATACTTTGAAAGATTAATATACTTTAATATAACAAAATGGACTTGATTAATAATAACGAGAATTTGCTCACTGTAAAGAGATAAACTTATAAACTCATATAATGATAATGAGTAGGGTTAGAAAACTTGCCTCGTGCGTAGATTACACGTTAATTTATACACGTTCCTTGATTTAATCTTACATATCATTTACATTCACAATGCCAGTCAATTATAACGTAACTAATCATCATACGTTCATTCTTTGGTCTAAACCCTGGTTATGATTATACTTAGTCCAATTATCACGCTTATTTTCACATAATATCACACTACACGATTAATAAGCTAATTATGGATTCAATAATTCAATTCACACATAATTGTGTTATTAATATGTTAAGGATTTATCTTAACGTCTCAGTATACGTCTAACATAATTTTATGTTCCTTAGATTTGGTTAAAATCACATTTCTAGACTTGGACACTTAAAAAAATTCATTTCTGGACAATCTGCTAAGTGGTACGCTGCTGGCACCTTTTATTAAACTTGTTCTTGGCTGCATGCTATGGTGGTGGCGCTTATGGCTTAAACTTTGGCGACAAGTGTGGTGGTATTTGTGTATGCGCGAGACTCAAGGCATGGAGTTGGCGCCGCGGCACGAAACTCCATTTCAGTTCTGCAATTCGCGAAAATTGCAAAACTTGGCCAAAACCTCCAATTAAATTATTTTTTACACGAAATTAGACATTCCTAAACATTGTAATACACAAATAACTACTACTCAACCCTTCTAGTATGATTTGAACAAGTTAAAATATATAATTACAGAATCAAAACATGTAATTCCATTGTTCTTGAAGGTTTTGTACACAAAATATAAAAATTAATATCACGGGTTTGTTATAACACCAAATTTGCCCATTCAAGGTTTGTTTTCTTCGTTTTAACATACGTAATTATATAAAGGTGTAAAATTTATGAGAGAATATATGTTTGACATATTAAATTTATGTATAAGGGCCATATGGCCATATTCTATACTCTGTAACAATATACTGCATATTTTTGTGAAACTGATGATATGGAAATCTATAATATATAGTAAAAACATGCTATGCTAACGTATTATCACATATACATCCACATAGTCAATACAATTTCCAACTACAGATATTTTACAAAAATTTGAGAGCCATAATCATGAAAACTCTAATGACGTAAATAAAACTGGGTTGAAGAGATTACCCAAAGCGTAGAGTGTAGATTAGTAGGAGATGAATTCTGTCTCAAATTCTTCTTTAATCACACCACTCAAAATTTTCTCAATGTTTCTCTGAATTCTCTCTGAACTCTCAAGTTGAATCTTAATTGAAAATACGTAAGGAACCAGATTGAACATTTATGCGCATAGTTGAGGTCAGTTAATCCATACGTGGTTTAACTGCCCCCAACTCCTCATAAGCCCTCGTTTGGCTTGAAACATAAGTAACACTTCTAATTATTTTAGTTAATCTCCTATAATATAGTTTAATAATATCACACCCAATTAAATAATAAATCAAATATCTTGCTTAATTTAATTTAAATAAAATATAATAAGTTCTTATTAATTCATGTAGTCACATAATTAAATTTCTCATTTATTAATTATGTCAAATTATTAAATCTCTGAGTAATTAATAAATTAACTAAAATAACATTAGACTTATTAAATATTTCTTTTAATTCAATAAGCTCACATAAATACATACTTCGAATAATAAATATTCTTCACATTAATTTAATAAATATAACACGTATAATTAAATTAATCTACCACAACTTCATCAATTAATTATTTAATCTAATAATTAATTTATCCAAAAATATTTATTTAATCCAATAAATATTAAAATTAAATTACAAAATCTTGGTTGTCACATCTTTCCCCCCTTAAAAGGATTCTGTCCTCAGAATCACAACTCAAGTAATTCTTCCCGTTATATTCTCCCCCTTTACAAAGATTCTATCCCCAGAATCGCATTCAATAATCTAATTAAATAAATGAGGATAATTCTTCATCATATTCTCTTCGAGTTCCCACATAGCTTCTTCAGCATTGTGGTTCCTCCAAATTACCTTAACAAAAGGTATTACTTTATTTCTAAGAACTTGCTCTTTTCGGTCGACAATCTGAATATGAATTTCTTCGTAAGATAAGTCTTTTTCAAAATGTAGGGGTTCATATTCAATCACGTGCCTGTAATCGGGTTTGTAGGGTCGTAGCACCGAGACATGGAAAATGTTGTGGACATTTTCGAGAGCTTGAGGTAAGGCTACCTCATACGCAACCTCTCCGACCCTTCGTAGAACTTTAAAGGGTCCAATGAATCTTGGGCTTAATTTTCCTTTCTTTTCGAACCTTATCTTTCCCTTCCAGGGAGAGACCTTTAAGAACACATAACTACCCCGATTCAAACTCAACATTTTTATGGTGTGTATCGACGTATTTCTTCTGTTTATCTTGAGCTGCTATCAATCTTGTTCGGATCACTTTGACTATTTCTGCTGTCTGCTGTACCAATTCCGGGCCTAGTAATTATTTTTCGCCAACTTTATCCCAGTATAACGGAGTTCTGCACTTTCTGCCGTATAATGCTTCATAAGGCGGCATGCCAATACTAGCATGGTAACTGTTGTTTTAGCCAAACTCTACGAGCGGTAGATGATCATCCCAATTTCCTTTAAAGTCCATTATACAAGATCTTAACATGTCTTCTAATGTTTGAATTATTCTTTCATTCTGTCCATCTGTCTGAGGGTGATATGTCGTGCTCATTCGCAACTGTGTACCCATGCATTCTTGTAGACGTTTCCAGAAGTTTGACGTAAAGCGCGGATCTCTATCTGAAACAATTGACATCAAAACTCCGTGCCTTGAAACAATCTCTTTCACATATAACCTTGCCAACTGATCTAAGTTGAAACTAATTTTGATCGGAATGAAGTGTGCGGATTTCGTCAATCGGTCAACAATAACCTATACTGCGTCATAGCCTTTCTGAGTTGTCGGTAGGCCAACCACAAAATCCATCGTAATATGTTCCCATTTCCATTCTGGAATCTCTAAAGGTTGTAATAACCCACTCGGCCTCTGATGTTCTGCTTTCACTTTCTGACATGTCAGACACTTGGCAACACATTCTGCAACCTCTCGTTTCAAATTTGGCCACTAGAAATGTTGTCGAAGATCTTGGTACATCTTGGTACTACCAGGGTGAATCAAATATCGTGAGTTATGAGTCTCGCTCAAAATTTCTTCCTTAATCTCTGGTATTGGCGGTACCCAAATTCTACTCTCAAATCTCAGTATTCCTTCCTTATCCATCTTAAATCTTGATTGGGTTCCGTCGGATATCTTCTTTTTCACCATTTTACATTCGTCATCCTGAAGTTGAGCCTCTTTAACTTTATCTAATAGAGTTGTACTAGATTGCATTTGAAACAGCTTCTCATCAATCTCCATAGGACACTTCACTTCCAATTTCAGCTTTTCTATTACTGAAATTAACTCCTCTTGATCGGTCAACATCATTAGTTTCTCCCGACCCTTTCTACTTAAGGCTCGGCAACCACATTTGCCTTACCTGGATGGTATAGAATCTCACAATCGTAGTCCTTAATTAACTCCAACCACCTTCTTTGGTGCATGTTCAAGTCTTTCTGTGTAAAAATATATTTCAGACTCTTGTGGTCTGTATATATTTTACACTTCTCCTCATAGAGATAGTGCCTCCAGATTTTCAAAGCAAAAACCACTGCAGCTAACTCCAAGTCTTGGGTCGGGTACCCCTTCTCATAATCCTTCAATTGTCGTGACGCCTACGCAATGACTCTACCGTTCTGCATAAGCACACAGCCTAGTCCTTTATGCGATGCATCATTATAAACCACAAAATTTCTTATTTCATCCGGAAGGGATAATACAGGTGATGAACTCAACCTCTTTTTTAATTCTTGAAAGCTCTCCTCACACTTCTCTGTCCAAACAAATTTCACCGATTTTCTAGTCAAATTCGTCAACGGAGTCACGATCTTGGAAAAATCCTGAATGAATCTTCTGTAATAACCTTCCAATCCAAGAAAACTTCTTACTTTCCGACGGCGTCTTTGGTCGATCCCAGTTAATCACAGCTTCGACTTTGGAGGGATCCACTGAAATTCCGTCCCTATCGATTACATGTCCTAGAAATTGTACTCTTTCAATCCAAAATTCACATTTCAAAAACTTGGCATATAACTTCTCCCTTCTCAATGTCTCTAATGTCACCCTTAAATGCTCTTCATGTTCTTCCTTGGTTTTTGAATATACCAAAATATCATCTATAAATACCACTATGAATTTCTCCAAAAACGGCTTGAACACTCCATTCATTAAGCCCATAAATGCTGCAAGAGCATTCGTTAGACCAAATGACATTACCAAAAATTTGTAGTGACCATATCGTGTTTTGAACGCTGTCTTCGATACATCCTCTGGTCTTACCTTCAGTTGATGATAACCACTCCTCAAGTCTATCTTTGAAAAGTATGTTGCTCCGTTTAACTGATCGAATAGGTCGTCGATTCGCGGTAATGGATATCTATTCTTTATCGTGACCTTATTCAATTCTCTATAGTCGACGTAGAGCCGCATTGTCCCATCCTTCTTCTTCACGAATAAAATCGGCGCTCCCCACGGCGATACGCTGGGTTGGATATACTTCTTGTCCAGTAATTCTTGTAGTTGAACCATCAGTTCTTTTATCTCTACCGGTGGCATTCGGTACAGTGCCTTCGATATTGGAGCCGTTCGTGGAGCCAAATCGATCACAAATTCAACTGCTCTATCTGGTGGGAGTCCTGGAAAATCATCTGGAAAAACGTCTGCAAAATCCCTCACTACTGGTATCTCATCTATTTTAGGATTCTCTTTACGACTATCGACTATGTAAGCTAGATATCCTACACAGCCTTGCCTTAACAACCTCCTGGCCTGCATCATCGTCAGATAATTCGCTTGTCTAGGCGACTTGCTACCATAAAACACAACCTTAGACGAAGTCATAAGGTTAATACGCTTTTTCTGGCAATCAATTACCGCCCCATAATTGGATAACCAGTCCATACACAAGATAACATCAAATTCTCCAAGTCGAATAGGGATAAGATCTACGTTCATGATATTACCCTTAATATCCACTCTACAGTTCCTATGTACGTACTTAATAGGGATTATTTCTCTATTTGCAATTTCTATGTTCATGGGGTATTCTAACTCGTCCTTAAGCAATTCTAAGTTTTTAGCAAAGTCATCGGATATAAATGAACAAGTAGCACCTGAATCAAATAATACATAAGCATTAACTTTATTAATCGGAATGATACCTGACACCACATCACGAGATCGCACTTTGCATCCTGCCTTTGTCATGTTGAATGTTTCTGATTTCATTCGGTTAGTTGTAGTTGGTCCTGTGATAGTCAGAGTGCTTCCATCGCTGTTTCCTCTATTCCCTCCTGATCCTGTTCCTCCAAATCCCTTCTTCGGACAATCCCTTGTAAGATGATCCTTTGAGCCACAAGTGAAGCAGGCACCCTTCTTTGGGTTAGGACAGTTAGGTGTTATATGGCCTTCTTGACCATAATTGTAGCATACTCGCTTTCCTTTCATGCAAATTCCCAGATAAGCTTTTCTACAGGTTGGGCACGCTTCGATCTTCTTCTTCTTTCCTCCTTATTGACTTCCAGCTTGATGAGTTATCAAACCACTTTCTTTTGATTATTACTACCTCCCGTGCTACCTCCACTAGTCTTGTTAATTCCTTCATTTTCACTCTTTTTCTTCTTCTGATCCTGATTATATTTAGTTACTGCATCGCTTCCTCCTTCAGCGAGTATGGCTTTCTCTAACACTCTAGAAAAAGTGTTCAATTGGAACATTGACACCTTGCTATACAACCAGTGTAATGCTCCCAAAACAGGTATACATCACCCATCTTGAGTCTCCAGATACATGGTAAATAAATTCAAATACAACTTAATTATACAACAGTCGTGTAAAATACGATAAAACATAGCTGAGAGTTAATATTGTCATCTAGACAATATCCACACTCAATGGTGTCCTCATTACAATTATTATCACATTATTCCGTAGAATATTGAGGACTACTAAAGCCATTTATCTTGGACCATCACTCCATTCCCCGACTCATCCCAACTATATTCTCATTTCCTGAAGAGAACAATGAAAGAAAGGGTGAGCTCAAATATCCCAGTAAGAAATATTATGACTAAGATAATGCAGAATAAATTATCTGTAGCCTTCAACAATATAACAACTGATAAAATACAATAGACAACAAGTTTTAGATCAACAACTGCAGCGAAAATAAGCAATCCATTAAAAGAGTCAAGTAGAGTGTAAAATTTACTACCTTCTATGATTTAAAAAGTTTTTCATCAACTTAATCGCTGAGACTCAGCTTAATAAATAAACCACATCATCGAATCATCCCTGCACTATGGGCCAAGGATATTCATTAAATCATCAATGGTCATGACTATACCGAATAATCCCTGGTCATAATCATCCCAAAAACTGTCCATCAATGCACGACAGGCCACTGAGGACTTTTACCATATCATTTATAACATTACAGGTCATGATTATACCGAATGATCCCTGGTCATAATCATACCAAGTCCATCTATGCATGTAAGCCAAAGATGACTTTCATCACAATATAAGCATGAGGATGATGACAATGATATAATAATTCAATAAAACAAGTTCAAGAATAAATTTTAATGATTTATAATTTAATTTATCCAGAAATCAATAACGTCCAAATTGTCAACATGATACTGCTTTGTAGAGTAAAATTCAAGAATAATATTCATGCACCAAAAATAATTTGAACAGAAAAGAATCTATTTTTCGTCGTGAATAGTACCTCGTGAATAGTACCCCGACATAAAAAGTACTACAAATACCCGAGTGAATAATATTCGGGTGAATAGTAATTTGGGTGAATAATAACCTGTGAATAATAACTCGTGAATAATATTCTGGCATGAAAAGTGTCCCGAATACCCGAGTGAATAATACTAGAGTGAATAGTAACCCATGAATAGTAACTCGTAACAGCAAATACCAAATAAAATGATATTTCATGACGAATACAAAAGAAATGATATCTCATACGAGTATAAAAGGATATACGAAACTGCAAATGGATTTTCATCCGCCATGCGGTAATCCACGTAAATAGATCATTTCCACATTTTAATAAAGAATGAATTCAAAAGTTCATTCACCATGCATGTGGTAATCCACAAAGACAAGTTATTCCAACAAAACAATAAGGAATGGAATAACAGAAGAATTCACCAGGCATGCGATAGACCGCACAGACAGGTTATTCCAACTGAATAATAAATAATGGAATAACATAAGAATTCACCAGGTATGCGATAGACATCATAGACAGGTTATTCAAACAGAATAATAAATAATAGAACTAGGTCATGCGTAAACGCACATACATGATATTCCAACAGAATAATAAATAATGGAACCAGGTCATGCGTAAACGCACATATATGATATTTTGATAGAATAATAAATAATGGAACCAGGTCATGCGTAAACGCACATATAGGATATTTCGACGGAATAATAAAGAATGGAATAATAGAAGAATTTCACCATGTATGCGCAGACTTGATGTATAAAAGTTATTCCAACATAATAATAAAAAATGGAATAACAGAAGAATTTCAGCATATATACGGTAGTCCACGTATACATTTTATTCCAACAGAATAATAAGGAATGTAATAACAATAGCTCTCTTCATTAATACAAAAGAAATAATACCCCTTACCTCAAAAGAAGACTGGATACTGGAATAGTGAGGTAGCAGACTTCTCTTCTTCTTTCTCTCTATAATTTCTCTCTATAATAATTGCTCTATAGCTTTAGTGAATTGGTGAGAAATGAAGGAAGAATGAGATTCTATTTATAGGAAAATATAGTTTCAATAATTGCACATTTTGGGGCTCGAAATATTACAATATAATACCTTCCTTTTTTTTCCTTTTTAATTTAGTCCTGCAAGTATTATCAAACTTGCACCATCTCCTCTAATATTAAATAATGTGAATCAATAGTAAATCATGTGACTCAATAGTTCTAGACATGTGAAAATACGAATTACAGTATAGTACCTCCATCTATATTTCTATTTTTAACTTAGTCATGCAAGTATTATCAATCTTGCACCAACTCCCCTAATAGTACAAGAATGTGATTCAATAGTACACACATGTGAACAAATAGTTATATAAGCATGCGAATTAGTAGCAATTAATTGCTCATTTATCCGATTAATTACCCGATTTATCATTATAACCCCCAGATATCAATTATCATCGGAATAGATGTCGATTTCCACTAACACTAATAATCCCAACACAATGGAACTATCAAATTCATCTTTAATCAACACGAACTTATTCATCATTAATATTATAATTCATAATATTTAACAACCAGGTTGTTCCCAGGAATGAGTGGGCTTTTTGATAAGGATTTCTCCTTATTGGCGTGCAATTAGATGACCAAACCTCTCCTTGACAGAACTTCTAGATATTGTAAATATTGTAATTTAATAATATGAAGAACTTTGTCGTCTCAATTATTGATTTAAATAATATATCATATTATGTAGATGATACTGTGACAATAATCAAATCAATAATATAAGAGATATGATGCAACAATTACTGTAGTAATAATTGAGTATAACTAAGTGACTTCTCACGTAAGCATCAATAATGAATACCGTGTGCTACTATGCAACCACGCGTATTACTGTACTTTTACTACCGAGTAGTTCAACAGTTTTAACGGTAACACTTCCGCCGTTATTTTTATAAAAAAATAATTCTATCGTTTTCTTACTACGACAATACTTCCGTTGTGGAATCCACCAATGATTGTGCCGTCATACAAATATTCCCTGTAAAAATGAATATTCCCCGACCAATCAATATTATATAACCACTTGCTTACTTTACAAAATTTGTAAATATTACCCACAACTATAACATTATATCAAATCCATACCATAATATTCAAAAAAATATTTCAAGAAATTTAAATCTTTATTCATAAAATTTGGGGTCTCACAACCACGGCTTCAATCCCTGCTCGAAACGTCTTGCCTTTCTCTCATTAGTATGCACTTGATATGTGGCGAATCTAGCCAACTCGTTGAACCTTGTCACATAATCTGCTACGGACATATTCCCCTGTTTCAACTCCAGAAACTGAACCTCCATTAGGTTCGGCGAGCTGGTCGGAAAATACATCTCGAAGAACATCTCCTTGAATCTCTCCCAGGTTATTACACCTTCTCCTCCCCGTACTTTGTTTGTCTGGCACCAATAAGTGGTTCAGACTTCAGCATGAATGTTGTGTATGCTGTCTTCTGGTCTTCTCTTACTCTGGTGACATCAAACACCTTCTCCATCTCTATAACTCATGTTTGAGCTTCAATTGGGTTTATGGAGCCCTTAAACTCTGGCGATCCCACCCCTTGAAATCCTTGAATGATGTGTTTGGTGGAGCTTGTGGCTGATTGTTAATTGCTCCAGCTAATATGTTCACCAATTACTGATCAGGGTTAACATTGGCGTCGTTGTTGTTATTCATCGGTTCTCCTTGAGCTTGTTGACGGTTTTGTCTTCTTCTAGGTGGCATATTTCTGTAAAGAATATACGCTTATTAGGTCTTTATTCAATCCCTTAAACATTTAAGGCTTAACCAAAACATTTAATTATAATTCACTTAACACATTATTTCAAATAAACTTGACATTTTATTCAAATCAAAAGTTTTAACATCATATAATAGCATCACTACTATTTACATCAACTATCCCGAGATAAAGAATCTATAGGATTTAAAACATTAAAATATTCCTTTGTTTATAAACATATCAGAATTTACATCTTTAACTACCAGATAGGTTTCACATAATTAAACTAATCATATCACAGCCTGTTAAGGCGCTGCATAGCCTTGCTACGTTCCTCTTCCATGATGCGGGACATCGTCCTGCGATCAAACATATATGATGGTAGTCCT
The DNA here is from genome assembly GCA_020205615.1 of Panax quinquefolius. Classification (NCBI taxonomy): domain Eukaryota; kingdom Viridiplantae; phylum Streptophyta; class Magnoliopsida; order Apiales; family Araliaceae; genus Panax; species Panax quinquefolius. The sequence goes on from CM035159.1 coordinate 64,322,050, forward strand.
TTAAATTAGATTGGGTATCTCATAACTCAATCTTGGGCCTCATCCATTGCATTTTGAAGTGTAGAGTACGTCTCCCCAAGCTTAGCCTTCTTTTCAAGACAATCCCCTTTTTCAAGATCAGCACGACGTGACTCTCTTACCCAGCCCTCCTCTGCTATGGCCAGCCTTTCTGAGCTCTCTTTCAGATCCTTCTTCAACTTTTCTATTTCTTCGGACTTCTCCTCGATTTGACCCTTCTCGTGAACCAAATCCCACTCCACGTTTCCTAAATGTGTGTGAAGAGTCACAATTTCCCCATCCTTCTGCTCGATGGTAATCTGGTGGATAACAGTCCGCTCCTTCAGCTCTTGAATAGTGTCTTGTAACTCTATGTTACGATCATAAAGCGCATCATACATCTCAGCATCGATGGAGTTCGGTGGGAACTCCTCTTCCTCTTCTTCTTCTTCAGAATCCTCCTCTAGATCAGTCTCAGGCTCATGCTCCTGACCAACAACAGTGATCAAATGAGATGGCTCTCTTCGTACCAATTGCTCCCTGATGACATGAATGTCTCGGGGCTCTTCCTCCGTAGGTACTTGGGGTTCCTCCTCCCCCCTCGACTAGCTCCTCCAACATCCGACATCCTGACAACAAAGTTTTAAGTTTTAGTTACTAATCCGTACTAGCGAGCACATAATTTAACACATAAGCACATAAGTCTTTTATTATCTTCAATGAATTAAGAAATTCATTTCTTAAAACTTGATAAGAGTTTACCACCACTATGTTTTCGATCTTCTACAAGGCTACTACCTAAGGTTGTTCCCCCACCTAAGGTTCATAACCTACGGCTTTGATACCAACCTGTGACATCCCCAAATCCGGGTAATTCCATTTCCACAGGATTTGGTGTTCACTGTACAAATATCATCTATCTATCTACCCATAAATAAATACAAACCATGCAATAGATAGAAATAAATAAATAAATCTTCACCTTATGGGGTTACACCATCTACATAATAAATACAATCCCAGGTCACTCTAACCTTAAACATCTGTGCGGAATCATAAACAAATAATAAGTCTTAAATAACATCAAGTCTGAATTTAAATACATGATAACAATAAGTCTTCTTCATTTATTAACCTTTCCCTTGCCTTTAATAGTGGAAGGCTCGTCAGATCTTTCATTCTTAACTGTAATGTTATTATTACGCAAGAGTGAGCACGATTGCCCACAAGTATAACAATATAACAAATGAATAATAAAATGCGAATAAATCAAAGACTTCTGAAATAGGAAAATCAACTTTTGAATCAAGAATGAATAACAAGAAACAAAAGAACTTCTGAGGGTCATAAGACCTTGAACTATGTCCTAGGTTGTTAAGTATTTATACTTGAAACCTTTAACAGTCATAAGACTATGGACTCTTCTTCTCGTACTTAGGGGGATCAGCCCTTAGTACCATACTGTGAACAATATCTTAACACTAACGCATAAGTAATCCCCTATATAGGGTTGTTCATCTCAGTTTGAAATTAGAGTCCGCACCAAAGGAAGTTTGGTTTGGATAATTCAACAGGGGTTCTGAAATTTAGAACGCTCATCAACTATGGACTAGTCAAATCATTAATGGTTCGTTAGTCTAACAAGGTTCAACAATAACTGATATTTAAATCGAATAATAATCTCAAGAGATATACAATAGAATAAATATTGTATAACATAATCACACTTTGAAAGATTAATATACTTTAATATAACAAAATGAACTTGATTAATAATAACGAGAATTTGCTCACTGTAAAGAGATAAACTTATAAACTCATATAATGATAACGAGTAGGGTTAGGAAACTTACCTCGTGCTTAGATTACACGTTAATTTATACACGTTCCTTGATTTAATCCTACATATCATTTACATTCACAATGCCAGTTAATTATAATGTAACTAATCATCATACGTTCATTCTTTGGTCTAAACCCTGGTTATGACTATACTTAGTCCAATTATCACGCTTATTTTCACATAATATCACACTACACGATTAATAAGCTAATTATGCATTCAATAATTCAATTCACACATAATTGTGTTATTAATATGTTAAGGATTTATCTTAACATCTCATTATACATCTAACATAATTTTATGTTCCTTAGATTTGGTTACTATCACATTTTTAGACTTGGACACTTAAAAAAAATTCATTTATGGACAATTTGCTAAGAAATGTGACATATATTGCCACTGTTAGGCTTTTTTTCGCATCATGGCGTGGTGGTGGGCTGCTGCTTAAACTTCAAGCAATGATGCAAGACTCAAGGCATGGAATTTTAGCACATGCATGACGCTTCCGCTTTCAGCCGCAATTCATAAAAATTGTAGAACATGGCCAAAATCTCAAATTAAATTATTTTTTACACGAAATTAGACATACCCAAACATTGTAATACACAAATAACTACTACTCAACCCTTCTAGCATGATTTTAACAAGTTAAAACACATAATTACAGAATCAAAACATGTAATTCCACTGTTCTTGATGTTCTCGAAGGTTTTGAACACAAAATATAAAAATTAACATCATGGGTTTGTTATAACACCAAATCTGCCCATTCAAGGTTTGTTTTCTTCGTTTTAACATACGTAATTATATAAAGGTGTAAAATTTATGAGAGAATATATGTTTGATATATTAAATTTACGTGTAAGGGCCATATAGCCATATTCTATACTCTGTAACAATATACTGCATATTTTTGTGAAACTGATGATATGGAAATCTATAATATATAGTAAAAACACGCCATGCTAACATATTATCACATATACATCCATATAGTCAATACAATTTCTAACTAAAGAGATTTTACAAAAATTTGAGAGCCATAATCATGAAAACTCTAATGACGTAAATAAAACTGGGTTGAAGAGATTACCCAAAGCGTAGAGTGTAGATTAGTAGGAGATGATTTTCGTCTTAAATTCTTCTTTAATCAAACCACTCAAAATTTTCTCAATGTTTCTCTGAATTCTCTCTGAACTCTCAAGTTGAATCTTAATTGAAAATACGTAAGGAACCAAATTGAACATTTATGCGCACAGTTGAGGTCAGTTAATCATACATGTTTTAACTGCCCCCAACTCCTTATAAGGCCTCGTTTAGCTTGAAACATAAGTAACACTTCTAATTATTTTAATTAATCTCCTATAATATAGTTTAATAATGTCACACCCAATTAAATAATAAATCAAATATCTTGCTTAATTTAATTTAAATAAAATATAATAATTTCTTATTAATTCATGTAGTCACATAATTAAATTTCTCATTTATTAATTATGTGAAATTATTAAATCTCTAATTAATTAATAAATTAACTAAAATAACATTAGGCTTATTAAATATTTCTTTTAATTCAATAAGCTCACATAAATACATACTTCGAATAATAAAGATTCTTCACATTAATTTAATAAATATAACACATATAATTAAATTAATCTACCACAACTTCATCAATTAATTATTTAATCTAATAATTAATTTATCAAAAAATATTTATTTAATCCAATAAATATTAAAATTAAATTATAAAATCTCGGTTGTCACACCAACAATCTCCCCCTATTTGATGTTGACATAACCAAGGAGATTTGTTGTCATGATTACCAAATTCTATATGCAGTTGCAACAAAGTAAATATGACTTAATATTTCAGTGTGCATCTATAATTTCTAGAGAATAAGCATGAATTTATTGATGTTTGTAGGTAGATATTACATTTAAGCTTAGTTACATCAATAAGGATTGAGTTTCAACTTATCTGTATTTCTTTTGCCTTTTGCTTCTCGGAGGATTTGCATATTCCTCAGCTCTTCTTCTACTACTAGCTTCATCTCTCCGTGCTATTTCTTCCAGCTCGCTTTGACTTAGTCTTTCATTATGATTGTGCCTATTCATGAATTCATGATCTCCAATTGAAATTCTTAGGCCTGTGGTGGTTACCTCGTGTGAGCTGGGAGAAGGCCCTTGACTCTTTAATGGTTGAGCCATGATAATTGGCTACTGATCAGATCATTGAGTGTGATGGCTAGATCGTGGAGTTTGATGGTGAGACTACCTTGTAGGACTCCTTGATGATTGAGCTAAGAAAGTGCCTCTACCTCTGCCCTTGCCTTGATCTCCTTTCCCTTTATTCTCCCCCTTTATGTCAGCATCAAGGGCTTAAATGTCTTCAGATAAGCGAGTCATTCCTTGAACAAGCTCGTTGAGCTGACTTCACGATTCTCTTTAATGAGAGCATCAGATCGAGCTTCCCTTCGTTGGAGGATGTCCAGGACAATGTCAGTCTGCTTCATTTGGCCCATGGAGAATTCTTGAAATTCTTTCACTGCAGTTCATAAATTCGTGAGACTTTCCATCATAAGATTGTTTTGGGACTCCTGAGTAGTCTATAGGATCAAAACAGCATCCCTGTGTCTTTTAACAGCTTGAAAATGAATTTGATCACGTTCATTGATGCTCTGAATCATTTCATTTATGATCTCCTAAAACTTCTTTGTGAGCTCAGAGCTTAGGGTGCTTGGGAGGGAGTTGGCAGCATCAATTAGATGAGTCAGCCTCAGTTGAACAATATCTGAGTGAACTTCAAGTTCTTCCTGTATATCCATAGTCACTTTTTGGGAAGCTTTAGATAGTTCTGCTTTGGTTGGAAGGTTTGATAGGAGTTCAAAGAGTTACAGACTGTTTGGAGGAGGGGCTCTTTTAAAGTGATCTTGCAGGGTGTAAAGAGCAAGATCAAGGTTGAAATATTTATTAGGGGACGAGGAGGGAATATCTGATGGAGGGGCTTGTGTTTGGGCTTCTTGAGTAGGTGGATCTACGATTTGGGTGTGTGACTCTACGATTGGGCTTAAGTCAGTAATCGTAGAGATGGTAGGAGATGGGATTAAAATGAAGTTGGGCATATTTGGTTCATCAGCTACAGAATTTTGGGATTCTGTAACTAGGAATTGATTTAGTGGATTTAGGATCACTTCCAACCAGCTTGGGAATTCATAGAATTGACTGAAAAATGATGATGGATAATGATTAACCCTGAAAAGGATTGGGATAGATAGTACCTCATGCTCATTCTTTGAAGAAGGGCTATTTATGATCAGCTTTTTGGCAAAGTTAAAGTTGCCTGGAAATCCATGAGCTAGTACTGAGATTGCTGGATATGCTTTGAAGCTCCAGAACATGTGATCCCAGCAGTTAAGAATTTGGGCTCTGTGAAAAGACATCATGGGTAGATAGAAGAACAACTGATTGTAGTTGGCTCTCCTATACCCATCACAGCCCACAACAATGATTTTGATGTCATCATTTTCTTCTTTTTCTCTGTCTTCTTTCGAGGATTCCACTATATCAATCACCTCCTTGTGACTTTTCATGCTCTAGTGCGCTCTTATTTTCTTCAGGAGCGACCTCTTCTGCCATAAGGATATCATGAGGCTCCCCCTCAATATGATCATCAATTTGTATTTCAAATGGCTGCCCCTCAGCTGGAGCACTCTCTAAGGTGAGAATTTCAGGTAGCTCCCCCTCAGCTGGAGCATTCTCTAGAGTAGGAATTTCAGAAAGCTCCCCCTCAAATTGAGCTATATTCTTTTAACTTGCTTCAGATAGCCTATTTTTTGCAGTTATCCTTTTATCTTCCTCCTTTAAGGCCTTTTCATTGACAATAATGTATTTCTTGACAAGTTTTCTTTTTGACTTTTTAGGCTGAGCCACAGCCTCAGCACTTCCTTCAGCTTTAGCTCTGAACTGTTGATCAGTCAGAAAAGTTGTTGTAGCAACCTCTTTGAGAGAGGCATCCAGTATGGTCTCTACGATTGATAGAGACTCTATGATCAAGGAGACAGATGGCCTCTTGGACTTGTGACTGTTTTTATTCTTCTTCAGCAACTGAGAGATGGTAGCTCTGTCTTCATCTGCCTCAACTAGCTATTTTTTCCTTCTCAATATCCTCAGAGTTTCAATGTCAGAAAGCTCTTGCGGTATATCAGCGGTTGACCCCTGGGGTTCTTCTGTCGTTTGAGCCTTCAGCTTTCTTTTGCCCTTGCTTTTTTTGACTAAGGCAATGGGTTCCTCCTTATTGGTTTCTTCTTTATCTTCTTCAGTCTCCTTAACAACAGACATGTTCCCTGGAATTCCCGACTCCTTTGCATCACCAGTCCTACAGCTGGACTCAGACATCATTCGTACATTCTCTACTAGATTCCTTTTCCAGTTTTTGAACAGTTGCTGGGTCATTCGTCTGTTCGGATTGATGGACTCTCCTTCATCATCCCCTATCTTATCTCCCAAAGCGAACTGTAGGATAATACTTATGAATCGTCCGTAGAGCATCTTTCTAGAGCTCTTTGACTTCTTCAAGCTAAGAATCCACTTCCCAATCCATTCAAGTAGCAGGGCTCCATAGTTAATCTGTATCCCATAACTTATGGCTATCATGAGCTTGAGCTGCACTTCATTTATAGAGTCATGGCCAGAGCTCTTGCAGTAGATATGAATTTTCCAACAATGTCTGCCAAAATTTGTACCTCTAAGGGAACTCTTTCTTCTTGTACCCTTTGACAGTGGGGAGTTTTTTGTGGTGCATTCTCTTAAATCCTTCATGGAAATCGATGCCATCTATGAACAGAAACCCTTTCGATTTGAAACCTAGGGCTAGAATTATATCCTCAGCCTTGAGCTTAATTTCCACGTCCTTGACCCTCGTAGTGATGACGTCATTCTCGAACACACCATTTCTGTAGAATTCTTTTATCAACTTAGGCTAGATGCAAGTGCTCGTACCCAGGGACTCTTCAAGACCAGCTTTTTTTTATCAGAGACAAAGTTTTGAGAAACTTGGGATCAGCTGTCTTGAACTCATCAAAATAGAGTCCGTAACCAGAGATGACATTTGAGGCTACCATTGATTTCTTTATACTGAGGATGGTTTTGCGATTTTGAAAGCTAGGGTTTCTGCTGTTGGAGAGAGAGATATATATGAGCTTTTTGAACTTCTGAGTTTTCAAAAAGGGTTTTTAAACTATTCTTGTAACTTCCCTCCATACGATTTGATTAGAGAGACATGTGTCGAGTTCTGCTTGGCTCCACGATTTTAACTTGTTGGAAAATACTAATTTGCCCCTTAGCTTTTCCTGAGTTGATGTGTCCTTTGGGAAGACTACGATCATTAAGGTAGCCTTTATGTTCATCGAGTCTGCTCTGTATTCGTCGAGTCTTCTCTGCAATCGTCGTGTCTGCTCTGCAATCGTCATGTCTGAACTGTGATCATTGAGTCTGTCCGGATCCTTGTGATGAACTTTTGACTTAACATTCTTCTCGGTTTAAGGTAGCTCAGGAAGGGATAACCTCATAGAGTGCATCAAGGGTTAAGTTTGTTCTTGAGGCGCTTGACAGAGAGATTGCTTTGATTTATTGAACTTTTGTCATCATAGGATGCTCCTTTGTTCTGCCATCGTTGAGTCTGTACTACGATCGTTGAGTCTGCACCACGATCGTTGTCTTTTATGTTACTGCAACTCTACGATCGTGGACTTCCTTTCATTATGTCTATGATTTCGAACATAGCCTTTATATCTGCATGGTTAGCATAAACTAGAGCATAAATTTCATGGTTGTAAATTAAGCATGCATAGCTCACTTATTAATTTGTTAAACCTGGATTCATCTAAAGGCTTTGTAAAGACATCAGCATGTTAATTTTCAGTAGGGATATATTGTAAAGATATGGTTCCATTTTGTACATGATCTCAATGAAATGATACATTATTTTTATATATTTAGTTCTAGAATGCATGAGAGGATTATGTATTATTGCTATGGCACTTGTGTTATCATAATGAAAAGGTATAGATTTGAATTCAAACCCATAGTATGCTAGCTGATTTTTCATCCAGAGGATTTGAGCACAGCAGCTGCCAGCAACAATGTATTCAGCTTCTGTAGTTGAAGTAGACATTGAGTTTTACCTCTTGCAGAACCAGGACACAATTCTGTTTCCTAGCAGCTGATATGTGCCACTGGTACTTTTTTTGTCTGTTTTGAAACCTGCAAAGTCAGCATCTATATATCCTGTTAGTTCAAATGAGGACTCCTCGGGATACCAAAGCCCCAAGTGAGGTGTGCCTTTAAGGTACCTAAAAATCCTTTTCACAGCAGTTAAGTGTGATTCCTTAGGATTAGCTTAAAATCTAGCACATATGCATGTTGCAAACATTATGTCTGGTCTACTGGCAATCAGATATAGAAGAGAGCCTATCATACCTCTGTATTAAGTTATGTCAATACTTTTACCTTTTTCATCTTTGTCAAGCTTGATAGCTGGAGCAATTGGAGTTTTTATGGGAGAAGCTGATTCCATGCCATACTTTTTAAGTAAGTCTTTGATGTACTTTGCTTGGTTTATGAAGATTCCTTCATTAGTCTGCTTTACTTGCAGTCCAAGGAAGAAGGTCAGCTCACCCATCATGCTCATTTCAAACTTGCTCTGCATAAGCTTGGAAAATCTCTTGCATAACTTTTCATCAGTAGATCCAAAAATAATGTCATCAACATATATTTGAACTAATAAGACTTTGTCTTTAAGCTTTTTGAGAAATAATATGGTATCTAATCTACCTCTAGTGAACCCATTTTTAATAAGGAAGTTAGTTAATGTTTCATACCATGCTCTAGGTGCTGGTTTAAGACCATATAAGGCTTTGTCTAATCTATAGACATAATAAAAAAGAGATGGATTGATGAAACCTGAAGGTTGATCTATATATACTTCTTCTTGAAGTTTGCCATTTAGGAATGCACTTTTGACATCCATCTGAAATACTTTAAACTTTATATGAGCAGCAAAGGCAAGGAATATTCTGATGGCTTCTAGTCTAGCAACAGGTGCAAATGTCTCATCGTAGTCAATGCCTTCGTCTTGAGAGTAACCTTTGGCCACCAATCTTGCTTTATTCCTGGTTATTACTCCATCTTCATCCATCTTATTCCTGAAGACCCACTTGGTGCCAATGACAGGATGGTTTTTTGGTCTTGGAACTAATCTCTATACTTTGCTTCTTTCAAACTAATTTAGTTCTTCCTACATGACTTCTATCTAGCTGGAGTCTTCCATATCATCTTTTATCTTCTTGGGTTCCATCTATGACAGAATGCTTAGATAAAAACACTCATTTTGGGTGGCAGCTCTTGTTTTGACTCTTGCATTTGGGTCTCCAATGATTAAGTCTTGAGTGTGATCTCTTGCCCATCTATTTCCTTTTGGAACATCTGTCCTGATGCCTTCTTGTCTGAGACCTTTGAGATCAATTTCAGCTTTTAGATGTCGAGGTTCGCTGTCTTGCATAGTCCTCTCTACGATCTCCTCTTCTTGCTCAACGATCTCATTTTCTGGTACTACGATCGTAGTGTTGAGCTCGACGACCTCGTTCGTAGTGTCTGAACTGTCGGTCGTAGTGTCTTGAGGAATTATTTTGTCTAAGTCTGTCTCATCAAAGATGATGTGAATTGAGAGTTCAACACTCAATGTCTTTTTGTTGAACACTCTGTAGGCCTTACTGTCTATGGCATACCCAAGAAAGATTCATTCATCTGTCTTGGGTTGAAACTTTGTCAAATACTGCTTTCCATTATTGAGAATGTAACATGCACAGCAGAATACATGAAAGTAGCTGACACTTGGTTTTCTTCCTTTTCACAGTTCATAGGGAGTCTTTTTAATCGTAGAGTGTATCCGTGATCTGTTCTGAGTGTAGCATGCAGTGTTGATAGCTTCTACCTAGAAGTACTCAGGCAGATAGGCTGCTGCTAGTAGAGTTCTTCCAGCCTCTATTAGTGTCATGTTCTTTCTTTCAGCTACTCCATTTTGTTGAGGAGTTCGTGGATATGAGAAGTTATGACTGATGCCATTGTCTATGCAGAACTGGTCCATTTCAGAGAAGTCAAATTCTCTATCATGATCACTCCTTATAGACTTAATTTTCTCCTAATTCTCGTTCATTACTAGTCTGAACATCTTGATCGGTTGAGAGCTTGTTTTATCTTTCGAGGTCAAAAAGAATACCCATGTGAATCTGGTGTAATCGTCCACTATGACTAGAGAGTATCTCTTCCCTCCAAGGCTCGTTGTTGGAATTGGCCCAAATAGATCCATGTGAAGCAGTTGCAGGGGCTTGTCAATTGAGTTGACAGTTTTGCTCTTGAATGAGCTTCTCATCTGCTTTCTTAGCTGACAAGCATTGCACAGCCTTTCTTTGACGAAGTTAAACTTGGTTAAGCCTACAACTAGATCTTTTGAGGCCAGTTTGGACATGCTCTTGAAGTTGAGATGAGACAGTCTTCTATGCCATAGCCAACTCATTTCTTTAGATGATTTAGACAGAAAGCATATTGTCTCATCTGAGCTTAGTTGTCCAAGATTTACTGTGTAGACATTTCCTTCTCTCGTTCTAGTTAGCTTTATGGCAGATGTCTTCAGATCTCTGACTTGACATTGATTGTTGAGGAATGTTACTTGATGACCCTTGTCACAGAGTTGACTTATGCTCAGAAGATTATGTTGTAGTCCTTCCACATAGGCCACTTTGCTGAATGACACTGTACCATTTCCAGCTGAGTCATACCCTCTTGTCTTGCCAGAGCCATTATCTCCAAAGATGACCGCAGGACCCTCATTCTCTATATAGTTAGAAAGAAGGGTTTTATTTCCTGTCATGTACCTTGAGCATCCACTGTCCAGATACCAGGTTGTGGTTGTGGGGCTTGGTTCCTGTGGTAAGATGAAACTCTCATTTTGGTACCCATACTTGCATGGGTCCTACTTTATTAGTACCCTTATAAACCCAAATCTGCTTGATTTTGGGTTTCACATGAGTAGGATTATAATAGAACATTGCAGCCTTGTGACCAACCTTATTGCACACAAAACATCTAATATGATGCATGCTTGTGTGTGTGTGAGGATTCTTCCTCAATTTGAACTTTTTTGGATCTTTAATCATCTTTCTGTTAAACTGATTTTCCTTTTTCCATGTGTTTTTGTGTTTCATGATTTGTGAGGAGTGTACCTTACCTCTACTGTTCATTCCCAGTTGGTTTGTGGAGTTGATTTTACTCGACTCTACGATCCTTCGAGGTTGGTGAGTAGTGGCTGGGTTACTCTTCTCTTTTTTGAAACCCAAGCCAGCATAAGATCCTTTAGTCCTTGGAGTGTGGATTGAATCAGTATAGCAGAGTTGGTCTGGCTCATCCTTCTGTGAGGATTTCATAAATATAATGCCTCTACTAAAGCTTGAGGCATTACTAGTGCTAGTTTCCTTTACCTCTTTCACACATGGCTCTGAGGTGGATTCCCTAAAGCCTAAACCTATTCTGTCTGTGACACTTCTTTGATTAGAGATCAGGGAGTCCATGGATGAAGAGGATTTATTCCATGTAGAGATCGTCTTCTCTAGTTCCTCAATTTAGACTTGACTCTCTTTGTGCATTGAGCTCATTGGTCTGTTTTAAGAGCTTATTCTCAGCTTCAAACTTGGAGAGCGAATCAGTACTTAGAAGAGCTGTTTCCAGTTCTTCTTGAACTTTCTCTTTCTCTTTTTGAAGAAGTGAATAGTTATTAGACAGAACTCTAAACCATTTCATGTATTGATGCAGATCAGATGTTATGTCATGCAGTGCAGTTCTTAAATCATCAATGTCTATATCAGGAGAGTTGAAGTCAAATACCTCATCTATACTTACTTCATGTATGTTGGAGTTCTGTTTGTCCTTTGCATGCTTGGCCATCAGGCAAAGATTTACCATTTGAGGATCTTCATCTTCTCCAGATTCGGGAGTTGAATCATTGTCTGAGTCACTCCACGATCCTCCATCTACAAGGCCTTTGTCTCTCTTCTGAGGCCTTTTGTTGCCTTTGAATTCCTTCTTTGGGTGTGATTTCTTCTTTAGTTCTTCTTTGAGAGGTTTGTTGCAGTTAGCAATGAAATGGCAAGGCTTCTTGCAGTTGTAGCATATATCATTTATCCTCTGCTCCTCAGTCTTTGTAGTTATCGACTTTCTTTGGCTTCATTGATTTTGCTTCGACGCATGAACCTTCCGAGTCTTTTCACAAAGATTGCAAAGTCCTCATCGTCATCTTCATCATAGTCAGAGTCAACTTCAGTGTTGACTTTGGAGGTGTTTTCAGTTGCTTTGAAAGCAACACCTTTATCCTTCTTTCTTCCTTCAGATAGAGTTTCTACTCATTGATTCAGCTCCAGTTCGTATGTAAGAAGGTTGCCATAAAACTGTTGAACAGTCATTTCATGTAGATTCTTTGACTCTCTAATGGTAGTGGTTTTGGCATCCCACTTGCTTGCTAAGGCTCTCATGAACTTTATGATTAAATCTTTGTTTGGATAGATCTTTCCATAGGCTCGTAGAGAGTTGAGCAGAACATTAAATCTCTCGTAGGTGGCAATGATGTTTTCTCCTTGAACGTGTGCAAACATCTCATATTGCTGAGTCAAGAGAGATTGTTTGTTTTCTTTGACTTCTTCTGTTGCTTCATGCATGATGAGCAATGCTTCCCAAACCCCCTTTGCTATTTTGTTGTTGACCACATTTTCGATCAGATCATCTTCTAAGGATTGGAATAAAATGTTCTTGGCCTTTTTGTCGAGTTGAACAACACTCTTCTCGTTTTCTGTCCATTCTTCTTTAACCTTGATCTGTATCCTGTTTGGTTCGTCTGTAGTTGGTGAAAGCTTTGTAGGAACGTAGGGCCCATTCTGAATAGTTTCAAATAGATTTTCTTCTATTGAGTCCATGTAAGCTTGCATCCAAACTTTCCAGTTGGCGAATTTATCTTTGTTGCACATAGGTGGCTTGCTGCCTCCTCCAGTCTTTGATTCGCTTGGTAAGTGTGCCATTGGATATACTTAAGCTTTGTAGGTTATAAAATAGAACCTGCTTTGATACCAATTGTTAGTTCTCAAAGGCACAATAGTTATCTAGAAGGGGTGGGGGGGTTGAATAGATAATTAAAATATTTTTCGTTTTACTTTGTTAGTTTTGATAATGATTCAAACACAACGGAATTAATATTTGTTTGATCTCCCTTTTTAGATATAGTGAGTTAATGAGAGTGAGACAGTTATAGCAGTTATTGTGAAATCCCAAATTTTATGAAATGGAAGTATTCAATTTTCTTAAAATTATTATATTATTTAGTAAATGGTTAAATTGATAAAGGTTAAAGTTAAGGGTGATATTTGAAAATTTTTCAAAGTAAGCAAGTTAATATAAAATATTCGTTGTGTCGGGAAATATTTGATTAGTCGGGGAATATTCGTTTTAACAGAGAATATTCGTACGACGGCACAATGATTGGTGAACCCCACAACATAAGTATTTTCCTAGTTAGAAAATTACAGAAATATCTTTTTATAAAAATAATGGCGAAAGTTTTACCGTTAAACTGTTGAACTACCCGGTGGTAAAAGTACAGTAATAAGCGTGGCTGTATAGTAGCACACGGTATTGATTATTGATGCTTACGTAAGAAGTCACTCAGTTATACTTAATTATTGTTAAAGTAATTGTTGCTTCATATCTCTCATATTATTGATTCAATTATTGTCACAGTATCATCTGCATAATATGTTATATTATTAAATCAATAATTGAGACGGCAAAGTTATTCATATTATTATTTGCAATATTGACAATGTCTAAAAGTTCTAGCAAGGAGAGGTTTGATCACCTAATTATGCGCCAATAAGGTGAAATCCTTATCGGAAAGCCCCATCTTTCCTAGGAATGACCTGGCTATTAAATATTGTGAGTTATAATATTAATGATGAATAAGTTTGTGATGATTAAAGATGAAATTGATAGTTCCATTGTGTTGGGATTATTAGTGTTAGTGGAAATCGACATTTATTTCGATAATAATTGATGTCTGGAAGTTATATTGACCAATCAGGTAATTAATCGGATAAATGAGTAATTAATTGCTATTAATTCGCATACTTATAACTATGTGTTCACATGTGTGTACTATTGATTCACATGCATGTACTATTAGGGGTGGTGGTACAAGATTGATAATACTTGCATAACTAAATTAAAAATAGAGGTATAGATGAAGGTACTATATTGTAATTAGTTTTTTTACATGTATAGAATTATTGGGTCACATGATTGTACTATTGATTCACATGACATACTATTAGGGGAGGTGGTGCAAGTTTGATAATACTTGCAGGACTAAATTAAAAATGAAGGAAAAGATGAAGGTATTATACTATAATATTTCGAGCCCCAAAACGTGCAATTATCGAAACTATGTTTTCCTATAAATAGAATCTCACTCTTCCTTCATTCTCACCAATTCACTAAGACTCACAAGAGCAATTATAGAGAAGCTATATATAGAGGTTTATAGAGAGAGATAGAAGAAGAGTAGTCTGCTACTTCTCTACTCCAGTATTCAGTCTTCTTCTGAGGTAAGGGGTATTATTTATTTCATATTCTGAAGATATATTAATTTTCGTATTCGTATGAATATTATTTTCGTTCAATATTCGTAAGGGATGTCATTATTGTGGTAAGGGGTATTATTTATTTCATATTCTAAAGAGATATTATTTTTTGTATTCGTATGAATATTATTTTCTTTCAATATTCATAAAGAATATTATCTTCGTTCAATATTCGTAGGAATATTATCTTTGTTAAATATTCGTTGAAATATTATTTTCGTTCAAGGGAAGTTATTTTTGTTCAATATTCGCTTGAAATAATATTTTCTTCCATACTCTGTAGTATGTAAGTAATATTATTTCGTTTCAGATTTTGAATTCTATACTCATTTTGTTGAAGTTTTGGCTTCTATACTCCATGAAATTAGTAGAATATCCTTGATATTTATGCTTCATCCAGTATCTTTTCATGAAGATATTATTCTGAGCTTTCTTGATAATTATTGATCTTTTCATGACGGAATACTATTTATGAGTTACTATTCACGAGTTACTATTCATCCAATTACTATTCACTCAAATATTATTCACTCAGATATTCGAGGCACTTTTCATGCCGGAGTACTATTCATGAGTTACTATTCATAGGTTACTATTCACCCAATTACTATTCACCCGAATATTATTCACTCAGGTATTTGGGGTATTTTTCTTGTTGGGGTACTATTCATGAGGTACTATTCCCAAAGTACTATTCATAGGGTACTATTCACGGGATACTATTCACCAGAAAAATATATTTCTTTTCTGTCTAAACTATTTTTGATACATGAAAATTATTCTTGAATTTTACTCCACAAAGCAGTATCATGTTGACAATTTGGATATTTTTAAACTCGGATAAATTTAAAGTCTTTAATATTTAATCCTTGATTTCGTTTGATTAATGCTTATATTATTGTCATCATCCTCATGCTTATATTATGATGAAAGTCATCTTTGGCTTACGTGCAAAGATGGACTGTTGATTATTGGTTTTACAGTTGTATATCTTTGGCTTACGTGCAAAGATGGACGGTTGATTATTGGTTTTACAGTTGTATATCTTTTACTTACGTGCAAAGATGAACTATTGATTGATGAGTATCTTTGATTTATGTGCATAGATGAATTGTTGATTGGAATGATTATGACCAAGGATCATTCGGTATAATCATGACCCATAATGTTAGAAATGATGTGGTAAAAGTCCTCATTGGCCCGTAGTGCATTGATGGACAGTTGTTGGTGTGATTATAACCAGAGATTATTCGGTATAATCATAACCATTGTTTAAAACATGAATATCCTTGGCCCGTAGTGCATGGATAATTCGTGGTCATAATACTAATGAATATCCTTGGCCATAGTGCAGGGATGATTCGATGATGTGAATTATTTATTGTCGAGTCTCGTGGATAAAATATTGATAATACACTTTTAATTCGTAGAAGATAGTAGATATCATGCTCTACTTGACTCTTCTAAAATATAGTTGTATGTCTTTGGCCTGTAGTGCAAAGATGAATTGTTAATGAATATCTTTGGCCCGTATGCAAAGATGAATTTATTAGTATGATTATGAACAAGAATTGTGATTTGGTATAACCATGATTTTTGATGTTTCAGGTAAAGACAGGTGATGAAAATTATCTTCATCCTGGGTGCGAAGAGAAATTTAGAATCACAATTATGATTATGAGTTATTCACATGATTGTGGACAGGAATTGTTGATTGATGTTACAGGGATAAAATATTGTTGGTGGACTTTTAACATGGAGAAAATAATAGACCTTATGGTCTATTTGACTCTTCTAATGGATTTCTCGTTCCGCTGCAACTATGGTTGAAAATTTTTATCATCTACCATATGTTTTAAATCTCTGATTTATTACTGACGAAGGCTATTGATAATTTAATTATCTTTAGTCATGATATTCTTTACTGGGCTAGTTGTGCTCACCCTTTTTGCTTCACAATTCCTTTCAGGTAATAAGAGTGTAGCTAGCTCGAGCGGGGGTAACAGGGGATTAGAACGGTGGTCTATAGTTGTTGAGGTTTCCCCTAAAATAATATGGAAATAATTTTATTGAGAATTTTAGATAAATGTGTAGTATTTTATGCGTCATTTTAACCGTTGATTTTGGTGAACCGAATAGGGAGAGGTGAACCCAACTTTGGAAAGGTGTTTTGTCACTATCATATAAGATGTCTAATGACAGACGACTTCGTGTTATCATAAGACAGGGTTGTGCACATGCACTTGCTGATTATATTTATGAGCACTACCTATATAATCTTGGAGTTTGGTTGAGATATAATTCTCAATTGGAGACAATGGAGATAATTATATGTCAAGAGAAGAATCGCCATTGGAAAGAACATGACAGTAATCTTCTCGTTTTTCTTTGGGGTCTATTGGGTCAACAAAGGATAATTCTCTAGTCGTATGATATCTATCATAACTTAGATGCATGGCCTCCCATGTACGAAGGTTTCCTTGAGTATTTTCCAAAGATTTTAATTTCTAAAATAGTTATTGACTGTAATTTTATGTAAAGTACCATTGTAAGGTGTTGTGGTCGATGCACCATGAGAGTTACATATATTTGTATTAAAACTCACAGCTTATGTGTTATCGTACTCTGCACGACAGTTCAATAGTTGTATAAATGAAGTTTGTATTTTATTTTTATAATGTGATATCTGGCGACTCAGAATGGGTCGTGTGGACCTATTTTGGGGGCGTCACAGTTATAGCAAGGATGAAATAGACACATCAGTTTTAAGTGGTTTAGAGCACTTAAAGCTCCTAGTCCACTCTTCTACTCCTCGAGTAGGAAATCCACTAAGGATATCTTTTACACTTTCGAATCTCACATATTCCTTCTGATCAAAGAATCTAGGAACTTAGTTCACTCTTGAACTCTTCAAGTCCAAAGCAGATTGGTTCTTCATTCACTTTAGAACTCTTCAAGTCCTTCCGACTTGGAACTTCTTACTTCACTTGTTTGGCTGTTGTTGAGTTTTTGATTGGTGCTACTCAGTTGCCGTTAAGCTCTTGTTCGAAAGAACTGAGTAGCTGAGCAAGCTTTCTCTTTTTCTTAGATCGTAGAGTTGAACGTTGAGTGTTCTTCTTTGTTTTTGTTCAATGCTTTCTTAGTTGAATCATCTGCAGATGTCTTGCATATATGTGATCCTTGAAATCTGTCCGTTGAATCCATCCGTTGAAGCATTTAATGCGTTTGACGTTTCTAAACTTTGATGGAGACTTTTCTGCATATCTTCTGAATTGCATTCTGGCCCACTGACATAGCGACTGCTTTCTCACCTAACACCTGAAAATGTGTTTTCCTTTGAGCCATGGTCCTTTCCTTAGCTTCTTCAATACGTTTCTTTGTTGCATACTAATGATATTTTTTATGCCATTGGGACTGGTGAGTACTTCAACGTTTGTAACCCATTCCACATTTGTTAAGATTTTATCTTTGAACAAATGGTCAAGGGTCATTGCTTCTAACACAGCCATATGATACTCTTCAATTCAGATGTGGTGTCTTGCCACCTTGGTGCTTGATGCTAGCAAACGAGAACACTACGATTTCTCTTAAGGAGTGGCACACTACGATCTTCACTTGCTTGTCTTGCAAACTTTACATTTCTAAGAGCATACTACGATCTCTGAGTTTTCTTCAGCAAATGTCCGGACCACTCTACGATCTCTGGAGAGGCCCTTTAAGGCAGTCATACTACGATCCTTGATGCTCTACGATTATGCCTTGGCTTCTACAAACTCTTGATCAGCTCAATAAACTACGATTCTGTTGAAGCCTATCTATTACATTTCAAGACATAGATTAACCTAACATCTTTGATCTCTTTATCTATACATTCATTTACAGAATGATAAACATTAAAAGCTTAGATCAACCTAACAATTTTGATCTATCACTAAGTCCTTGTACATATATTCCTTGAAGGACTTCACATATAATCATGAGCATTTACTTTAAACATCAAATCAAAATATGCACTCTTCCAACATAATCTATGTATAATAATGAAATAAATCCTAATTATATAAGAAATAAGAAATCGAAACCCTAATTCCTATAAGGAATAAGAATTTGAATGGAAATAGAAATTCTAGCTAACAAATCAATATGGAAATCAAATCCTATCTAATAAATATCCTAGATACATTAGAATTATGAAAAGATCTGAAAATCCCTCAAAATAAGGAATAAATCTGATCAAAAATGCATCCTTGAAAACTGTGTCACATGACTAGCACGGTCGTGTCAGTGTTAAGTGTGACGCCCCCAAATCTGGGTTCTCTAACCTCGGATTCAGTGCTCACGATCCATCATCATCATAAGCATTCTATACATTATTGCGGAATAATAAACATACATTGTTCATTACAATAAAATCTTTCAACATAATCCCAAGGTCTAATAACTTGAACTTAAACATACCCTTAATATTACAAAATGTTTACATAAATAATTACACATTCTTAACAAACTATTCCTGGACCTTGCTCTTGCTTTTATCCTTCTTATTTGAACCTTCGGGCTTAGCTGAAATAAATGTCATGATATAGCAAGAGTAAACAACTAATTTTCTTAGCAAGTTTAAATACAAGGGAGATATATCATGATTAGAAAGAAATTTAACATTAAATGTTCAACAATGGAATTTAATTATGAAAGAACATTAATTAAATTTTAATAATTAAATATTTGAACAATTGAATTGTGAGACCCCAGAATTTATGAATAAAGATTTAAATTTCTCGAAATATTTTTTTTAATATTATGGTGTGGATTTGATATAATGTTATAGTTGTGGGTAGTATTTATAAATTTTGCAAAGTATGCAAGTTGTTGTATTATATTCGATTGGTCGGGGAATATTCGTTTTAGCAAGGAATATTCGTACAACAGCGCAATCATTGGTGGACCCCATAATAGAATTATTATCGGATTGAGAAAATGACAAAAATATTTTTTATGAAATTAACGGCGGAGGTTTTACCGTTAATACTGTTGAACTACTCGGTAGTAAAAGTACAATAATACGCGTGGTTGCATAGTAGCACACGGTATTGATTATTGATGCTTACGTAAGAAATCACTCAGTTATACTCAATTATTGCTATAGTAATTACTGCATCATATCTCTCATTTTATTGATTTGATTATTGTCAGTATCATCTACATTATATGTTATATTATTAAATCAATAATTGAGACGACAAAGTTATTCATATTATTAAATTGCAATATTTATAATGTCTAGAAGTTACGCACAAGGAGAGGTTTGGTCACCTAATTGCGCGCCAATAGGGAGAAATCCTTATTGGAAAGCCCCCTCTTTCCTGGAAACAACCTGGTTGCTAAATATTGTGAGTTATAATATTAATGATGAATAAGTTTATGTTGATTAAAGATGAATTTGATAGTTTCATTGTGTTGGGATTATTTGTGTTAGTAGAATTCGACATCTATTCCGATGATAATTGATGTCTGGAGGTTATATTGTTCAATCGGGTATTCGGGGAACTTTTCGTGTTAGAGTACTATTCATGAGTTACTATTCATGAGTTACTATTCACGAGTTACTATTCACGAGTTACTATTCATGAGTTACTATTCACCCGGTTACTATTCACTCTAGTATTGTGCATTTGGGTATTTGGGTACAATATTATTCCATAAGGAGTTGTGCTAATTTTTTAGACCGTTGGTTAAATTTATATTAGTAAATCAATATGGATCGTTGGTTTAAAGTTTTAATAGTGAATCAGTATGGATCGCTGGTTTAAAGTTTTAATAGTGAATCAATATGGACCGTTGCTTTAAGTTTTAATCTGGACCGTCCATTTAAAAGTAAATCAATCTGGACCGTTCAAGAATTAGTTACTATTCAATTCATTCTCCTATAAATAGAAGCTCATTCCTTCATTATTTCTTACGAATTCACTGAAACTCTAGAGAGATAAATTATAGAGAGAAAGAAGAAGAGTATTCTGCTACTTCACTATTACAGTATCCAGTTTTCTTTTAAGGTAAGGGATATTATTTGTTGTACTCGTAAGGGGTGTTATTCTTTCTTATTCATGAAGAGAACTTCTGTTATTCAATTCTTTATTATTCTGTTGGAATAACCTGTATACGCGGACTCCCCTATACTTGGTGAAATCCTTATGTTATTCCATTCTTTATTATTCATTTGAATATCCCATCTCTGACGTTTTACGCCCGGACACGGTTACATCTTTATTATTACGTTGGAATAACTCGTATATCTGTGGACTCCCCTATGCTTGGTGAAATCCTTATGTTATTCCATTCTTTATTATTATGTTCGAATATCCTGTCTGTGCGTTTTACGCCGAACCTGGTTCCGTCTTTATTATTCTGTTGGAATAACCTGTATACGCGGACTCCCCTATACTTGGTGAAATCCTTATGTTATTCCATTCTTTATTATTCTGTTGGAATATCCTGTCTGTGCGTTTTACGCCGGACCTGGTTCCGTATTTATTATTCTATTGGAATAACCTGCCTGTGCTATCTATCACATGCTTGGTGATTTCTTTTGTTATTCCATTCCTTATTATACTAAGTGGGTTAAAGTTTTGACTTCTATACTCCATGATATTAGTGGAATATCATTGATATTTGCGCTTCCTCAAGTATCTTTTCATGAAAATATTCTTCTGAGCATTCTTGAATTTTACTCTACAAAGAAGTATCATGTTGACAATTTGGGCGTTATTAGTTCCTGGATAAACTAATTCTTGAACTTGTTTTATTGAATTCTTATATCATTGTCATCATCCTCATGTTTTATATTTTTGAAAGTCATCTGTGGCTGTAGTGCATAGATGGACTTGGTATGATTATGAATGAGGATTATTCAGTATAATCATGATCGTAATGTTACAAATGATGTGGTAAAAGTCCTCATTGTCCGTAGTGCATTGATGGACGATTGTTGGCATGATCATGACCATTGATGAATACACGAATATCCTTGGCCCGTAGTAGCATGGATAATTTGTGGTCGTGACCCCTAATGAATATCCTGGTAGTAGTGCAAGTGGATGATGTGGATTATTTCTTGTCGAGTCTCAAATGATAAAAGTGATGAAAACTTTTTAAATCATAAAAGATAGTAGATTTTATTCTCTACTTGACTCTTTTAATGGATTACTTATTCATTGCAGATTAAATTTGTTGTTCATTGTATTTTATCAATTTAACATTGTTGAAGGCTAATGATAATTTATCCCGCATTATCTTAGTCATAATATTTCTTATTGGGCTAGTTGAGCTCACCCTTTCTTTCCTTTGTTTTCTGTGAAATGAGAACGTAGCGAGGACTAGTCGGGAAGCGGAGTGATGGTCCGAGATGATAGCATTAGTAGTCCTCACTATTCTATGAAATAGTGTGATAATAATTGTAATGAGGACTTATTCTGAGAGTGGATATTGTCTAGAAGAAAATATTTGTATTAAAACTCACAGCTTTTGTTGTATATTTAAGATTGTATTTGTATTCTGTACCATGTATCTGGCGACCCAAGATGGGTGATATATACCTATTTTGGGGGCGTCACAGTTGGTATCAAAGCTTAGGGATATGATCCCTGGCTGAGATGTGAGATAAGAACTAGGAGGGGAGAGACGTGGAATTCCTTCGCTAATATGACCTACCTAAGTTTATTTGTTATTTAATTGGTTGGTCAGAGTATAGGGATAATATGTGATATGTTAATTAACTCTTGTTTTTGAAAGTATTATGTATACAAGCCAATCATGTATGATGATAAAGCATATACTGTGTAATCAATCTTATTTATTTATTAATAAAAGAATTATTTATTAAAGACATTTATTATCTACATGGTGTTGTTTTTAATAATATGTGATAAACCCATAGTTTTAAGCAACGCTTTTAGAATAATGATGATGATCATTCTAATGAGATCTAAATTCTTAGAAAGCTTAAAACTAAAATAGTTCCCAATCATTGGATTACTAAATTGGGGATTAGTGAATCCAGGATAGATTGGTACATACATCGTTGCTTGCTCATTGGATGAGGATGATTGATCTCATGATCATTTGTGTGGAGACACTAAAGCAAGTATGTAGGTGCTTATTAGAGAATAAGTTCACCGAACGTGACTCGCTAAGGAATACCTAATGGAGTTTTACTTTTACCGTCAATAGGAATTTCGTAGTGATAGTAGTACAAATGATCCTTAGACTTGAGATCATCATAGTATCTTATATATAATGAATTACACTTTGACTTATTCCTTAAGACTCTTAGAGTATATCAAAGGGTATGCTTGGGTGTAATAAGTTATATATGAAGATAATGAATGATCAATAAAGAATCTACCACTTCTAGTAAAAGGAGAAATGTCCTATGTGATTCGATAAATGACAACCCGTGAATCTTGGTTAGGTGGAATGAAATTAGAAAGTAGTTTCTAATTTGCATTCATTAGGAGTTGTTCATTTAGGAATCGAAATACATATAATTAAATAAAATAAGACTTGTGATGAATTCTATGTCTTATATTTAATTGGGACATAGTATGGTGGAAGGATTGAATTGTACGGTAACTATTTACTCAAAGGTTCTTTTATGATTAATGTTGAAATCTATATTATTTGGAAAGTCGTTGATCGCTATGGAGGCTTATCCCTATTGTAGAATAAATATTATTTATTTAAATAAATTATTTGTTTAATTTATTTATTTAAATGAGATTAGAATTGTTCTAATTGATTTATTCACAATAGGTTTAATATGGAGAACCTAAAGGGTCACACCATAAAAGGAAGAATAATTATTTAAGAAGTTAATGGCATAATTGTAATAATATGTTAAGTATATTTAATTTAATCTATGGTGATAGAATAAATTAAATAGCTTAATATTTATTATTTAATATTTTAGAAATATTAAATATAAATTAATAAGAGGAGTCTTATTAATATTATTATAATTATTATTATTTTAATTTCTAAAAGGTTTAGGAATTAATTTAATATTAGTACTCTCATTTATTCCTAATTGGATTAGAAAGAAAATTAGTTAAAGGAGTTTAACTAATTATCCCTAATAGGATTAGGGAGCCCATTTAATTAAAAGAGTTTAATTAAATAAATAATACCTTATTTTAATTAAAATAGGGTTATATAATATCTTTATAAGAGGAGTCTTATATTAGATATGAAATATACGTAATTCCTAGATTTGGAGAAGTACACCCCTTTTCTTATTCGGGATAGGAAAAACTAGGGTTTGAGCCAAATCCTTCTTCTTGAAAAATTCCTCTTCCTTGGTGGATCACCTATAGAGGCCACACACTTGGGTGGCTTACATTGATCAAAGGAAGGAATCTGCAGGAGATTCAAGGAGATCGCGGAGAAGTAGGAGGTGAACTCGCACTGAGGAAGCTCGTTTCTACAAGGGTATGATTTCATAATTTCTTATTCTTCGTTTAATTAATAATATGCATAAAGGATGATCCGGGTAATTGGTTTGTGAAAAATTTTAAAATCTGATTTTATCTCGCTTCCGCTATTATTGCAATTTTGATTGCTACTCTGATTTTCATTAAAACCTAACAGTGGTATCATGAGCCAAACTTTATGCGAATTATTAATTATTTAGATTCCATATATGTATGGGTATGAATTTAGAATTATTTATTGGGCATAATTTGTTGTATAAAATTATTATTTTATGAAAAAAAAAAAAATCTTGCCAAAAAAAGAAAGGGATTTCGGAATCAATTTTTTTTTTTTTGCAATCCATGCAACTCCATGCCACTTGTTAGAATTATAACATGTATGCATCTGCTGGTCCACGTTGTCAAGGAATATTAAGCGAGTCAGGTTTTGGCGGTGAATCGCTTTTTTTTTGTCGGCATAAAATGTTACAAGGGCAGCTACGGTTTTACAAGGATTTTTTTTTTAAGCCATCATTTTGACCGTGATTCAGCAGGTCCGGTATCAAAAGTAGGACTTTTATTATTTTATTATATATATATATATAATTGTTATATATATATATATTAATCTTAATAATTTTATAATTAAAATAAAAGAGTTTATTTTAATCTTGAAATTGGATTTCATGCAACATAAAATTGCCCATTAAATGATACTCATATATATATGGAATGATTTAATTTATTGATACATATGATGATATGTATGATAATAAATGGGATTGATTATGGACAATTGACCAATATGATTGGATTTATTTTAGTTGGATGTTTGAATGAATGGGTTTTATTAAATGGGTCTCTGCAGTACTCGCCTTTTTCGGTTTTCTTCTTGATGTAAATTATATCTCTCCTATGTACTTCCCTCGATCACGATCAAGGTTTCATTTAAATTAAATAGTTTAATGTAATAGGATTAGTTAGAATTTTTTTAGAAGAGCAGAAGACAAAGATCAAGAGCGCTTGAAGACCCGCTTTTGTAATGGAGCCCAGGGTTTAAATGTAATAGTTATATTTAAATGTTTATTCTATGCACCCTAGGTTTGACCTTTTGGTTCACTTGGTGGCTCTAGTGAACCAAACTAGAATAAAAGTCTATAATCAATCCGGGTAGAATATAGTATTCTATATGTGCATGCTAGTATTATATATATTATATATTATGCAAACATGCTTCGCATGTTTAATAATATGACGCGTATTTTATATATATATTTGCATGCGCCGCTTAAACAAGATGAGACAAATAATAACAAATCCTCAAAGTTTTTATTAAGTCTTAAGCGTTCAAAGATATTTAGAATATCGAACGTCGCCTTTCTAGCATGATAAAATTAATAGAGTATTAAATATTTAATATGAGTTTGTTGTGTCACCACAAGGCAAGTATTAAGTATTTAAGATGTTAATTTATCACATTTGATGCTTATAAAGAAAATTGAACAATATTGTTTTGTTGTGTCACCACAAGGGCTTATATATTTTTCTTTTTGAATATATGGAAGTGCTAGGTTGGACTTAACTTAGATAATTTTGATTCGGATGTGCCACCACTTGATCAAAATAATCCAAGAGGCAAAACATAAGGAGTTACATGTTGATGTAATTGACAAGGAGTTGTCTACCTATTTATTTATATATAGTTTGTGTGTCACCACAAGGCTATATATATTTGAAATGGGATCCTTATTCTCACTAGCAAAAAACTTTAATTAGATTTTGCTTAACTATATAAATGAGGGTAATATAGTTTGAAGAAAATAGTGGGAGATACCAATATAAAATAAGACCTAATTTATTTTGGTAATTAATAAATGAATGTTTGCTAAAATATTGTCTTTTTACATGCGTAATTTTGAAAATGTCACATTCACTAATTTTCATCACAGAGCATACTTGATGCTAACAAACCTAATGGGACCGAACTACACAATTTGGTTAAGGAATCGAGAATTGTTCTCACTTCTTTGAAAAGATTTCTTATGTCCTAAATTCGCGATGCTGCAAAAAGTTAGAGACGACCTCTCCGAGGAAGAGATTGCTACTTTTAAGCGGTGGCAAGATGATGCATCGTGGCTCAATGCATCATGCTCGCATCCATGAGTAACGAGCTTGTTGTCAAGATGAAAACATGGATGCTCCTACTATGCTACTACACCTTGGAGAGTTGTATGGTGAGCAAAGTAGACCCGCTAGATATGAAATATCTAAGGAGCTCTTCCGATCTCGGATGACCGAGGGCACTACTGTTGAGAGACTCATGTCCTAAAGATGATCAATCGATTGAACGTCTTGGGACAAACTTTGGGTTAAATCATGGATGGGGAGTTGAGTCAAGATTTAGTCTTGCAGATCACTCCCGTACACCTTCTCACAATTTGTTGTGAATTTTCACATGAATAAGTTGGATGTCACTTGCTGAATTACTTAACATGTTGAAAAGCTCAGCTGAAGGTCACTTCCCATCCAAGAAGAACCATGTCTTATTGGTGGATGATTCTTCCAAGAAAAGGAAGAGGCCCAAGGTATCTTCCGAAGGAAGAAATCCAAGAAGGCTAAGGGAAAGGCGAAAGTGAAGGATCAAAGAAACCCGATCCAAACTAGAAAGGAATTTGCTTCCATTGCAATAAAATAAGGGTCATGGAAGAGGAACTGCAAGGATTATCTCGCAGAACAAAAGGTAAGAAGCTTGGAGAAGCTTCGAATCCTAATCAAGGTTTGTTTATGATTGAAATTAATTTTTCTGAAAGTCAATCTTCTACTTGGGTATTAGATACCGAATGTGTTTCTCACATATGTAATAATATGCAGGGACTAGTCAGAAGTAGAAAGTCGAAGAAGGATGAGGTCGTCCACGAGTGGGAAATGGAGCAAAGGTCTTTGCATTAGTTGTAGGGACTTATTTTTAAAGACCGCCTACGGCAAGTTCATTAATTTAAATAATTGTTATTTTGTTCCAAATATCATTAGAAACATTATTTCTATCTCTCGTATTGGATATGGATGGTTTTAATATTATAATAAAGAACAACAGGTTGTTCTATTTATAATGATAATGTTTTATATGGTGTTGGTAATTTGTAAATGGACTTTATATACTTGACTTGTATGAAAATATATTTCAAATTGAACAAACTAATAAAAGGAAAAGAGATGATGTTAATTATACCTTCATGTGGCTAATCGTGAGACTTCTATTATTATTAATGAAACAAGATTATCCAAGTCAGATAAAGATGGGCTCCTAGAGCTATCGATTATGAATCATATCCAACTTGTGAATCTTGTCTCATGGGTAAATGACTAAATCTCCTTTTTTAGTGGAAAAGGAGAAAGAGTTACAGAGAGTTGTTAGCGTTGGTACATACGGATGTATGTGGACCTATGACAACCAACCGCATCGAGGAGGGTATTCTTATTTTATTACATTCACCGACGACCACTCAAGATTTGGATATGTGTATTTAATGAAATACAAATATGAATCATTTGAAAATTTCAAAGAGTTCGAAGTGAAGTTGAGAAGCAAACCGGTAAGAGTATTAAGATTCTTCGATCCGATCGAGGAGGAGAATACTTAAGTGGTGAGTTTCTCAATTGTCTCAAAGAAAATGGTATAATCTCACAATGGACTCCACCGGGACGCCTACAGATGAATGGTGTATCTCGAAAGGAGAAATCGAACATTGTTGGACATGGTTCGATCTATGATGAGCTTTACCGACCTTCCGGCTTTCCTTCCGAGGATATGCCTAGAATCGCTGCGATACCTACTTAACAAGGTACCTACAAAATCCGTCCCCAAGACCCTATATGAGTTATGGATAGGAGGAAACCAAATCTTAAGCATGTTAAGACTTGGGGTTGTCCAGCTTATGTCAAAAAGTTTGAAAACGATAAGCTGCAGACTAGATCTGACAAATGTAGATTTGTGGGATATCCTAAAGAAACATCGGGATATTATTTCTATCATCCAACTGATCAAAAGGTGTTTGTTGCGAAACATGCTGCCTTCTTGGAAAAGGAGTTTATCCTTGAAGGGGTCAGTGGGAGTAAGATATATCTTGAAGAAGTTCAAGAACCACAAAATACTCTGAGATCAAAGTGAGGTACCTAACCAAGTAGAGATTCTTACATACCACACCCTATTCAGTAAATCGGAAGAGTACCAAAGATGCAGAGACGGTATGGACTTGTCATAGAAGATGACAATGAGGTACGCGATCATAGATGATGA
The DNA here is from genome assembly GCA_020205615.1 of Panax quinquefolius. Classification (NCBI taxonomy): domain Eukaryota; kingdom Viridiplantae; phylum Streptophyta; class Magnoliopsida; order Apiales; family Araliaceae; genus Panax; species Panax quinquefolius. Next base: position 64,350,391 of record CM035159.1, read on the forward strand.
TGATCCATTGAATTACTGAGCAAAGCTATGAGTAGTAAAGACTCGTAGAGAAGTGGCAAGAAGCCATGAAACCGAGATGGACTCCATGTATGAGAACCAAGTATGGACTTTGGTCTCACCACCAAGGCATTAAGCCTATTGGGTGTAAATGGGTCTTTAAAAGAAAGACTGGAGCAGATGGCAAGGTAGAGACCTATAAAGCCATTTGGTTGCAAAAGGTTTCAAACAAAGACGGGGAGTTGACTATGACGAAACCTTCTCACCAAGAGCAATGCTCAAGTCCATTCGGATTTTGCTTGCGATTGCAACTTTTACGACTACTACGAAATCTGGCGAGATGGACGTGAAAACGGCCTTCCTCAATGAAAAACTTGAGGAGGATGTGTATATGACACAACCGGAGGGATTTGTTTCAAAGGTTGGAACAAATCAAGTCTCATGCTTCTACAACGATCCATTTATGGATTAAAGCAAGCTTCTCGTGGGTGGAACATCCGTTTTGATGAGACAATCAAAAGTTTGATTTTATCAAAATGAGGATGAACCATGTGTGTACAAGAAGGTTAGTGGGAGCTTATTTCATTCCTTGTATTATATGTTGATGATATATTACCGATATAGGGAATGATATTTCTATGTCGCAAACAATTAAAATCAAGTTATCTAAACACTTCTCCATGAAAGACTTGGGAGAAGCATCCTATATTTTGGGGATAAAGATCTATAGAGATAGATCTAATAGGATGCTTGGCTTATCCCAAGGAACGTACATTGACATGATGCTAAAAAGGTTTAGCATGGAAGATTCCAAAAGAGGTCTCATGCCGATGAGCCATGGAATACATCTCTCCAAGAAACAAGCCCCAAAGACACCTGAGGAGAGAAACTGGTATGAGTAAGATTCCTTATGCTTCAGAATAGGATCTATCATGTCTTGGTATGATATGTACTAGACCAGATGTCACTCATCCACTTAGTGTAACAAGCAGATATCAGTCGAACCCAGGAGAAGAACACTGGAAGGCAGTGAAAAATATCCTAAAGTACTTAAGAAGAACTAAGGATGTATTTCTTGTCTACGGTGGGTCTGAATTAAAACTAGAGGGCTTCACAGACTCAAGTTTTCAAACAGACCAAGATGACAGTAAATCCGTTTCGGGGTATGTGTTTACCTTAAACGGTGGCGCAGTGAGTTGGAAAAGTTCAAGCAAACAAACGATTCTTGATTCGATCAAATGACAGAGGCAGCAGTACATAGTCGCAAGTGAAGTCGCAGCGAAGTCGTTTGGATGAAGAAGTTCATTACCGAACTTGGTGTGGTTCCTAGCATTAAAGGACCAGTGCCTTTATTCTGTGACAACACTAGAGTCATTATGCTTAAGCTAAGGAACCTGTGTCTCATCGTAAATCCAAACACGTGTTGCGGCGATTTCATTTGATCGAGAGAGATCATTGAAAGAGGAGACGTCACCCTGGAGCGTGTGGACTCTCAAGACAATATTGAAGATCCATTTACTAAAGCGTTAAACAACAGCAGCAGTTTGATCGTCACTTAGAGAAGATGGGTATGAAATATACGGCGATTGGCTTTAGTGCAAGTGGGAGATTGAAAGTATTATGCATACAAGCCAATCATGTATGATGATAAAGCATATATCTTGTGTAATCAATCTTATTTATTTATTAATAAAAGAATTATTTATTAAAGGCATTTATTATCTACATGGTGCTGTTTTAATAATATGTGATAAACCCATAGTTTTAAGCAACGCTTTTAGAATAATGATGATGATCATTCTAATGAGATTTAAATTCTTAGAAAGCTTAAAACTAAAATAGTTCCCAATCATTGGATTACTAAATTGGGGATTAGTGAATCCGGATAGATTGGTACATACGTTGCTTGCTCATTGGATGAGGATGATTGATCTCATGATCATTTGTGTGGAGACACTAAAGCAAGTATGTAGGTGCTTATTAGAGAATAAGTTCAATTTGAGCGTGACTCGCTAAGGAATACCTAATGGAGTTTTACTTACCGTCAATAGGAATTCAGAAGTGATAGTAAGACAAATGATCCTTAGACTTGAGATCATCATAGTATCTTATATATAATGAATTACACTTTGACTTATTCCTTAAGACTCTTAGAGTATATCAAAGGGTATGCTTGGGTGTAATAAGTTATATATGAAGATAATGAATGATCAATAAAGAATCTACCACTTCTAGTAAAAGGAGAAATGTCCTATGTGATTCGATAAATGACAACCCAGAATCCTTGGTTAGGTGGAATGAAATTAGAAAGTAGTTTCTAATTTGCATTCATTAGGAGTTGTTCATTTAGGAATCGAAATACATATAATTAAATAAAATAAGACTTGACAAGTAATTCCATGTCTTATATTTAATTGGGACATAGTATGGTGGAAGGATTGAATTGTATTTAAGAACTATTTACTCAAAGGTTCTTTTATGATTAATGTTGAAATCTATATTATCCGGAAAGTCGTTGATCGCTAGGGGAGGCTTATCCCTATTGTAGAATAAATATTATTTATTTAAATAAATTATTTGTTTAATTTATTTATTTAAATGAGATTAGAATTGTTCTAATTGATTTATTCACAATGGTTTTAATATGGAGAACCTAAAGGGTCACACCATAAAAGGAAGAATAATTATTTAAGAAGTTAATGGCATAATTGTAATAATATGTTAAGTATATTTAATTTAATCTATGGTGATAGAATAAATTAAATAGCTTAATATTTATTATTTAATATTTTAGAAATATTAAATATAAATTAATAAGAGGAGTCTTATTAATATTATTATAATTATTATTATTTTAATTTCTAAAAGGTTTAGGAATTAATTTAATATTAGTACTCTCATTTATTCCTAATTGGATTAGAAAGAAAATTAGTTAAAGGAGTTTAACTAATTATCCCTAATAGGATTAGGAGCCCATTTAATTAAAAGAGTTTAATTAAATAAATAATACCTTATTTTAATTAAAATAGGTTATATAATATCTTTATAAGAGGAGTCTTATATTAGATATGAAATATCGTAATTCCTAGATTTGGAGAGTACACCCCTTTTCTTATTAGGATAGGAAAACTAGGGTTTGAGCCAAACCTTCTTCTTGAAAAATTCCTCTTCCTTGGTGGATCACCTATAGAGGCCACACACTTGGGTGGCTTACATTGATCAAAGGAAGGAATCTACCAGGAGATTCAAGGAGATCATGAGAAGTAGGAGGTGAACTCGTGCACGAGGAAGCTCGTTTCTACAAGGGTATGATTTCATAATTTCTTATTCTTCGTTTAATTAATAATATGCATAAAGGATGATCCGGGTAATTGGTTTGTGAAAAATTTTAAAATCTGATTTTATCTCGCTTCCGCTATTATTGCAATTTTGATTGCTACTCTGATTTTCATTAAAACCTAACAGTTTTGTGGCAGTGTTTGAAAGATGGCAGCAGAAAATGTTAACAATGGAGTGAATGAAACCATTGAGACACCTTTAATCACTAACCAGGTTAATGTGATGTCAGACGAAGAAGAAATTAAAGATATCTACGTGGTAAGTGAAGAACTAATAGTTGCACCCGACCTAGTTGCAGAGGTAGCAGCTGAGAGTGAGGAAGAAGAGGAAGAAGAGGAACCTGAGGAGAATTGGTTAGAAGAAGTTTATGATCAAAATTTAGAATTACAAAATCGTATTCATGAGTTGGAAGAGCAGGCTGAAGAAAGGCAGGCGGTTGTGGGGCAAAGAGATACAACAATTCAAAATTGTGTTACCCAATGTACGATGCTTGAACAAAAGCACTCTTTGGAAGAATATAAGATATTAGAGCTGGAATCTAAGAATGCTATGATCAAGGTTCTGATGAAAGAAGAAGCAAATGAACGAAATAGAATAGATGATGCATGGGTAAAAGTTGCACGACGCGTTGATATTGTAGAAAAAGACGTCCGATCTAATAAGGCCAAAATAGATGAAATGGATTTTACTTTTTGGAAAGTAATTAGGAGAATCCAACATCGAATTCGAAATTACCCTGTACAGAACGGTCAACCCCAATTCAATATGGATCGGAGAATAATGATTCGAATCATGGATCAGGAATGTGACGAAGCAATTAAGGGTGGAATGTACTCTACAGCAAAGTTAAGTCCAACTGGGATGTCCAAGACAAGTCAAAATTGGTAGTTTAAGTGAGAGCGTTTGTCGAGAAAACCCAAATGAAGTTATTACGGGTAAGTTAATTATAAACTCTTGGGAAGTCTATGTCTTATTAAATACCAGTTCTACCCATTATTTTATCTCTCTTGCTTGCGTTCAACGTTTAAATTTGACTCTTGAGAAGTTAGACTTTGACTTATTGGTTGAAACTTCGTTAGGAGAAACCTTTATTACCTCCACTGTTTATAAATCTTGTTGATTCAAATCGACACTTTCACGTTACCTGTCGATCTTATCTCTTTGAAAATACTTGCCTTTGGTGTGATTTTAGAAATCGATTGGTTAACTACTCATCATGCTTTTCGTAAGGTTGTTAGCTTTCATATTCCTAACCAACCTGTTATGCGAATTCAAGCAACCAAACCACTAAAGTTAATCACTGTTATATCAAGTCATAAGTACAGAGCCCCGATCCTTTCGTTGTTGACTTCCTTGTGTGTAATGCAACAAAGCCAAATTTTCTGTAGGCGACGTTGTGAATAATGATGGCAAGTTGATAGGTATCAATGTGACGTGTTATCCAAGTCTTGGATGAGAGTCACAGTTGTGAATGATACTTCTATTGTTAATAAATTTCTTGACGTATTCTTGAAGACTTCTTAGCCTACCCCAGAGCGTGAAATCCAATTTTGTACTGACCCCAATACAAAACCCCATTTTTAAAACCTTTAATATTTCTTCAAATAAAATGAACGTATAATGCGCCAAAGACGTTGGCTCGAGCTGTTGAAGATTACGATCGTACCATTCAATACTATCGTGGAAAAGTGAACGGTAGTGGACGCGCGTTCGAGTAGAAGATCGTATGCGTTTAGAGTGTGAATATACGAACCTATGTGAAGATAACGAATATACGAGTAGAATCGACTTTAATCGATAAAGTTAAAGCCGTGCAAGCTACATACTCAGAGCTGATGAGTGTGAAGAAGAAGGTTCAAGAGGGCGTTATTCTAGAAGAAAGAATCGATGAAAAGAGGAAATATCAACCCTCGAATTTATTGGCCCATTTGAAATCCTTGATTAAGTAGGAACTGTGGCTTATAGACTCGTTTTACCGCCAAGTATGTTGCGTGTTCATAACGTTTGTCACGTATCGATGTTACGTAAATATGTGGATGACCCGAACCACATTATTGATTTAGAACCGGATGAGATAGCGGATAATTTAACGTATGAAGATGTACCTGTTAAAATCCTGGAATATATTCTACGCTTAAAGGTTATACCTCAAGAGTTAGAATCTGACGAAGTATCCTCATCTGTTCGGCAAACTAGGTACGTACATAAATTTCGAGGGTGAAATTTTAGAAGGAGGGGGAGATTGTGAGACCCCAGATTTTATGAATAAAGATTTAAATTTCTCGATTTTTTTTTTTAATATTATGGTGTGGATTTGATATAATGTTATAGTTGTGGGTAGTATTTATAAATTTTGCAAAGTATGCAAGTTGTTAGATTATATTCGATTGGGTCTGGGAATATTCGTTTTAGCGAGAGAATATTCGCATAACGCATTTAAATCATTAGGGGACCCCACAATGTAATTATTGCCGGATTGAGAAAACGACAAAAATATTTTTTTATAAAAATAACTACGGAGGTTTTACCGTTATCTTTGTTGAACTACTCTCGTAGTAAAGTAAAAAGAATACTGGCGTGGTTGCATAGTAAGCACACGGTATTGATTATTGATGCTTACGTGAGAAATCACTCAGTTATACTCAATTATTGCTATAGTAATTGCTGCATCATATCTCTCATATTATTGATTCGATTATTGTCAGTATCATCTGTATTATATGTTATATTATTAAATCAATAATTGAGACGACAAAGTTATTCATATTATTAAATTGCAATATTTACAATGTCTAGAAGTTCTGTCAAGGAGAGGTTTGGTCACCTAATTGCGCGCCAATAGGGAGAAAACCTTAATGGAAAGCCCCCTCAGTGCATTGATGGACAGTTGTTGGCATGATCATGACCATTGATGAATACACGAATATCCTTGGCCCGTAGTGCATGGATAATTTGTGGTCGTGACCCTAATAAATATCCTTGGCAGAGTAAGCGTGGATGATGTGGATTATTTATTGCTAGAGTCTCAACGATAAAAGTGATGAAAAACTTTTAAATCATAAAAGATAGTAGATTTTATTCTCTACTTGACTCTTTTAATGGATTGCTTATTCACCGCAGATTAAACTTGTTGCTCATTGTATTTTATCGGTTTAACATTGTTGAAGGCTAATGATAATTTATCATGCATTATCTTAGTCATAATATTTCTTATTGGGCTAGTTGAGCTCACCCCTTTCTTTCCTTTGTTCTCTTGTGAAATGAGAACGTAGCGAGGACTAGTCGAGGGAGCGGAGTGATGGTCGGATAAAGATTAGTAGTCCTCACTATTCTATGAAATAGTGTGATAATAATTGTAATGAGGACTTATTCTGAGAGTGGATATTGTCTAGAAGACAATATTTGTATTAAAATTCACAGCTTTTGTTGTATATTTAAGATTGTATTTTGTACCATGTATCTGGCGACCCAAGATGGGTGATGTACACCTATTTTGGGGGCGTCACATGAATAATAGTTGCTGAGTGGTCTAGAATGACCATGAACATATACTAAGGTTGTTAGTATTTAAAATGGTCCTTTTAGTAAGTTTTGGTAATTGAGGCGATCAACCTCTCATATCCAGTGAATTTTGCATAAACACTTAATAATTGAGCAACAATTGTTTTCCAATATAATGCTTTAATAAAATTTTTCTTTTTCTCAGTCAAGAGTCCTTACCAAATCAATTGATTAGGAATAATTTTTAAAACATATTTGATTTAACAAATTTAAACATGTTTGATCTAGCTGATACAACTAGCATAGATCTATCTCATAAACAGTTCATGAATAAAAGAATTTTAATTAATTCACAATTTAATAATAATAGAACATGAATTCAATTGCACCAATTGCGATATACAATAATCATTAAGGATGTGGAATAATCAACAATAATTATCCATTAACATGGTTTGAAAATATTAACTCAAGTTTAAGTTCGAGAACTTGCCTCGATTGCGGTCTACTACTACGTAATTTAGTTTAACTTCTTAGAGAAAGACTTATAATTGATCTTTCAATTAGTTATAGCACATAACTTTACAATACTTATAATAATTTATCTAATATTTAATCACATAAATAAATATTAGATATCACGTTAAATCCTTAGTAATATTATCATACCTTGATAACATTACTATCAAATAATAATCATCTTAAACTCATTTAAGATTATTAATCTTAATAATATTTTATTCATTTTTAGTATTATTATTCAATTAATAATACTTTAATCACTTACTAATATTATTAATCACGTAATAATATTTTAATTCTTTACTAATATTATTAACCATTTAATAATACGTTAATCATCAACTAATATTATTAATCTTTTAATAATACTTTACTCCTTTACTAATATTATTAACCATTTAATAATAGCTTAATCATTAACTAATATCATTAATCAATTAATAATATTTTAATATAATATTATTAATCCTTTAATAATATTTTAATCATCTAATATTATTAATAATTTAATAATATTTTAATCATTATCTAATATTATTAGTCACTTAATAATATTTTAATTTAATTTTTAATATAATATTATTAATCTCTTAACAATAGTTTAATTTAAATTTAATCTAATATTATTAATTATATCAATAATATTTTAATCTAATATTATTAGTTATTTAATAATATTTTAATTTAATTTTAATCTAATATTATTAATATTTTAATTTAACTTTAATCTAATATTATTAATTACATTAATAATATTTTAACCTAATATTATTAGTTATTTAATAATATATTAATTTAATATTACTAATTATATTAATAATATTTTAACTATTTATTAATGATTTAATCTAATATTATTAATCATTTACTAATATTTTAATCTAATATTATTAATCATTTACTAATATTTTAATAATTTATTAAACTCATAAAAATTAATTTTAATTGTTTACCCTTTACTAAAATCATTTATTTAATAATCCTAAAATACCATAAATATAACATTTCAACAATAATGACCAAAATACCCTCCAAAAATATGCATACATCATATTTAGGGTTTCCAAGTCATAAAATTAAATTTTTGCCATTTATGACTTCACATAACTTATTATTCACATTTATTCATAACTCAAACATTTACATGAAAAATACCAAAAAAAAGTTCCAAAAATTCTTCTTTTAAGGAAATCATTAGAATATGGTTCCCTCATAAACATGTATTTGTTCTGGAATTTTTTAAATTCGTTTACTATTTTTAAATGGTTCAAAATAGTCAGATTTTGCCAAAATTATCATAAATCATTCCTTTGTCCAAACATTACGAAATTTTCAAGGTATTCTCCTTTCATGATACTCTACCTCCAGCAAATATTTCACAATTTTTGGAGTTACACACAAAAGATTATTTTTGTTCTCTTTTAAAATAATCCTTTCTTGTAAAATCCATAACTTTTATTCTACACATCCAAAAAGTGTCATCTTTTTACTGGACTCATTTAACTCATCATATTATCCTACAAAAATTTTCCAGAATTTTTAAAGCACAGAAAACAGACGAAACAGCCCCTGCAAGCAACTGGCATATCTGGCACTTGATTTTAATAGTTAACTCGCATATCTAGCACCCATCTTTAACGGATCACAAAAAGAAGGTGTAGATCTTAAATGGTAGTTGATCAAAATGGAGGAAAATTAGGGTTTTCTAGCCCTTTAGAAACTAGTTTTATTTTCTTCCTTTGATCCAACTTTTTAACATTCAAAAGGGTTAGATCCATACATGAAACACTTAATAACATTTAGATCAAGAGTTTTTAAGTTCAAGAACATAGGTTCTTTATTTTGTAAAACCATCAAAATTAATACATAAAACTAAAGCTTAGGATATGTTTTTACCTTGATCTAAAGGCAACTCTTCTTGTCTTTCCAAAGTATGATATAAACATAGGATGCATAAGCTTCAAAATCTCTTCCTCTCTTCCTTAAGGGGCTGCCAAACTCACCTTCTTTTTCTCTCTCTATCTCTTTTGTTTTGTTAGCCTTTAAGAAGCGAGAAATGAAATAAAAAGGAAATAGTTTTTTGTTGGGAAAATGTATAGATACAAGATATGTAAGTATAATAATTACCCACACTTATCTCCTTCTTCTATCCCTTAATCACTCTTACTTTTCTTGAGGACTTGGTTAAAGTGTGTGGCTAACTTCTTAAGATGACACCTTGAATTAAATAAATATTTTAATTAATTTATTTATAAGATAAATAAATAATTGATGAAATTGTAGTGTAATAATTTAGTGAAGTGTGTATGTTAAATAAATTAATGAATGGTAATTTTATTATTTGAAGATTTAATTTAATGAAATAATTAAATTAAATAAATTCTTTAATATTTAAGGAAATGATTAAATTTAAATGAAATGATGCTCTAGTTTAATTTAATAATTAAATTAGGTATATAATAATTTAGTAAACATCAATATAATTATAATGAAAATTATAATTATTATAATTGTAATTGTAAGTTATTAAAATTAATTAAATAAAAGAGTGACAAATGAAACTATATAATATAAATGTTATCAAAATAATTTAGAAGGGGGGAGTTTTCTGTAAACCAAACAAAGCCTTGTGGCTTTTGGTTAATATAAAAGCCAAAGACTTTTGGCTTAATAAATTGATAACCACGTTTCTCAGTTTATTAAGCACTCATTTGGGTTATATTGCGTAATTTTTCCTAAGGCTAAAGAACAGAGAGGTAGGGAGAAAGAAACACAGAGAATTTGATAGAGAGCTAGAGAAGAAATTGAGAGAGTTTTTCTTAAACCTTGTTATCATCTTGCAAAATCAAGGACAATAAGGTATAATATATTCTTAATTCTAACTTGTAGTTTTGTGATTTTAATCTCTATGAATTGGAAGTTGTGTGGTATTATTGGTTATATGTATGTATAATCTTGTTAAACTTGTTAGTTTTCATCTTTAATCAAATATTAGTGATCAAATTCATTGAAATTCGGTTGTAAGAAGAAAACTTCAATAACAGTGTTTTATGTGTGAAAATGGCTTAATTGAGTCCAAAATTTTATGTTTTATCCTTGTAGTAATATGTAAATTGATTGTAAATTGTGTTAGTATATCAAGAAACGAAAACAAAACAATTGGAATGGTGCCAATTGGTTAAGAAACAAAGATTTGGTGATTGATTTCGCTAAATGTGTTGAAAATGGAGAAAACAACAAAATCATGGTTTTAATCCTTTAAAATTTGGTTGTTTTGTTTTTAGAAATGTTATATCTATTGTTAGTAATGTTGTAGTAAGTTTATAGTATTTGGGTTTGGTGAATTTCTGTAGTAATTAGGGAAAAATTGGAGTTTAGTATCAAAGTTTAAGTCAGTCATAGCTCATTCACAGACTAAGCGTAGCTACGCCGATACTAAAGGAAAAAATGGCGCAGTTGTGCCTGTTGGCTTTTTGAGATAGTGCACCAAAGATAGTCAAGACGGTGCAAGGCTTGGGGTAGCCATAATTGTCTGCAGTACTCGAAAGCAGAGACAATATGTTTTGACTAATTGCAAACTATAATATGAAGACTTAATCTAGTTTAGTATGCATGATAAAGATGTTAGATCATACCATAATATATAATAACAGATTGTAATGCATTGTGTTATCAAATGTGAAGATTTGTAAGTAATTATCTAACAAGTCATATAATAAATGAAATATGATGTTTGCAAGAGTTAGATGTGAATGATAAAGCTTTATATTAGGTGATAATTAGTTTTCAGATTTGTGTGAGTGGTTAACTAACATGATTAGACATTAAGTTAAAGGTTATAACTTAAATGGTGAATTGAACCTATAAAGCTAATGATGGTATAACTAATCGATATTGTAATCCTAATGGTATATGTAGGGTAATTGGCGAATATTTATTAAACTTGTGTAGCTTACACACGAGGCAAGTTCCCTAACTTCTTCTCTTTATAATGAATGCAAGTTTCATAACTATGTTTACCTTTTGTTGTCAAGCAAGCTTTCTAACTCTAATTTTTCATTATTGCAAGTTCCTAAATCGGTTATTTAAGTTGAGCAAGTTGTTGGTTCCATCTTGTTTATAATTATGCAAGCTCTTGTATTCTAATCCTTTACATTGAGCAAGCTTCACATTCCTAACTTTTGTTCTTTGCTATTCAAAGCATAGGCTGCTTAAATTCATTGTTCCAAATGAGATTTTCTAACTCTTTTGGAAGTAATATCTTGTATATACCATTTTATTCAATTGTATATTGTTAATAATCAATTTTTGACTTAAGTATCATTATTCAATCTAGTATTATTGTGTTGAACCTTCGAATAACAAACAAACATTTATTGATTGGACTAATCTATATTTGATGAGTGTTCTAAAGTTCTAGAACCATTGATAAGCTGGTTCCAAACTAAACTTTCTTTAGTACAGAAATCCTAAAGTCAAATTGAGATGAACAACCCTAATATAGGGGATTATGTACGCGTTAGCGTTTAGATGTTTGTGCACTTTACATGGTACAAAGGGCTGATCCCCTTAAGTACGTAAAGAAGGGCATGTGTAGTCTATATGACTATTAAGGTTGAGGTAAAAATACCTAATTACCGGGGACATAGTTCATGGTCTTAAGACCCTCAAATATAAATCTTGAACTTGTTTTCTATTCTTGATTCGTAGAACAAGTTCTCTATTACTCAGTATTCATTGTGTAACCTCATGTTGTTGTTATTATTATTCTTTATATTAGTGAGCAATTGTTTGCTCACTCATGCAATTAACATTGCAGCTAAAGTTGAGAAAGCCGATGAACTATTTTCTACCAAAGGAAAGGGCAAGATGTCCAAGTGATGAAGACTTATTTGAATTTACTTAAATGAATCTTTGTTATAAGACTAATGTATTTTGTGATGTATTTCGCAGACTTATGTAACAGTTTAAGGTTAGATTACTTTGGATTTTTTTAAGTTTATGTAACCCTTTAATGGGAAAGATTATTGTTTAAGTTTATTAAGTTATGTCTTTATCTTTTATTATGGGTAGTTAGATATAATTGTTTTGGATAGTGAACACCAAATCCTGTGGGAATGGAGTACCCGGTTTTGGGGGTGTCACAGGTTGGTATCAAAGCATTAGGTTATGAACCTTAGGTGGGAAAAACCTTAGAAAGTAACCTTTAAAGAGACAGAAAACATAGTGGTGATAGACTCTTATCGAGTTCTAAGGAATGAATTGAGGAAATTCATTAAAGATAAACAATAAAAGACTTTATGTGATATGTGTTAATAACTTGCGTACTCGCGAATATCGAAGAGTGTCAGGTAATAAATAAAACTTAAAAGTATTTTGTTGTCAGGATGTCTAACGTTGAAGGATCCAGTCAAGCTAGGGAAGAGATACCTCAGGTACCTAGAGATGAGGAACCTCGAGATGTTCATATGGTTCGGGAGCAGTTGATTCAAGGAGAGCCTTCTCTGTTAGTCATTGTGGAAGAACAAGAGGATGAGCCTGTGTCCGATCTTGAGGAGGAGAATTCTGAGGAGATAGAGGTGGAGGATGAGGAAGAGGATCCTGTGGAGATTCCACCAAACTCTATATCAGCTGAGATGTATGACGAGCTATACGACCGTAATATAGAATTACATGATAAAATTAAGGAGCTAAAGGAGTTAGCTGAGATGCATCAGGCTACCATAGAGCAGAAGGATGCTGAGATTTAGGAACTTGACTCACTACTTGGAAACACGGAGTGGAACCTGGTTCACACAAAAGGACATCAATAGGAGTTGTTAGCTCAGAATGAGAAGATAAAGACTGAAGTGGAAAAGCTAAAGGATGATTTAAAGGAGGAGTCAGCTAAGCGTGCGAGAGCAGAGGATGCTTGGATGAAGGCTACTCAGTGTGCAGATCGTGTTGAAGCCAAGGTTCAAATGAAAAAGGCTAAGATGAATGAAATAGATTGTGCCTTTCATTCTACGATTGATAGGGCCTAGGATCGAGTCTTTTATTACCCACCTCAATTTGAAGACTTGTCGTGGTACATGATGGATCGTAGGACGACATATCGTATTATGGAGGAAGAGCGTAGAGAAGCCTCTCGACGTCTTAATATGCCAAGATAGGAATAATAATAATAATATGTGATTAAGTATGTGATTAAATAAATTATAAATCCCTTATTTTGAGATAAATAAAGGGGTAAGTTGAGTATGTAATCCTAAAACTTGCCAAGTTCAGGAAAGATGATGTTGATAGCAGAGATTGCTATCCTTACTATGTTATGAAAAGTTTTGAATGAATAAAAATATCAAAGTTTATTGAAATGTTATGTGTTAAGCTTTAATCTTAATATTATTAGAGTTAAACTTTAAGATATTCAAGGAATTGAATAGTGATCTAATAAGCGTATATTTTAACAGAAAATGCCTCCTAAAAGAAGACAAGCACGCCAACAACCACCTCATGAGGGGTCTACTAACAATAATAATGAGGCCAATGCTAACCCGGTTCAGCAGTTGGTGACTTTGTTAACAGGAGCACTTGCGAATCAGCCGCAAGCCCAAGTCACGACTTTCAAGGACTTCAAATTGGTTGGACCGCCGGAGTTTCAAGGGTCTATGAATCCAGTTGAAGCCCAAACCTGGATTATGGAAATGGAAAAGGTGTTCGACGTTGCCAGAGTCAACGAGGATCAGAAGACCGCTTTCGTGACATTTATGTTGAAGTCTGAAGCTAGCTATTGGTGAAAGGCGAATAAGGTTCGTGGGGGACAGGGAATAATAGCATGGGATATGTTTAAAGAAATATTTTTTGAGATGTACTTTCCAGCGAGTTCTCGGAATCAATTGGAAGTTAAATTTTTGGAGTTAAAGCAGGGAATTATGTCTGTGCCAGAGTATACTGTGAGGTTTAATGAGTTGGCAAGGTTTGCTAATTATCAAGTTTATACCGATGAGCATAAGGCGAGAAGGTTCGAACAAGGGTTAAAGCCATGGCTGTATAGCAAGGTTTCAATGTTCCAGTTAAACACGTTTGTGGCAGTATTGGAAAAAGAAATTATCGCGAAAGGTGGAAGCAATGCCTTAACCAAATATAACAATGAACAAAAGAAGTGGAAGAATGAGAATGAAAACAAGGTTGGTGGAAGTAACAATCAGAAGAGGAGGTGGAGTGAGAATTCTAGTGCGGGAGGACATCAAGGAAGTCAACAAAAGAAGAAGTTTGAAGCTTGTGCTACTTGCGAAAAGAAATACACTGGGGTATGTTTGAAGGGTAAGAGGGTATGTTTTAATTGTGGTCAGGAGGGTCACATTGCACCAAACTATTTTAGTCCAAAGAAGGGTGCATGTTTCATCTACGAGTTAAAGGATCACATGGCTCGTGATTATGCCGACGTATTGCCAGACGATTTTCCTAGACTACCGCCAGATAGGGAGGTTGAGTTCGTGATTGATTTAGTGCCAGGAATGGCCCCGATATCTAAAGCTCCATACAGAATGGCCCCAGTAGAAATGAAAGAATTGATGGTGCAGTTGCAAGAATTATTAGACAAGAGGGATATCCAGCCTAGTGTATCGCCATGGGGAGCGCCGATGTTGTTTGTTAAGAAGAAAAATGGATCGATGCGGCTCTACATTGATTACCGAGAATTAAATAAGGTCACAATTAAAAATAAGTATCCATTACCAAGAATTGATGAATTATTTAATCAACTAAAGGGAGAAAGATATTTCTCAAAGATAGACTTGAGGAGTGGTTATCATCAGTTAAAGGTAAGGCCAGAGTATGTACCAAAAATAGTGTTCAGAACTCGATATGGTCATTACGATTTTCTGGTTATGTCATTTGGTTTAACCAATGCACCTACAGCATTCATGGACTTGATGAACAGGGTGTTTAAACCATTCTTAGATAAATTTGTGGTGGTATTTATTGATGATATATTGGTGTATTCTAAGACCAAGGAGGAACATGTGGAACATTTAAGGATGACATTGGAGACATTGAGGAGAGAGAAGTTGTACGCTAAATTCTTGAAATATGAGTTTTGGTTGGAACGTGTGTAGTTTCTTAGGCACGTTATTGACAAGGACGGAATCTCGGTAGATCCGTCGAAAATTGAAGCTGTAATAAACAGGGATCAGCCAAAGACATCCTTAGAAGTAAGAAGTTTCTTGGGATTGGCAGGTTACTATAGGCATTTTATTCAATACTTATCCAAAATCGCAACTCCGTTAACGAATTTAACTAGGAAGGCAGTTAAGTTTGTTTGGACGGAGAAGTGTGAGGAGAGTTTTCAAGAATTAAAGAAGAGATTAAGTTCAACACCTCTGTTATCATTGCCTGATGATACAAGGAATTTTGTGGTATATAGTGACGCATCACATAAAGGACTAGGTTGTGTTCTTATGCAGAACGGCAGAGTTGTTGCGTATGCATCACGAAAATTAAAAGATTACGAGAAAGGGTATCCGACTCATGATTTTTAGTTGGCTGCGGTGGTGTTTGCCTTGAAGATTTGGAGACATTATCTGTATGGAGAAAGGAGTGAGATATATACAGACCATAAAAGTCTGAAGTATACCTTTACACAAAAGATTTAAATATGCGACAGAGAAGATGACTAGAGTTGATTAAAGACTATGATTGCGAGATTCGCTATCATCCCGGAAAGGCGAATGTTGTTGTTGATGCTTTAAGTAGAAAGGGACAGGAGAAATTAATGATGTTGACTGCTCAGGAGAAACTAGTTTCAGAAATGGCAAAAATGGAGTTAGAAATTAAATATCCGATAGAATCAGATAAAAAATTATTCTAGATAGGGAGCAGTTCAATTTTGGTGGATAAGGTGAAAAATGCACAACTTCAGGATGAAAATTGTGAAAAGATAAGACAGAAAGTGTCTAAAGGTAAGGAAGACATATTTAAAGTTGATTCGGAAGGGTTACTCTAATTCAAAGGGAGAATTTGGGTTCCACCAGTACCAGAAATTAAAGAGAAAATTTTAAGCGAGGCTCATAAATCACGATATTCGATTCACCTCAGAAGTAAGAAAATGTACCAGGATCTTAGACATCATTTTTGGTGGTCGAATATGAAAAAGGATGTTACTAAGTGTATGGCAAAATGCTTAACGTGTAAGAAAGTTAAAGCTAAACATCAAAGGCCAAGTGGATTGTTACAACCGTTAGAAATACTAGAATGGAAATGGGAGCATATCATAATGGATTTTGTGGTATGTCTTCCAACGACTCAGCAAGGTTACGATGCGATCTGGGTGATTGTCGATCGATTAATGAAATTGACACACTTTTTGCCAATCAAGATTAGATTTAACCTAGATCGGTTGGAAAAACTATAATTAAAGGAAATTATTTCAAGACACGATGTCCCGATGTCCATTATATCAGATAGAGATCCACATTTCAAATCAAATTTCTGGAAACAACTACAAGAATGCTTGGGAACGCAGTTGAGAATGAGCATAACGTATCATCCTCAAACCAACAGATAAAGTGAGAGGACCATCCAGACACTAGAGGATATGCTCAGAGCATGCATTATAGATTTCAAAGAGAATTGGGATGACCATTAGGGGTGTAAATCGAGCCGAGTAGTTTGGTACTCGACTCGATATCGGCTCAAAAATATGATCCAAAGCTCGAATTCAAAGTTGATCCGAGTCGAATCTGATCCATACTCATTTTTTGTTTAATGATACACGAGTCAAATTCGAGCATACCAGTGTTCGCTCAGATTAGGGTTCGAGTATTTCATTTTTTTCTCGAACCATACTCGATACCTGCTCGATGGATCATATTCGAATATTGGTCTGATCCATGCTAGTAAGCTAAATATGTGATATTTGTATCGATCTTTTATAATTTATAAAGTGTAGTATGAAATTATGTAAACTTATACATGAATAAACCAATGAATTGAATGTCAATTTTTATTACATTCTTTATAATTTTAATACATAAATAAAAGTGAATAAGTTTTATATATAAATATTAGTTAAGTAACCAATTTAGTATGTAGTGGTTCAATTTTAAGTGAAATGGTTCATATTCGAAACTCGATTTGAAGGCTCATGAGTAACTCGCTTTGTAAACGATTCGAATATTTACGAGCCGAGTAGGTCCGAGTAATGATCCGAGTCGAATCTGGCGCAAAAATATAAATCCCTTATCCAATCCAAGTCGAATTTGAGCTCAATTTTTTTGAGTCGAGCCGAATCTGAGCATGAAGGTGTTCGTTGAGATTCGACTCGTTTATACCCCTAATGACCATCTACCATTGGTTGAATTTGCCTATAATTATAGTTATCACGCGAGTATTGGCATGCCACCTTACGAAGCATTGTACAGCAGGAAATACAGAACTCCATTATGTTGGGACGAAGTTAGAGAATGTCAACTGCTAGGTACATAATTGGTATAACAAACTGTCGAGATCGTTAAGGTGATTCGGGCAAGATTGATAGCTGCACAGGATAGGCAGAAGAAGTATGCAGATCAACATCAACAAAATCGGGAGTTTGATGTCGGTAATTTTGTTTTCTTAAAAGTGTCTCCCTGGAAAGGGAAAATTCGGTTTGGTTTCAGTATTAAGGCCATATAAGCCTGATTATAAGCATGTTATAGAATATGAACCCTTACAGTTTGAAAAAGACTTGTCATATGAAGAAGTCCCTATTTAGATTATTGACAGGAAAGAGAAAATACTAAGGAATAAAGTGATACCTTCTGTTAAGGTAATTTGGAGAAACCAAAATGCTGAAGAAGCTAAGTGGGAACTTGAAGATGTTATGATAAAAAATTATTCTCAGTTATTTGCTTGATCTTGTATAGTGATTCTGGGGACAGAATCCTGTTAAGGGGGGAAGAATGTAACGAATGAATTTATCGAGTTGTGATTCTAGGGACAGAATCCTTTTAAGGAGGGAAGGATGTAACGAACGAGAATTTTGTAATTAATTTTAAATATTTATTGAATTAAATAAATATTTTAATTTATTTATTTATGAGATAAATAAATAATTGATGAAATTATAGTGTAATAATTTAGTTAAGTGTTTATGTTAACTAAATTAATGAATGGTAATTTTATTATTTGAAGATTTAATTTAAATGAAATAATTAAATTAAATAAATTCTTTAATATTTAAGGAAATGATGCTCTAGTTTAATTTAATAATTAAATTAGGTATATAATAATTTATTAAGCATAAGTATAATTATATGAAAATTATAATTATTATAATTGTAATTGTATGTTATTAAAATTAATTAAATAAAAGTGTGACAAATGGAACTATATAATATAAATGTTATCAAAATAATTTAGAAGGGGAGAGTTTTGTGTAAAGCAAACAAAGCCTTGTTGCCTTTGGTTAATATAACAGCCAAAGACTTTAGGCTTAATAAACTGATAACCACGTTTATCAGTTTATTAAGCGCTCAGTTGGGTTATATTGCATAATTTTTCCTAAGGCTAAAGAACAGAGAGGGAGGAAGAAAGAAACAAAGAGATTTTGATAGAGAGCTAGAGAAGAAATTGAGAGAGTTTTGCTTAAACCTTATTATCATCTTGCAAAATCAAGGACAAGAAGTTATAATCTATTCATAATTCTAACTTATAGTTTTGTGATTTTTAATCTCTGTGAATTAGAACTGGTGTGGGATTATTGGTTATATGTATGTATAATCTTGTTAAACCTATTAGTTGTCATCTTTAATCAAATATTAATGATCAAATTCATGGAAATTGGGTTATAAGAAAAAAACTTCAATAACTATGTTTTATGTGTGAAAATAGCTTAATTGAGTCCAAAATTTTATGTTTTATCCTTGTAGTAATATGTAAATTGATTGTAAATTGTGTTAGTATATTAAGAAACAAAAACAACGTAATTGGAATGGTGTCAATTGGTTAAGAAACAAAGATTTGGTGATTGATTTCGCTAAATGTGTTTGAAAATGGAGAAAACAACAAAATCATGGTTTTAATCCTTTAAAATTTGGTTGTTTTGTTGTTAGAAATTTTATATATATGCTTATTAATGTTGTAGTAAGTTTATAGCATTTGTATTTGGTGAATTTCTATAGTATTTTGGGAAAAATTGGAGTTTAGATTGTAAAGGGAAGTGCTTTGTAGTTTTCGTCACAGATACTACGTCTTTGCCGGCCAAAGACTTGAGGCGTAAACGAGTAAACTGCACTTGTTGTCTTTTCCGAGATAGTGCATGGTAGCAATTTATCTTGATTGCATGTTATGGCTTGGGCTAAGAATGCGTTGCACTCGAGCAAGTGAGATATGTTTGACTAATTACATACTATAATTTAAAGACTTAATCTAGTTTAGTATGCATGATAAAGATGTTAGATCATACCATAATATATAATAACATATTGTAATGCATTGTGTTATCAAATGTGAAGATTTGTAAGTAATTATCTAACAAGTTTTATAATGAATGAAATATGATGTTTGTAAGAGTTAGAGGTGAATGATAAAGCTTTATATTAGGTGATAGTGAGTTATCAGATTTGTGTGAGTGGTTAACTAACATGGTTAGACATTAAGTTAAAGGTTATGACTTAAATGGTGAATTGAACTTATATAAAGCAAATTATGGTATAACTAATCGATATTGTAATCCTAATGGTATATGTAGGGTAATTGGCGAACGTTTATTAAACTTGTGTAGCTTACACACGAGGCAAGTTTCCTAAATTCATTTTCTTTATAACGAATACAAGTTTCATAACTATGTTTACCTTTTGTTGTCAAGAAAGCTTTCTAACCCTAATTTTTCATTATTACAAGTTCCTAATTCGTATATTTAATTTGAGCAAGTTGTTGGTTCCATCTTGTTTATAATTATGCAAGCTCTTGTATCTAATCCTTTACATTGAGAGAGCTTCACATTCCTAACTTTTGTTCTTTACTATTCAAAGCATAGACTGTTTAAATTCATTGTTCCAAATGAGATTTCCTAACTCTTTTGGAAGTAATATCTTGTATATACCATTTCTATTCAATTGTATATTGTTAATAATCAATCTTTGACTTCAGTATCATTGTTCAATCTAGTATTATTGTGTTGAACCTTCGAATAACAAACAAACATTTATTTATTGGACTAATCTATATTTGATGAGTGTTCTAAAATTCTAGAACCATTGATAAGCTAGTTCCAAACTAAACTTTCTTTAGTAAGGAAATTCTAAAGTCAAACTAAGATGAACAACCCTAATATAGGGGATTATGTATGTGTTAGCATTTAGATGTTTGTTGTAACACCCCCTATCCGAAATAGAAAGAGAGGTTACTCAAAACATAACAAAACTAATAAATTTAATAGCAAGGCTCAAAGCCATAAGAGAATATTCTTAAAATCTGATAAATACCACAAGTCAGCCATAATAAATCTCAAACTATTTCAAACCATAATCTAAAATAACTATTACAACTCTAAATAAATCAATGTATCATAGCCTAACAAAATATATCAAAACTATTGGATAAAAGGGAGCTCTCATCACACTTGCCCTTGATTCCCCTGATTACCTGCCGGAATAAAAACACAGCATGAGCCAAATGCCCAGTACGGATATAGAATACAAGTAATGAACAGAAATAACTAACTCAATTAAATGAATTGAAACAAAATGAATTGAAACGAAATGAACAAAACTAACACAACAAAATGATAGACTGAATCAAATGGTTGGGTGTTATTTCATACCGAGCTCAAAATAAATAGTAATATACCTTGTCACACAGACAAGTCAAATAATGTCACATAGGCAATCAAAATAATGCCACACAGGCAATCACACAACAGACCGCGCAATCCAGATGCATGCAAAATTGGAAGGCGTGTTTGGCACAAACATCACCACTCCGCAGAACAGAACAGAACAAAAAACTAGGGTCGACCCATACGCCTCCCACAACAAAACACCAAATGGTCAACTCCCACCGGAGTACAAAATGGAGACGCCATGGACTGATCACATCGCCACAGAAGGTGTCATGCCTCGGTGCCAAGAGGACATGCATGTGGTACCTCCACAGGTGGTTATAGCTCAGGTATACCCTACGGTATTCTAACAAAGATATAATGTCACAACACATGCGATAAAATATCAACACAAAGGGGTTCTAATGTGTACATGCTAAACTGAAATGAAATATCAACACAAAGTCTCCAAAAGTATTAACATGTACTTTCTACAAAGATCAAAATAAATATTCACCGTGATACACTAGATCAAAGAGTACTAATACTAGTTTAAAATATTAATGCCAAAATAAAATATTCTCACAAATTTAAGAATGAACAGTCATGTGAAACAATAACAAATTTCTAAACGAAAAGCGAAACGAACAAATCAAAATTAAAGGATTATCGCAGAAGGAGTACAAAATCCGTACCTGGATTAAGCAATGTAATACCCAAATTATATTCCAAAAACTCGTTTAGACTCTCTCCGTTCAATCTAAATAATTTAATAAGATTTTATTACAATCTAATCATTAATAACATAATACTATTAAATTTATTATTAAAAACTTTTCAGCAAAATTAATTAATTCAAATTAATATAAATAACTTCAATTTAATTTACTAATTCAGTTTATAAGTTCATGGCCAAAAGTTTATTAACATATAATAATATAAATAACCTAAATTACCGAAACATAACTTAAATTACCGAAATAAATATATATATAAGGAAATTTTGCTTACAGCAGTGCTGCAAACCTGCAACCAACATAATATATATTTTTTATTCTGCACCCTAGTTTTCTATTATGTTCTGTTCTGTAGAGTGGTGATGTTTGTGCCAAACATGCCTTCCAATTTTGCATGCATCTGGATTGCACAGTCCGATGTATGATTGCCTGTGTGGCATTATTTTGATTGCATGTGTGACATTATTTGACTTGTCTGTGTGGCAAGGTATATTACTATTTATTTTGAGCTCGGTATGAAATAACACCCAACCATTTGATTCAGCCTATCATTTTGTTGTGTTAGTTTTGTTCATTTCGTTTATGTTCATTTTGTTTCAATTAATTTAATTGAGTTAGTTATTTCGATTCATTACTTGTATTCTATATACGTACTGGGCATTTGGATCATGCTGTATTTTTATTCTGGCAGGTAATCAGGGGAATCAAGGGCAAGTGTGACGAGAGCTCCCTTCTATCCAATAGTTTTGATATATTTTGTTAGGCTATGATACATTGATTTATTTAGAGTTGTAATAGTTATTTTAGATTGTGGTTTGAAATAGTTTGAGATTTATTATGGTTGACTTGTGGTATTTATCAGATTTTAAGAATATTTTTTTGTGGCTTTGAGCCTTGCTATTAAATTCATTAGTTTTGTTATGTTTTGAGTAACCTCTCTTTTTATTTCGAAAAGGGGGTGTTATATTTGTGCACAATATATGGTATAAAGGGTTGATCCCCCTAAGTACGTAAGGAAGGGTATGTATAGTCTAAACGACTGTTAAGGTTGAGGTCAAAATACCTAATTACCAGGGAAATAGGTCATGGTCTTAAGACCCTCAAATATTAAACTTGAACTTGTTTTCTATTCCTGATTCGTAGAACAAGTTCTCTATTATTCAGTATTCATTGTTTAACCTCATGTTGTTGCTATTATTATTCTTTATATTAGTGAGCAATTGTTTGCTCACTCTTGCAATTAACACTGCAGCTAAAGTTAAGAAAGTCGATGAACCATCTTCTTGCAAAGGAAAGGGCAAGATGTCCAAGTGATGAAGACTTATTTGAATTTACTTAAATGAATCTATGTTATAAGACTTATGTATTTTGTGATGTATTCCATGGAATTATGTAATAGTTTAAGGTTAGATTACCTGGGATTGTTTAAAGTTGATGTAACCCTTTAATGGGAATGATTATTGTTTAAGTTTATTAAGTTATGTCTTTATCCTTTATTAGGTGTAGTTAGATGTAATTGTTTTGGATAGTAAGCAACAAATCCTGTGGAAATGGAGTACCCGAATTTCATTTAATAATATTCAAATCATTTACTAATATTATTAATCATTTAATAATATTTTAATCATTATCTAATATTATTAATCATGTAATAATATTTTACTTGTTTCATAAATAATCAAGGTCTCACACATTTTAAGATATAAATATTTTACATCTTGAAGCTTAAACCATTTAAATTTTATTTCAAAAATATCTTTTACCTTTACTCGCTAATTGAGTTTAAGCAAATTTAATGCATAGCTTTTATATTAAAACTCAATTTACTATAATATTTCTTTAATTTAAATAATTTTTCATCAATTTATCCGTTCATGAGTTAACACTAACTATTGCCTCATATATATATATATATATATATATATATATATATATATATATATTTTGCTACATAAATCTCAAATTTCAAAACTTATTTTTGAGCACCAAAAATCTCAAAATATCATTTTTATGATTAATACAATTTTCAAAGGTTTTACATTCTTCGTTGCACCACAAAATAATTTTATAGGCAACTATATTTTTTCATCTCGCTTAAATATGTAATTTATATTTATTAAATATTTTATTGCTTTATTTATACCTGAAATAAAGTTTCTCGGCATAAAATATCAATTATAATCAAATCTCACCACGTAGGACTTTATTAGAATTCTTATAACTTATTATTTTGTCGGAACGCGATTCGAAATGTCGAACGTCAAAGTTGCTTGACGCACCGACGTTTAGCGTTCGCTGGTTTACAAGTTCTGACATGCCTATTTTTTTATTTTTAATTCTCAAATCGTAAGTCATATATCAATGAAATTTTGGGCATGTTATAGACCTCATGTCATAGTGTTTTAGAAAAATTTCACACCGTGAAAACGGATCACGAAAGCTCATCAAAATAGTGCGCAAAAAGGGCGTCAAGCAGCAGTCAGAACAGTGTAGCCAAGGCGCACGGCGCTCGGCAGGCTGTTGCTGTTGTGCCTCTTGAGGCAGCCACTTTGCGATTTTCTCACACATTACTCGTAACTTCGATTAATCTAATTTTTGGATATGTTATACATGGCATACCAAAGTATTTTTAAAAAATATCACCCAGTAATTTCGGACCTCTTAGGAAGCCTAAAACAGGCCCCAAAAATGACCACTCGCGACTGTTTTAACTTTTTCGTTTTAAAACATTTTTAAGCGATTTTTAAGCCCACGCGAAGATAACTTCCAGGACTAAAATTTGTATTCTTTGACATTTTCCAAATTCTAAACACAGAATTCCAGAAAATTCTGTGTAAAGGGACTGACCCAAGTTGGTTAGACAGTTTTGACGTGACTACTTTGAACGGTCATAACTCTTTACTCTGAAGTTAGAATTAGTCCGTTCTAGAGTCTATGGAAATCTTATTCAATGTACTATAACATACCTAAAGCCCAGAATTTTCTGAACATCGTAGCTAATCCCAAATTTTCCTTTTAGGGACAGCAGTCCACTAGATTTTTTTAAGATTTGAAAACTATTTTGCTTTTCTTATTTGATTAAACTTTTAATGCCCCAAAATAGTTAGATCCATGCATAAAAAACCATCTAACTAGTACATCTAGTGTTCTCATATTCAAGATCATAAACTTCATGGTTCAAAATAACCAAAAATCAAATACGTAAACTAGTTAGGATTTTATACCTTTTATGATAATCCTCTTGATTTCTTCTTCTCCTTCCATGGCTACCTCTCTCTCTCTCTCTCTCTCTCTCTCTCTTGCTCCATCTATGGCTGACATCCCTCTCTATTTTCTCTCTCTTGATTCGGGTATGGAAGGTGTGGGAGAAGGATATAGAGGTTTCTCTTCTTTTCTTTCTTTTTCTTGGCTAAAAATAATTTAGGAGAGAAAGAGCTAGATAAGATAAGATGGAGAGTAGGTGGGGAGTGGGTGGGTTAGGTGGACAGTACAAGGATAAAAATCTCATCAGATTTTTTCTTTTGTGCTCCGCTATTATTTCCTCGTTTTGCGTATTTAATTTCGTTTTTAAATTTCGGACCCGAAAACTCAAATTTTTGAGTTTATAGTCGATTTTTACTAAATTTGATACTCCCAATGTCATGGGCACCTCTGGTTCTTCAAATTCATCTCTAAATTTTAAGTTTGACTTTTCTCCAAAAAAGTCAACTATTGACTTTGACCAAAAAGTCAACCCTGACACATTTTGTGTTTACATCCTTTTTTTACTAATCTTGACATTCCGGACGCAACCGAACAGTCTGTGCTTCAAAATTCTTTCCCTAACTCAAATTTTGAGTTTTAACTTACTCCCCTTTTTATTATTAATCATATCAACTAATCATCTATTGATTATTATTCATTTCATTGATTTACTAGTACATATTTAAATACTAGCATTCTTGAATTACTATAATTATTTAGGTTATTTAATTCTCATATCTAATGTATAACATTAGGCTATAAAGCTTTCTTTAATTTTTTTTATATAAAGAATAATTATATATACATTTTTACAATATATGTTTATTTAATCACTCACATACTTCATATAAGTCACTATACACAAAACCACAAAAGTCCTTCATAAAATTTTAAAATCCAAACTCTATTTCCAGTCTAGGTCTTATTATTAAACTTTATTTAATCATTTAAGATTCTATTAACCGTCTAATTAATTCTCGGGTTGTCACACACTTAGTTTGCCACAATCTTCAATAAACTCAATAATACTCTCTCTTCAATCTTCAATACACTCAATAGATCGTTTATTTTGACAGTATCCTCAATAAACTCAATAATTATGATCATATATGTACTATACTTTGGAACTTAGAAACCCGTTTGACATTCACTCATTAGGAGTGAATGTCGAATAGTCTCTAGTTTGGGACTGTTACTAGATGTTATGTCTCTCACTTAGGCTAGTACCAATACGAAATAGTTCATTTTTTATTGGTTTGAGGATGTGTTGGTTGTTATATCTACATGTTATTTGAGTGCATACTTAGATTAAGTTATCTTAGTCTATTTCGTGTACTTGGAGACCATGAGGAGGTGCTGCTGAAATTTTCTTGAAACAAATGAAATGTGCTTAATGTATTGGCACTAGTAAGGAGAAGCATCCAGGAACGGGATAGAAGCCTGAATTACCCATGTCCTATAGAGTGGAGATCCTAGAAAAATATAATTCATGCATGGACCACCGTTACAAAAAAATCCATGTACTGAATGCGTCTTTTGTGCAGTTAAAGATGTCAGCCAACCGAAGTTGGATGTATCGTAGGATACCAATTAATGGGAGGGGATTAGTGTCAGATTATCGTGATGGGGCATCTAACTTTTTGAACAAAGCAACAGAACAAGCTAATGATCCGAACGAAAAAATGCAATGTCCGTGTGTCAAATGTAAAAATCTTATCAGGAAGAAAGACAACGAGATTAGATTTAACTTATTTTCCCTTGGCTTTTTGGATGGGTACACCCTATGGATTCATCGCGGGGAATCAGCTGAGTTGAGGGAACTTTCAAATAGTGTAGACCAACCAGTTCACCGGGATTCAATTGCAGATAACTATGATGTCGTGGAGATGTTGGTCGATGCGTATGGGCCTAACACTATAAATTGGGTCGCTAACAAGCATGTGTCAGGCAATTCTCAGTAAGAACCAAATGATTCAGCTGCTGCCTTTTACAAGATATTATATGAATCGGGGGTCCCATTGTATCCTGGAAATGATAAGCACACTAGGCTATTTGTAGTGACTAAGCTCTTACACTTTAAGAATTACAATGACTGCAGTGAGAGAGGTTTCAATGATTTGCTTGCTCTTTTCAGCGATTTTTTACCCAAGGATCATAACTTGCCTGCGAATTATTACAAAGTGAAGAAGATAGTCAAGGGTTGAATATGGGGTATCAGAAGATCGATTCTTATGAGCAGGATTGCATGTTATACTATGCGGCAGATAGAGAAAAGGGACAGTGTGATATATAAAACTTGTCTCGTTACAAGGTGGGGAAGGAGAAACATGTGCCCAAGAAGATCTTACGTTACTTTCCTCTTGCACCAAGACTTCAACGGTTATTCTTGTCATCCCACAGGGCTCATCATATGACTTAGCATAGAACAAGGGACATTGTGCCTAGTTAGCTGACTCACCCTGCAGATGGAGATGAATAGAAGAAGTTTGATGAAAATTTTCTAAATTTTTTTGATGATGATAAGAATTGGCATGGCTAGGTATGGGTTTTGCCTATTTAATAATTTAAGCCAGTCCTACTCTGTTTGGCCAGTGATAATGGTAGCTTACAATCTTCCACGTTAATGTGCATGAGGGATTTGTATCTGTTCTTGACTTTACTCATACCGGGGGATAAAAGTCCTACAAAAGACATAAATGTGTACCTCATATTGTTAGTCGATGAACTTAAGATGTTGTGGGAGATGGGTGTTCAGACTTGTGATAAAGCGAAGATGCAAAATTTTGTGATGAAACCAGCTTTATTGTGGACTATCACTGACTTTTCAGCACTTGGGATGATCAGTGTTTGGTTAACTCACGGGAAACTATCATGTCCAGTTTGTATGGGGGTTGTACAAGGCATACAACTATGTCATGGGCAAAAAAAATAGTTTCTTTGGAAATGCTCATAGATTCTTTCCTGCTGAGCACGGTTAAAGAAAGATGTATGTACAGTTTAATAAAAAGACATAGAGAAAGAGGTTGGTGGATGTTTGTCGGGCAGCGAGTTATCGGGCTGGTTTAATGATCTTAAATTTCCACCGCTAGGGTAAGAGCGTGGTAAGTTGAGAGAAATAGGTTACGAGATAACTCATAACTGGAAAAACTAGCCCATGTGGTTTGAGTTACCATATTGGGTCACACTTTCAGTTCGTCATTGTATAGATGTCATGCATATAGAAAAGAATGTATTTGAGAACTTATTTTACACCATGTTAGATGTGAGTGGTAAAACAAAAGACATTGATAAAGGATGTAAAGATTTGGAGGTAATGAATATCAGGCCAAAATTGTGTCTTCGACCTAACAACTCAAAACCAAAAGCTCCATTTTATCTAACCAAGTAACAGGTTGAAGACATGTACAAGTGGGTAAGTGCATTACAACTCCCAGATGGATATGCTTCTAACATATCTCATTGCACCAAGGTTGAGCAGCTAAAAATAATTGGGTTCAAATTCCACAATTGTCATGTATTCATGCAGAAGTTGATGTCAATTACATTTTGTGAGATGTTACCTAGGAAATTTATTGATGCCTTGAGCGAAGTATCATCTTTCTTTCGGGATATTTGCTCAATAGTTATAAGGTACAGTGATGTTGAACAGATGGAGAAGAATATAGTACTAACAATGTACAAGCTCGAAATGATTTTACCTCCAGGGTTCTTTGACTCGATGGAGCATTTGCCTATACATCTACCATATAAACTGAAACTTGGAGGACCAGTTCAATATTGGTGGATGTATCATTTTGAGAGGTAAGTAATATCATCTATTGACCTAAATTTTGATTATATTTACAAGGCATATTATTAATATTAATTGTGTTCAATCATATTTTAGGTATATGTGTCGATTAAAGCAGAAAGTGAAAAAGAAAGCTCGTGTAGAGAGTTCAATTGCTGAACGTTATAAGGAGGAAGAACTTGTCAACGTTTGTTCTCTGTACTTCGACGATGTAGTCTCAACTAAGCACACTCATTTAATTAGGAATGTGGTCATTGGACCTCAATCTCATTCTGATGATGAGTTAGTTGTATTCACTTATCCGGTTAAACCATTTGGCCATAAGACAATGACTTACTTAAGCGACAGAGATTGAAGATTGTATCTATATACGTGTTTCTAAATTTTCCCGAATTAGCAGAATACATCAAGTATGTATTATTATATGTACATATATCAATACACTAAGATTATTGTCGTAATAAATAATTAAACTATTTGATTATATTATTTCAGTGCATTCGAAGAGGAAGTGAATGCTTCTAATCTAAGAATAACTCCAGCACAGTTGGAAGCATTCACTACTAAAAATTTTCACCAGTGGTTTAAGAGCAAGGTTGAAGCGGATAGTGCTTATGAGCATTTTAGAGATGTTATTTCAGGCCCTTACAAACTAATTAGTTTATTTTATGCTTGCATCGTGACTGGGTATAGATTCAAGATTGATAACTTGAATGAAATGACATCAGTCAATTTTGGCGTTATCGTGTTGGGAAGTTGCTACCAAGACTCCGAGTGCAATTACTATGGACGATTAGAGGAAGTTGATGTACTTAATTATCCTATGGGTAAAAAGGTTGTTGCATTCAGATGTCGCTGGTTTGATACTGTTAAGGGTGTTAAAATTGATCGTAATAGAATCATCACGGTAGATATAAAGTCAAAACTACAGTCTAATGATGTATTCATTCTATCCAGCCAAGCCACTCAAGTGTACTACACCCTGAATGTCTTAAATTCTAGAAGCCCCTGGTATAAATTTGTTACAACAAAGACTCATGCTTTTGATGGTACTAATCTGTCTGGAATAGATGAGCCATTGTAAGAACAAATTAGCAATCTTGAGGTAGATGTGCTAAATGATGATGATGTGGTTAGTGACCTCATTGACATAACTGATGTTGAGGAAGACGAGGAAGACATGGTTATTAATGACTATATCATTGTACACGAAGACTACGAGTACGAAACTGATATGGATGAAGAATTTGAGTTTGGTTCTGACGTGTTTAATGATGTACGTAGTCTTAACGTAAATAATTTAATAATAGGAACTTGTCTTTCATTTAGATAAATTAAATACAACTTAATTAATTACTTAATATGTTGGTTATTTCAGTAGTATGTTGATATTAGGCTAGACATAGAAGGGGAGGTCGTCGTGGTGGTGGTCGTTCAGGATCTGATGACGGCACCCACGGTGAGGGATCGTCATCAGCTAGTAAGTTTCCAAACTTAAATAATCATCATTAATTTTATTAAATTGTTTATAACATATATGAAAATAGTATATTTACATAATGTCACTTATACAGATAATGTTCGTCGACGTTAGCGAGGCACTAACCACAGATTATTTGGTAGGCCGCCGACACAGCCACACGTTAGCCAAGTAGATGGTGACTCGGGGTAGTAAGTATCACGTTTAATATGTTTGTAAATAACTAACTTGTATATATATATATATATATATATATATATATTATTACATTATTAAAATAACACATTATTTTATTTCTCACGTATTGTATTGTAGTATCTTGGACAACGTCGCCAAGGCGACGCTACACGCCATCTACCTGACACGCCTGCCAACTGGCTATATGCAATTTAGCCAGTTCGCTCAGTATAATGCCTCATTTATGGACATTGTGTTGCGCGATTTTCATGTAAGTCAAATTACATAGATTAAAGTAAACATTATCATTTACCTTTATATACTTTTTAAATGAATTCTGATATGTTAATACAACTTTTCTTATAGATTTAGTTTAGATATGAGGAGGGCATATCTCTAGCGGTAAATCGGCAGTGTTATTATTACTACACATATCGTGAGAAACTCGACCGGCTTTTACGAGATGAGACAATAATTTCGCTGGGCGATTAGCTTAGTTGCCCGAGACTACGATTAGAGATCATCAGCCTTGCATAGTCTTTGATCTGGCTTGGGAGGCTATGTGTGTTAGGTTTGTAATATTCAAGAACGCAATCAAATTGCAAAAATAATGTGGAAACGTGTAAAAATCAGAGTTTTAAATTTTACAAACCATAAACCCGGATCACCCTTTATGCACAATTATTAATTAAATGAAAAATTGAAGAGCAAGAATCATACCCTTGAAGATCCGAGCTTCCTCAGGTACAAGTTCACCTCTAATTCTTTTCGCGTTCAACTTGAATCCACCGGGTTTGGTTCCTTCCTTTGATCAACGTTAGCCACCCAAGTGTTTGGCCTCTAGAGGTGATCCACCAAGGAAGAAGAAGGATTCAAGAAGATGGGTGGTTGGCTAAACCCTAGTTTTTCTATCACTATAGAAAAAGAGCATACTCTCCAACCATTGCAAATATTACGTAGTCTTGATATCTGATATAAGACTCCTCTTATAAAGATATCAAGTAACCCTATTAAAAATAAGGTATTATTTAATTAAACTCTTTTAATTAAATAGGCTCCCTAATCTTATTAGGGATAATTAATTAAACTCCTTTAATTAATTTTTCCTCCTAATCCTATTAGGAATAAAATGAGAGTACTTATATTAAATTAATTCCTAAACTCTTTTAGAAATTAAAATAATAATAATTGTAATAATATTAATAAGACTCCTCTTATTAATTTATATTTAATATTTCAAATATTAAATAATAAATATTAAGCTATTTAATTTATTTTATCACCATAGATTAAATTAAATATACATAACATATTATTATGATTATGCCATTAACTTCTTAAATAATTATTCTTCCTTTTATGGTATGACCCTTTAGGTTCTCCATATTAAATAGGTTGTGAATAAATCAATTAGAACAATTCTAATCTTATTTAAATAAATAAATTAAACAATTAATTTATTTAAATAAATAATATTTATTCTACAATAGGGATAAGCCTCTCCCAATGATCAACGACTTTCCAGATAATATAGATTTCAACATTAATCATTAAAGAACCTTTGAGTAAATAGTTACTGCATACAATTCAATCCTTCCACCATACAATGTCCCAATTAAATATATAAGACATGGAATTCTTGTCAAGTCTTATTTTATTTAATTATATGTATTTCGATTCTTAAATGCACAACTCAAATAATGCAAATTAGAAACTCCTTTCTAATTTCATTCGCCCGCCGAGGACTCATTGGGTTGTCATTTATCGAATCACATAGACATTCTCTTCTTTTATTAGAAGTGGTAGATTCTTTATTGATCATACATTATCTCCATGTACAACTTATTATACCCAAGCATACCCTTTGATATACCCTAAGGGTCTTAAGGAATAAGTCAAAGTATAACTCATCATACACAAGATACTATGATGATCTCAAGTCCAAGGATTACTCAGACTACTATCACTATAGGAATTCTATTGACAGCAAATAAAACTCCATTAGGTATTCCTTAGCGAGCCACGTTCAAAGTGAACTTATTCTCTAATAAGCACCTACATACTTGCTTTAGTGTCTCCACACAAATGATCATGAGATCAATCATCCTCATCCAATGAGCAAGTTAACGTATGTACCAATCTATCCGGATTCACTAATCCCCAATTTAGTAATCCAACGATTGGGAACTATTTTAGTTTTAAGCTTTCTAAGAATTTAGATCTCATTAGAATGATCATCATCATTATTCTAAAAGCATTGCTTAAAACTATGGGTTTATCACATATTATAAAACAGCATCATGTAGATAATTAAAAGCCTTTAATAAATTAATACTTTTTATTAATAAATGAATAAGATTGTTACAAAGTATATGCTTTATCATCAAACATGATTGGCTTGTGTGCATACTACTTTCAATCTCCCACTTGCACTAAAGTCAATCGTCATGGTATCTTATACTCTTCTTCTCTAAGTGACGATTATCCTGCTATTGGATAAGCTATAGTTAATGGATATGTAATGTTGTTCTTGAGAGTCCACTATCTCTATAGTGATTTCCCATCTTTCAATGATTCTAATAATCAAATGAAAGTGCCACAACACATGTTTAGATCCAAGATGAGACTTAGGAACTATTCCTAGTTAGTAATGAACTTTTAATCCAAACAATCAACTTGCGGTTTCATTTATAGCTATATACTTTGTCTTTATCACTAAACCAAAGAACTCTTTCTTTGTTTAGAACCTTTCCAATTCATCGCTACCACCGATCATGGTAACACTTTACCTTAAAGTGAATTTTCATCATCTTGGTCTCCGTCTCTGAAAAACTTGAGTCCTGTTAAGCCCTCTAGTTTTAATTTAGACCCGCCATGAATATGATCACATCCTTAGTGCTTGGGTTAAGCACTTTAAGATGTTTTCACCGACTCATAGTGAACTTCTCCGAGAATATGGTGATCAACATCGAGGTCTCGTACATTTCATTGCATACATGATTGTCACTCATGCGACCTCTCTTTTCAGGAGTCTGTGGGGACTATTAAGAGAGATACACTCCAAGGGCTAATCAACATGAGATATCCCATGGAGTTTGCCATGCTAAACGACTTTAGCATCAAATGAATATACGTTCCTTGGGTTAAGTCGAGGATCCTTTTAAATCTATCTATATAGATTTGTATCCCCAATTAAGATACTCTTCCCAAATCATTCATGGAGGAATGTTTAGACAACTTTATCTTTACTGATTGTAGCATTAGTATGTCATTCCTTATCCGTAGTATATCAACATATAATACTAGGAATGTCACGACGCTCCCACTGACCCTTTTGTACACACTAGAACTCTTACCTCATCAGATGTAACTCTAGATCATCATCTTTACATGATCGTACCTCATCATCATCATCCATGATGAATCCATACCTCCTAGGTATCTTCTTCTTATTCAGATTCTGATTTCGGTTGTGGTACAATAGTCTATCTATAGGTTCCTCTTATTTGACTTATAGTGCTTTGTGGTTCTTGAACTCTTCAAGATCTATTATCCTACCACTAGCCCCTTCAATAATAAACACATTTATCTTAGAAGGCAGCGTGATTCACAACAAACACCTTTTGCTAAGTAGGATTATAGAACATATACCCTAAACTTACTTTAGGATGTCCCACAAATTTGTACATGTCAAATCTTGTCCCAAGCTTATCCTTTGAAATCGTTTCACATAAGTTGGACAACCCCTTATCTTAACATACTTAAGATTAGGAATCCTCCCTGTCTATAATTTTTATGGAGTCTTGGAGCCTGATTTTGAGTTTACCTTTTCGTAGATATGCAGCCATTTCTAGGACATGATCCTAGAAGGATACTGGAATGTCGATAAAATCATTATGGACCGTACCATATCCAACAATGTATGATTTTTCCTTTCAGATACATCAATTAATTATTGCGTATCAGGAGGCGTCCATTATGAGAAAACCATTTGAGATGATCCAGAAACTTATTGCACAAGTATTTATTCCTTGATCTAATCAAAGAATCTTAATACTTTGCCAATTTGTTTCACTTCTGAATTCTTTGTACCTTTCAAATAATTCACACTTGTATTTCAGCAAATACACACATTCAACTCTTTGAATGATCATCTCCTTTTTCTTGTACTAGTTTCTTCAATTTGCAAAATTATTTTTCACGTAAGTCAAGTATACAAAATCAATTAAGTGATATTCCAGTCTTATACAAAACATTATTATTATAAATAGAACAACAATTGTTCTTAAATATAATACCAAAGATGTCATTATCCAACAATAAAATAGAAATAATGTTTCCAACGAGAACTGGAATACAATAACAACTTATTGACTTAATAGACTTGCCCGTAGGCATTGCTAAACTATAAGTTTCTATGCCTAATATGGCAACCTTTGCTACATTTCCCGCACATAGGATTACTTATATTTGTTTAGCTTTCTACTTCTGCTTGGTCCCTTCATAAATCTATATTTATGATAACCAAAGTCGGTATCCAATACCCAAGTAGAACCTTGACTTAAAGAAAAATTTATTTCAATCATGAACAAAAACTGTATTTGTAACTGAAACTTCACTAAGCTTCTTTTGGTTAGCTCTGCAAGATGCTTCTCGCAGTTTCTTTCCAGTGTCCAGGCTTATTGCAGTGGAAGCAAGCTCCTTTGCTATCCATATCAGTTTTGTTCTTATTATCCTTTGTTTATGCCTTTCTATTTACCTTCTTTGAATCG
Source organism: Panax quinquefolius (assembly GCA_020205615.1). Taxonomy (NCBI): domain Eukaryota; kingdom Viridiplantae; phylum Streptophyta; class Magnoliopsida; order Apiales; family Araliaceae; genus Panax; species Panax quinquefolius. The sequence continues at coordinate 64,385,729 of CM035159.1, forward strand.
TTCTTCTTTTCAGAAGATCCTTTGGCCCCTACCAGTAAGACATGGTCTTTCTTGGTTGGAAAGTGACTCTCATCATTTTTCAACATGTTAAGCAAATCAACGAAGCTGATATCTAGCTTGTTTATATGAAAAATTCACAACAATTATGAAAGGAGTCCGGGAGTGAGTGCAAGATCAAATCTTGGCTCAACTCTCCATCCATGACAAAACCAGTTGTCCTAATTGATCAATCAAATTGATTATGTTAAGAATTTTTTATCATGTATTTATAGTGCCATTGGCCATTCTAGATCGGAAGAGCTCCTTAGATATGTCGATATCTATCGGTCCTACTTTCCTCACCATCAACTACTTGATGTGCAGAATATAGTAGGAGCATCCATAGTTTCATCTTGTATTTGAAGCTCGTTACTTTCGTGGATGCGAGCATGATGCATTGAGCCAATCAGTGCATCATCTTGCCACTTTCTAAAAGTAGCAATCTCTTCCCCTGAGGCATTATGCGCAACCATTGCGAGGATAGGCGTATTAAGGACATAAGATAGCTTTTCACTATGAGAACTATTCTCAAATTCCTTAACCAATCCGTTTAATTTGGCCCAAGTTAATTTAGCATCTAATATGCTTCAGTGAGTTGATAGTAATTTTAGACATTGTAAAATTACGTAAATGAATTTGTAATTAACAATATTTTAACATACATTCTTTTATTAATTACCAAAATAATTTAGGTCTTGTTTTAAATTGGCATCTCCCACTATTTTCTTCAAACTATATTACCCTCACTTATATAGTTCGGCAAAATCTAATTAAAGATTTGCTAGTGGGAATAAGGATCTCATTTCAAATGTATATAGCCTTGTGGTGACACAACAAACTATATATAAATAAATAGGTAGACAACTTTTGTCAATTACATCAACTATGCAACTCCTTTTCTTTTGCCTCTTAGATTATTTTGATCAAGTGGTGGCACATCAGAATCAAAATTATCCAAGTTAAGTCCGAACCTAGCACTCCATATATTCAAAAAAGAAAATATCATCCTTGTGGTGACACAACAAAACAATATTGTTCAATTTTCTTTATAAGCATCAAATGTGATAAATTAACATCTTAAATACTTAATACTTGCCTTGTGGTGACACAACAAACTCATATTAAATATTTAATACTCTATTAATTTTATCATGCTAGAAAGCGACGTTCGATATTCCAAATATCTTTGAACGCTTAGGACTTAATATAAAAATTGAGGGGTTTGTTATTAATTTGTCTCATCTTGTTTAGCGGCATTTTATATATATATATAAAATACGCGTCATATTAATGAACATGTGAAGCATATTTGCATAATATAATATATATATATATATAGTATAAGCATGCACATATAGAATACTATATTCTACCCGAATTGATTATGGACTTTTATTCTAGTTTGGTTCACTAGAGCCACCAAGTGAACCAAAAGATCAAACTCCCCTAGGGGTGCAAGAAATAATATTTAAATATAACTATTACATTTAAACCCGGGCTCCATTACAAACGGGTCTTCAAGCGCTCCTTGCTCCTTGCTCCTTGATCTCTAATTCTTCAAAATTAATTCTAACTATTCCTATTACAAAACTATTTAAAATAAATAGAAACCTTGATCGTGATCGAGGGGAAGTACATAGGAGGAGATAGAATTTATATTAAGAAAAATTAGAGAAGGCGAGGCACGTGAGACCCCATTTAATAAAACCCATACATTCATGCATCCAACTAAAATAAAATCCAATCATATTGGTCAATAGTCCATAATCAATCCCATTTATTATCATACACATCACCATATGCATCAATAAATAACATTCATCTCATGAATAATAAACATTCAATATATATATTGATATCATTTAATGGGCAAATTTAGTTAGTATAAAATCTATTTTTGAATCAAAATAAACTCCTTAATTTTAATCCAAATTTAAATCAAAATAAAACTATTTTATTTTAATTTATCCAATTTTGAATAAAATAAACTATTTTATTTTAATCAAAATCTTTAATCAAAATAAACTCCTTTATTTTAATTAATTATGGAATCCAATTCCATATATATAAAAAAAAACTTTATTAAAGGAAACATGGATTTTCTTTCCTATTCACAAATAAACTCCTTTATTTTGAATAATATAAAATCTTATTTTATATCTAAATAAACTCCTTTATTTAAGAAATACGGATTCTCTTTCTATTCATAAATAAACTCTTTTATTTAGAATAATATGAAATCTTATTTCATATCTAAATAAACTCCTTTATTTAAGGAAAGATGGAATACAATTTCAACTCCAATTAGTTATCATGGAATCAAATTCCAACTCTAATTAGTTAGCATGAAATTTAATTTTAAAATTAAAATAAACTTTATATTTTAATATAAAATAAACTTTTATTTTAATATTAAAATAAAATTTTTATTTTAATAATAAAATTATTAAGAATATTATATATATAATAATAAAACAAAATCTGTTATTATATATATATATATATATATAAAACCGTTATTATCATATATATATATATATATTGTGACGCTCCCAAAATAGGTATACATCATCTATTACGAGTTGTCAATACATAGTATGTAAACAACTACAACTTTATTATTACAACAAGAAATCGTGAGTTTGAATACAAATATTATCTTCTAGACAATATCTATACTCAAATAAATTCTCATCACATTTATTGATACATTATTTTACAAAATGGCGAGGACTACTAAACAATTCTTTCTAAAACCTTCATTCCATACCCGACTGTACTCGCTTATATTCTCGCCTCCCGAGAAGAAAAATGGAACAAAAAGGAAAAGGGTGAGCTCAACTAGCCCGGTAAAGAATATTATGACTAAGATAATATACAACAAATTATCGTTAGTCTTCAACAGGAAAAATCTAATAGAATACAATAGACAACAAATTTTAAATCAATATTCGCAATGAAATAATAATTCATTAGAAGAGTTAAGTAGAGAATGCAAACTACTATCTTTTATGTATGAATTTAAAAGTTCATAAATCATCTTTTATCCTGTAACATCAATCAATATATATCCGAATCAAATATTCATCTTTGCACTACTGTGCCAAAGATATTCATCGATTGGTCATGTTCATCTAAACGCTTTGTTCATCTTTGCTTTGCATGCCAAAGATATTCTTGAAATCATTCATCTTTGCACTACAGGCCAAAGATATTCAATAATATCATCATTTAAGATGAAGATGATGAAAAATATTTTTAAAGAAACGAATCCAAAGGAAACAAAATGACAAGGATTAAGGATTAAGGATTCAGTACTTTGTTTTATCCATGTCCAAAAATACCTCAAAAATAATCATAGTGGTGTAAAATTCAAGAATGATCAAAACATGGATACAATCAAAGCTAGTATCCGTAATAGATATTTTGGACAAAAAAGAAGAAATTTTATTTTCTATGGTGAATAGTCAGATATCGTGAATAGTCTTGATATCGTGAATAGTAACTCTGACACCAAAAGATAGAAATTTCCAAAAAACATCTTCACGCTTCTACTTGAATAGTAACTCGTGAATAGTAAACTCATGAATAAGTAACTCGTGAATAGTAACCCGAGACATGAAAAAAGTTCGAAATTTGATGAAAAGTTCAACCAATATTTCAAAGATAATGATATTGTAGAAATAATATCATTTGAGAAGAAAATAACATCCCTTACCTCGAAAGATTAGTACTTTAGTTGGAATCTAGGGTATAGTCTTTGAAGGAACTTTACCGTCTAACAATACTCAAAGTATACTCACAAAAATACGCTCAATATATCGAGAGAGAGAAATAGAGAGAAACTTGGGTTTACGTGTGTTTTTCAATTCTAACCTAAGCACCTATTTATAGGAAAATGCTTAGAACACCAAAGCGAAAATTGAATATAATATTAATATATTTTCATATTTTCTTTAGCCCACCTTAGACAACTGATCTCAGCCCATTTGAATCACATGTGAGGCCAACTTAGTTGCAAAAAAACGTTTTTCTCAAAATAATTAACAAAAACTCCCAAAAATTAATTATTTGAATTTCGAACTTCAATAATTCATAATAAATAGCCCTTTCATTAGAAAATTGAATCTTACTGAGTTTTATAGGAAATTCAATTCTCTACAACTTTGCAGAAGAAAGTTTTTCCAAATTCCAAATAGAAATTGACCAAGAAATCCACAAACCAGGCGATTTTACAAGCTATAATCAAATTTAGGTCAATAAATGGGGTCCACCAACATGTTTAACATGTTTTAAACATTTATTGCAACAAAAATACTCTTCCTCCTCAGATACTCATATATCCCACATTCGTGGTAAAAATATCACCATTATTATATTATTAAAATATAATAATATATTTAAATGAATTATTTTATCGGAAAAGATAAAATTTTAATTTTCAACAATTGTCACATTAAAATTTTTCTCCATCTATATCCACATAAAATCAATATTTTCCTCATCATATGAATCCATAATTAATTATTCACAAATAATATTACAGAATCACAATATTGACAACTGTGCAGCTTCTAGAGGAAGAGGGGCTTTCCAATAAGAATTTCTTCTTCTTGGCGCGCAATTAGGTGACCAAACCTCTCCTTAGACGTAACTTTCTAGACATTGCCAATAATGTTATCTAATAATATTATTAGGATAATATGAATTATTGCTTCGATAATGAAAAAATCTTGTGTAATGACAATTATTGAAACAACAAAGAATATAAAATATCAACGCAAAGAATTATTAACTCAATAAAATCTTTGAGCAAAGAATTATCGTAACCATTATTGAGTAGTGCCTTCTTACGTAAGAATCAATAATTGGTGCAATACTGGTGCTTCGTGTGTTTTAACCATAGGTATTTTTTAAAAGATTAGCAGTAATAACCACGCCTGTTATTTTTAAACAACTTATATTTGTCGTTTTCTTCATCCAATCGCTTTCCGTTATGGTGCCCACACATGGTTGCACCATAAATGCGAATATTCCCGACAAAGATTTAATATTCCACGACCAAACGAATATTCCCAAACAACAATGAATATTTTATAACCACTTGCTTATTTTGAAGTATTTACGTATTTTACCCCTAACTATCCACATTAATCAAATCAACCCTTACTATTTCAAAATAATCAATAGAGAAAATTAAATTTTATTAATAATAAGTTGGGGTCTTTATATATATATATATATATATATATATATATATATATATATATATATATAATTCCGTGCGTATACTACTCCTCCTTTTTTTTTTATAAATACATGGTCATGATTACTTTAATCATTACATGCTAATGATTACTATAATCATTACAAGCTAATGATTATTGTAATCATTAATGTTTATATCATATATAAATTTTGTTAAAAAAAAAAAGTTTCCTGGCTAGCAAGTAAATAACACAGGATTCTTATATATATATATATTAAGCCATCATGAATCCACGTGACCAATATCCACGAAAAATCAGTATCCTTTTTTTCGTGAATCACAGCGAAAAAGAAATTCAGTCCGCGGTATATCACATGTTTTCCGGTTTTTTTTTTTTAAATTAAAGTGACCCACGAACTCGGTATAAAAAAAAAAGTTTCCGAAACCAGTTTTCGGTAAAAATATTTTATTTTATTTTATTTTTTTTTAAAATTTTATTATACAACAAAATTATGCCCAATTAAATTGTTCTAAACACATATCAACATACATATCAAATCTTAACAATTAATAATTCGCATAAAGGTTTGGCTCGGATGCCACTGTTCGGTTTGTAATATTCAAGAACGCAATCAAATTGCAAAAATAATGCGAAAAAGTGTAAAAATCAGAGTTTTAAATTTTACAAACCATAAACCCGGATCACCCTTTATGCACAATTATTAATTAAACGAAAAATTGAAGAACAAGAATCATACCCTTGAAGATCCGAGCTTCCTCAGGTACAAGTTCACCTCCAATTCTTTTCGCGTTCAACTTGAATCCACCGGGTTTGGTTCCTTCCTTTGATCAACGTTAGCCACCCAAGTGTTTGGCCTCTAGAGGTGATCCACCAAGGAAGAAGAAGGATTCAAGAAGATGGGTGGTTGGCTAAACCCTAGTTTTTCTATCACTATAGAAAAAGAGCATACTCTCCAACCATTGCAAATATTACGTAGTCTTGATATCTGATATAAGACCCCTCTTATAAAGATATCAAGTAACCCTATTAAAAATAAGGTATTATTTAATTAAACTCTTTTAATTAAATGGGCTCCCTAATCTTATTAGGGATAATTAATTAAACTCCTTTAATTAATTTTTCCCTCCTAATCCTATTAGGAATAAATGAGAGTACTTATATTAAATTAATTCCTAAACTCTTTTAGAAATTAAAATAATAATAATTGTAATAATATTAATAAGACTCCTCTTATTAATTTATATTTAATATTTCTGAAATATTAAATAATAATATTAAGCTATTTAATTTATTCTATCACCATAGATTAAATTAAATATACATAACATATTATTACGATTATGCCATTAACTTCTTAAATAATTATTCTTCCTTTTATGGTGTGACCCTTTAGGTTCTCCATATTAAGCAGGTTGTGAATAAATCAATTAGAACAATTCTAATCTTATTTAAATAAATAAATTAAACAATTAATTTATTTAAATAACTAATATTTATTCTACAATAGGGATAAGCCTCTCCTAGCGATCAACGACTTTCCAGATAATATAGATTTCAACATTAATCATAAAAGAACCTTTGAGTAAATAGTTACCAGTACAATTCAATCCTTCCACCATACAATGTCCCAATTAAATATATAAGACATGGAATTCTTGTCAAGTCTTATTTTATTTAATTATATGTATTCGATTCTTAAATGCACAACTCCAAATAACGCAAATTAGAAACTCCTTTCTAATTTCATTCGCTTTTAGCCAGGAGGACTCTTTGGGTTGTCATTTATCGAATCACATAGGACATTCTCTTCTTTTATTAGAAGTGGTAGATTCTTTATTGATCACATATTATCTCCATGTACACTTGTTATACCCAAGCATACCCTTTGATATACCCTAAGGGTCTTAAGGAATAAGTCAAAGTATAACTCATCATACACAAGATACTATGATGATCTCAAGTCCAAGGATCACTCAGACTACTATCACTACTGTAAATTCCTATTGACGGCAGTGAGTAAAACTCCATTAGGTATTCCTTAGCGAGTCACGTTCAGTGAACTTATTCTCCAATAAGCACCTACATACTTGCTTTAGTGTCTCCACACAAATGATCATGAGATCAATCATCCTCATCCAATGAGCAAGCAACGTATGTACCAATCTATCCGGATTCACTAATCCCCAATTTAGTAATCCAATGATTGGGAACTATTTTAGTTTTAAGCTTTCTAAGAATATAGAACTCATTAGAATGATCATCATCATTATTCTAAAAGCATTGCTTAAAACTATGGGTTTATCACATATTATAAAACAGCATCATGTAGATAATTAAAAGCCTTTAATAAATTAATACTTTTTATTAATAAATGAATAAGATTGTTACAAAGTATATGCTTTATCATCAAACATGATTGGCTTGTGTGCATATTACTTTCAATGTGTTGGCACTGGGATGATGAGGTGTTCAAGAAGAAGTCGAAGCAAGCAAAGAAAAATCGAAGCCAGCTCCGAGTCGTACACACGACTGGCTCACAGTCCTTTGAGGAGGTGAAGTCGGTAAGTATTGCATATTTTGTTGTTTAGTTAGTCATTTGTCAGTAGCATACTTAATACAATTTTTATTGTCTTAATTATTAGGCCATGTTAAAGATCTTGGGCCGACGTCATACGATGAGCGAGTTTTGGGATAGAGCCCCCACCCCTAAGGACTCTCGCATGTCTCCCGCAACATTAGTTATATAGGTAAGTCTTAGTCTAAATTTGAAGTTATTATTAATATAAGGTAGTTAATAAAATGATTTTATTAACTCATGTATACAAATAACATTATAGGACCGATTTTAGACGCTTCAGGACGCTCGTGTAGCTAAGTTGCGGGCTGCTAGGTGGGATCATGATCCATTAGATTCCACCACTCCTCTGCCTGAGATTGAGTTATCTCGGGGTGAGGAGTTGAGACTATGGGTTGCGTTTTAGGATCCCCCTACTAGTAGTACCGATAGGTATCGTGTATTAGGCCTGTTGAGGATACCCGCGTATACCTTACCTGGAGGTAATATATAATATATCTTAATTTATAAAATAAAATAAAATTTATATATAATATGTAACAAAACTTGTTTATTATCGTGAGGCCATGCTTGACCAAGGCCTTACCAACACTGGGTCGTCGACAAAGACCAGTTGGACCATCTCATACAGGCGCTGGCTTGGACGGTGCGCTATTCTAAAGGGTTATAGAGGCGGTATCAGAAAGGTTTCAGACAGATCTGGTTTTCTGACGTCAGCACTTGCCTAGCCGTGCTCGGCTTCACCAGCTAGCTTAGGATATTACAGCAAGGGCCACCGTAAAGAGTACGACATTACCATCAGAAAAGTTTATCGCGTCAAGCGACGAGGTGCTCCGAATGGTGGTTACCCTACTATTGGAGGCTTTTGGTGATCAGCCCAAGCCCCATCAAGTATTCTGCATGTTATTTTATTTTTATTTAGCAATCTTTTTATTTCTCACATATATATAGACTAATGATTTATATTTTTAATCTTATCTACAGGGTGGCGATGGCGAGCGAGCTAGTGATGCAGAGCATGGTGGTGATGGTGAGCATAGGGATGGCGACGCTGATTTTCATACACCAAAGCAGCATCGTCGTCCATCCTCGTCCGATGATCCTCCTTCTAGCTAGCTAGTTTTACCTGCCCATTTGTATAGATTTTATTCATTACATTGTAGAACATTTGTACAAATTGTTTAAAATTGTTGTTTAGTTTACTTTGTATGAGTTTTGTAAATCATATTGTACATGCTCATTTTGTCGTTAGCGTATTATTTGTAATTGTTGATGAGTTAGTTGATATTTGTACTTGTTAGCTTATTTGGCATTGACGTATATTTGTAATTGTTGGCTCGTTGCGATATTAACGTATATATTGTTACTAGCTATGTGATTTGATCAAACAGGTGTTTACAGTTATATGTTGAATATGAAATATAATACTATATGTGTTACTGGGATAAAAGCTGGTTACATGTATACTATTGGGGTTTAAAACCCTAGAAACTGCAATTTCAAAAAAGTTATTAAAAAAATTTCCCTTAATCTCGACAGAATACGGTATTTCCGACGGATTTTTCGTCGACTTAATCTTTCTACATTTTAAATAAAATTCTATAAAAATAGATATTCTCCACGGAATTAATTCTTTTTCGACAGACATTCAGTTGGAATTAGTCGTATTTTAAATATATTTCTAATTTTAAATTTATTAAATATCGACGAAATTTTTTGTCGGTAATAGGTCTATTCCGTCGACCTTAAAATATTCTCGACGGAATATTCTGTCGACTATATTTCGTTGAGATTATTTACTCTCGACCGAATTCTCGACGCAGTTAATGCTGAGGGATCAAATTACAACTGAATTGTCGGTGGACTATTCCGTCAAAAATAATATTAAGCTCGACAGAATAGTCCGTCAGAATTAGAATTAGGCTTTTTTCTTGTAGTGTAGCTAGGCAGTAGACTATTTTCAGTAAATTGATCAACAACAGGTGACAAGAGTATGTAATGACTTGTGATATTGATTAACAGCGCAAGAGATGATTTTAGATTAGCTCCAAGTAGGGAAAGAAAACCAAAAATAAACATATAAGTAGATTACAAATATTGGAGGTCGGAAGGTTGTTACCTTTCCATCTTTTGTTACGGAGGCTATAAATGTATTCTTCGGGTTGTCATTATCTCTCCAAGATAAAAATATCCTCAGACTGAATTGTACAACTGATGACCAAGGTTAGCATTTGTTTCTGTCCCAGCATCCAACTTTTCTCCCTCCCTAAAACAAAACCACTGCTATTGTGAAAATCAAATTTAATAAAAGAAAACTCATGCAAAAATAGTACAATATTTAGTTCCATACACTACTACAAAACAGTAAATAGATAACGCGAAAAAAACGTTGTGGTTTCAGTCAGGAAAACGTTGTGGTTAAGGGTGTCATCTATTTGACACCCTTACACAACGTTTTAAAAATGTTGTAGTTAAGCACAATACACAACGTTTTTTAGGAAAAAAAACGTTGTAGATTTGTTTTTCAAAAATTAGCAGATGCTTAAAAACGTTGTAGTAGGTATGATTCCACAACGTTTTTTGAATAAAAACGTTGTTGTTTAGTATATCAGACAACGTTTAGGCACATTTACACAACGTTTTTAAAATGTTGTAGATTAAAAAAAAAGAAAAAAAGTTATAATTCACCTACATTACCAATGCACCTGCAATATACTAATGTCATGATATATAGCTAAAAGGTCTAAATTCTCATTTAAATTTAAAGCTAAAATGTATCAACCATTCAAAATACATCCCAATAATACCATTTGTTTACAGTTTCAAATTACTACATCCATAAAATCTATACCAAACTATCCATAAGCACTTTGAAGTGTCAGATATCTTAGTATGTAATGCTGAGTTATACTCAAAGTTCAAACTAAAATATAGCCACACCTAACCAATAAAGTAGAAATAGGAAAGAGAAATACTCAAAGTTCAAGCTAATTTTTGTGCCATTTTCTTTTCTTGATTTTGAAAGCAAATCCCCAACTGGATGCCATCAATGTATACTTCAATAGTTGTTAAATTGCCACTTCTAGTAGCTTTATACTCCAAGCCTTGACTGTTGTTGACACCTTTCTTGTAGTTCCCGTGACTTTGGATGCATAGGGAGTGTTTCGGAGTGACCATAGGATCAAATAAAGGTTGGAAGACTGTTATTGTAATAAAATTTTGATAAATGAACCTTTAAGTCGGGAAATCACAACTCGTCCCCAAAAGTATAAGAAGATCGGTGGATTCTATAGAAACCAACCCGCCAAACAACACCGAAGATCACGAACAATTGCATACACCAGTAATGATAAGCAGTATATAGCTTTGTGTTAAATTGATAATAATCAATATCGATGTTATTGCAAAATACGAACCAATACAAAGCGCCTCGTTAAGTTTGCGAGAATGTAAATAAAGGGCTACAACTGGATAAAAGGTCTCAAGTACTTCCACCGATTAGCGAGATCCGCTTTAGGTGGTGAAAAGGAAAAAGGAAAAAGGAAAAACTTTATTTAGGCGAACACTCGGCTTAAAGCCAATCACATTACACTTAACTAGAAATAGAATCCACCAGGGAAAAATGTGCATAAAAGAACAATACCAACAAGCATTTAAAGCACATAGTCAACACAAACAGAATAGCCCTTAAACCAGCTTATGGTTTATTCCCATTTCATATGAATATGCTAATGGCGAGGATAAGCTATGGGCAACTTCTACATCTAGTATTATTACTATCGCACAATAATCATCCAAAGAATACTATGACCTCTTTTTCTCGCATTTCGTATTTCACATCCTATAATCAAAATATTGTTATCCAAGTCTCTTGACCTATGATACTTGGAGAAAAGAATTCAAATCTCAAACGAATAATACTGTTTTTCAAGAGGATTTCTTGAATTTTGCATTTTAGACCAACTCACGATACATAGTTAAAAATGAAGCACAAATAACACAACCATCCAAAAATATGGATTCTAATCACTTCAAAGAATTATCAAAAGTTATAGTGCAAAGAAGAATAGTACATATGCATTAACAAAAACTTACCATTAACAAACACAACAAGAGGTGGATGTTCCATTAGATTTGAAGGAGGAGTAACATCTTCATGGTTTTCATCACCAAAACTATTGGTGAAAAGCCAACTCCCCGCAATGGTACCTAGCGATGAGAATCCGAACTAAGCTGGAAGTGAAGTAAAACATATATGTTACTAATCACCAACAAATAATGATAGATCGACGATAGCTTCGAGGAAACTTTCGACTTAAAAGTTCTAATCATTCGCCAAGTAGAAGTCAACAAGAAACTACTTGTGATATCTTCATTTTCTTATAATAGGAAAACCATAAAAATTTAGATTTTGCGAATCGAAACCGGATGCAAAATTTCAAATGGTAGTATACCTAAAAATTCTCTCTGGTATTGTACTCATATTCTTTGAGAATAAGTTGAGAAACGATACTCATATAGCTTGAGAAAAAGCAAGAAGATTATGATAGGAATTTTCCATTAGAATTGTAGCTTTATTACCTTGTGGTGCGATCACATAGTAAGCAAGACCACCAACCGGGATTGATTGACCTTAATATTGATTCTTGCCATTTGCCTAATGATTTACAAAGAAATTTCCAATTGTATTCCTATACAACAACCGTAAATAAACAAATGGTATTATATAATTTCATCAACCATGAGAAAGTAAAATACTTCATCTACACCAACAAATGTAAGAACCAATACCTGAGAAATGAAATAAAGGTTGGATACAAGTACAGACTGAAGAATTATAGGCATGTTGGAAGTGTAGAATAGCTTTATTGGGTAGGAGCCCTGTTGTCCACGAGCATGAACAATAATGAGAATAGCATTCCCGATACCAAGTTGATTGACACTGCCATACATCCATGATAGAACATAAGCAACAGCCTCACCAACATCAATCAGGATACCGAGCAACTTCTGAGCACCATTTCTGGGGGAAATAGCCAACTCAAGACAATTATAACCCCCTAAAAAAAGTTAATGATTCAGAAACAAGAAAAGGGTAAATATCAAACCCGCTTCTAATCTAAAGAAACTGAGGCATTTGCAATTTATATACGCACATAAAACATACATAAACAAAGTTGGAAGAATTAATTTTTTAAGGCATTTAAAATATTTCAAGTGTAAAAGAAATTTGAACTCTAGATAGTTTTCTCCATTACTCATAATCATTGATCGAATAGAACAATGAGAACATTGGTAAAATTTCTGCTAGGATTATATCAAAATCAGGTCATTATCCAATTAAACAAAGTGAAAAAAAGGGTAACAGTGCTAGGATTATATCAAAATCATGTCATTATCCGCTTCTAGAGCACTGAGAGTTTGTAACAGTACATATGAAAGTGACATTATCCAATCAAACAAAGTGATGTTATCCAATCAAACAAAGTGATGTTATCCTAAAGGTTCTTTTTCCTGTGAAGTGTTTTACACTTCTACTTTACTTTCCTTACTTTTTAGTGACGGAAGCAAATACCTTGAGGAGAGTGGGAAAGGGAGGGAAATAAGGAAATCCTTTTTGTATGCAAATAAAGGTTTTGTTGAAGCAAATCCAAACTAGTATAAAGTACTTGAAAGATAAGTTGATGGTGATGGATCCGGTGGTGAAAGCAACAACATTTGGTCCAAATATTATAATCACGGAAGGTCAACTACTCATAGGAAAAACTTAAATATATAACCAAATCAGTTCAATATAATATTTGATTTTGGTACATATAACTACAAAAGGGAACTTTTTAGCGAGAGAGTGCAAATCGTGTGACTAGTGAATATAACGTCCTAACTTAACATTAGTTATTTTTTTCTGACATGCCAAAACATGAAACTTACCTAGATTTAGAAAGAAAGTTTTACTGATTGCTCTTTTAAAGTCAAAATGCCATGTGTAATGTAGGAATGTAGATGGGATGAGAACACTAAAGAACAGAAAGGAACTTACGTAATAAATACATGAACTTCAATGCAGCCTCTCGACTTACCATAAACAACATCTGTATAAAAGAAGTTGCCAAAATTTACCGTAAAAGTGGTTGACCTTTATTCCTTCTTCTTTATGGACGTTGATACCGCAACTCAAGAAATCGAGTAAAGCCTAAACCAAAATGGCTTCTTTATTGCACAAGAACTATTTCTAAATCAACACCAATATATTTCCCAAAAATTGGCTTCTTTACTTGTCCATATCAAAACTGATGCACAAATAACTTCTAAAGAACACTTCTATTTCTAAATCATTCCAATTCCCACAGAGTTGCATCTCGAAATAACTTAAACAGAGCTTCTTACCTCATCATGCTCGCTTAAAAATAGAGGATATCACAGGGACTATTTGCATCTTGTTAGTGAAGTAAACTATCCCAAGCAGTCCTATCAGTTGTTGTAATGATACAATGACTGATGCACCAGCCATGGACCCAACAAGAGTTGCCTTTGATAGAAAATCAATTACAAATCCCAACCTGTCAATATCCTGGTTCATAACAATAAACAAATACTATTATCCACTTCAGCCTTAATTGTTTCGTCAATGGGTTTCACAATTTTATTCAAGAACGCATTGTTTATTGAATGTGAATGCACATAACAAGATTAAAGCAATTATCTCCAAATAAAAATATGTGATGCCTTTTTAAAAAAATGAATGTTGAAATAAATGATTCAAAAAACACACCTCCCCAGGTCTGCAATGACCTTCTTGAGCAAGAGCAACATGGCATACACCTTTATAATCTGGGTTAACCTGTGAAAAACACAAGTGAACTTTAATCAATAGAAATAAAGAAAGTACTATGTACAATCTTTCATCATCTACAAAACTCAAATTGATAGTGCCACATAGTTTAGACGAGGACAAATTTTTTACACAAAGATAAGTAATAGAAATAAAAAATTTAATCAGAAATAAAAAATTTCATACAATAACCCCATCAATTCAATCAAAAAGGAAACCAGAAGAAAGGAGGAAGGCAAAAGGATAAGAAATTTAAGGGTGTATGCATACCTTATCATAGTCAGCTTCGAGCTTGATAATTGGTGTAAACATATTTTGATATTGCAACAGAAACAAGAACAACTTATCAAGAAAAAATCGAGAGAGAGATAATAGCGGCATTGCTAATCCCTCAATAATGAGATTCTCATGGTGTAGACCAAAAATGTTGAGACAAAAACTTACCTAGGTCGAGACTTGAGGTCGAGGCGATGTTCGCACCACTAAACTCACGGTACTACTACAAGCTACAGTAGTAATTATCAGTGGTCTCCCATTTGCCGAATAAAGACGAGTAATCAAGTGGCGATTATAGGCGATGGTGGTCGTGGAGAAGAAGAGAATCGAATCTTCACCAGGAAGGTAACGATTTCAAAACGGAGGGATTATTGTATGAAAGGCAGCAGTCCCATTGCTATGTTTCTTTCCCATTTTTCATGCGAACAAGAAAAAGAAGAGAAAAAGAGAGAGATTTGCAAACTCAGATAATGGAGTTAGGGTTTGAGGACTTCAAAAACGAGAAGGGAACAATTCCGTGTTTTTTTTCTTACCCGACTCTGAGGCACATACATCTGTGTTTTTCTTCCCTCCATGTTTTTCTTCATAGACAACGTTTTCTTTAAAAAAAATTATAACCTTAAATAGATAACTTTTTTTCATATGTATCTACAACGTTTTATTAAAAAACGTTGTGAAAAAAATACCACAACGTTTTTTATAAAAACGTTGTGGTTTAAGTGTTGTCTATTTACTGTTTTGTAATAGTGATATAAAACTAATGTTGTTCAATAGTGTCTGTGGTTATGTTTATAGGTTTTCACTTTTCAAAAATAATAAGCAGAATTATAATTTAACTTCACAGGGAGGGCGGTAGTTGCACATAACATAACCCGTCCATTTGTTTCAGAAACGACAATTTAACCTCCCATTTTCTAGATTGAAGTACAAATCTAACATTCTATCACAGTATATAAAATTAATGAAGCACTGGATGAAGCACAAATTTTAAGAATATTCTACTAATTTCACGAAGTATAGAAGCAATACTTTAACAAAATGAGGGTATAATCAGGAATATGAGACGAAATAATATTACTCACATACTACAAAGTATGGAAGAAATATTATTCCTTATGAATACTAAACAAAAATAATATCCCTTACCTCAGAAGAAGACTGGATACTGAAATAGTGTGGTAGCAGACTTCTCTTCTTTTTTCTCTCTATAACGTCTCTCTCTATAATTGCACTTGTGTGTCTTAGTGAATTGGTGGGAATGAAAGAAGAATGAGCTTCTATTTATAGGAAAATATAGTTTCGATAATTGCACGTTTTGGGGCTCAAAATATTACAGTATAATGCCTTCATTGTAAGACCCCAACTTTTATGAATAAAGATGAATTTTCTATAAATATCATTTTTGAATATTATGGAGTGAATTTGATATAATGTTATAGTTGTGGGTAATATTTATAAATTTTGCAAAGTACGCAAGTTGTTATATAATATTCGATTGGTCGGGGAATATTCATTTTAACAGAGAATATTCGTACGATGGCACAATCATTGATGGACCCCACAAATAGAATTATTATCGGATTGAAAAAACAACAAAAATATCTTTTTATAAATAACGGCGTAGTTTTTTACCAATTAACCTTTGTTAGAATACACGGTAGTTAAAATACGATGAATCTGGCGTTGTTACACAATAGCTGCAGTATTGCACAAGTATTTTGAATTATTGATTCTTACGTGAAGAAGCGCCACTCAATAATTATTACAGTAATTCTTATTCAATATTTTATTTTATTGATTCAATAATTGATGCGTTGATATTTTATATTATTGTTGTTTCAATAATTGTCCTTTGCATGATATTTCCCATTATCAAATCAATAATTCATATTATTTGAATAATATTATTAGATAGCATTATTGGCAATGTCTAGAAAGTTACATCAATGAGAGGTTTGGTCACCTAATTGCGGCGCCATGAAGGAGAAATCCTTATCGAAAAAGCCCCTCTTTCACCGGAGAGCATTCGTTGTCATTATTGTGATTCTCGTAATATTATTTGTGAATAATTAATTATTGATTTATATGATAAGATACTATTTATTTTATGTGGACATAAATGATGGATAGGAAAATATTTATTTTATGTGGTTATAAATGAAGGAATTAATGTTGAGGTGTTTTATCAGTATTTACAAAATCAAATCGATGTTCTTAAGCTCTATTGCGTGAGTTATAATTTTGATCCGACCGTTGGATCATGGTGATTTTTGGATATTTTATACATATATAAGTTGAGTATATGTCCACAAATTTTGAACCGTTAAAAATTAGCGTATGATTTGTTATGAATTTTAAGAGGTGTTGAAAATCATCCGTTTGTGAATTTCGGATATTTTCTGTTTGGAATTTGGAAAAACTTAAAGCTACAAAGTTGTAGCGAATTCGATTTCGTGTGGAATGGACATAAAATTCGTATTTTTCTGATAAAAAGGGCTATTTATTATGAATTGTTTAAGTTTTGGAAATTAAAATAATTTTATTAAAATTATGGGTGGGACCCACTTTTATTTTGGTGGAAAATGTGCAGAATTTTTGGTTCAAGGAAGGAGTGCTTGAATTGGTCTAATACATGTGTGTATGAAAAGAAAATTAATATTATTATTTTATTATTTTAGTCTCCTATGGTGTTCTAGCATTTTCCTAAAAATAGACGCTTAGGTTAGAATTGAAAATCACACCAGGATCAGAGAATTCTTCTTCTATAATATTGAGCGTATTTCTTTAGAGTTTTAGAAAGCTTTCAGCATAGAAAACAGTGGAATTTTTCTTCAAGAATATCTCCGCTATACCAGTTGGAATACTCTTTTTTTCAAGGTAAGGGATGTTATTTTTGTTCAATATTCGCTTGAAATAATATTTTCTTTCATATTTTGTAGTATGTAAATAATATTATTTCGTTTCAAATTTTGAATTCTATACTCGTTTTGTTAAAATTTTGACTTCTATACTCCATGAAATTAGTAGAATATCCTTGATATTTGCGCTTCATCCAGTATCTTTTCATGGAAATATTATTCTGAGTGTTCTTGATAAGTTTTAACTTTTTCATGCTGGAGTACTATTCACGGGGTTACTATTCCCAAATTACTATTCACGGGACCCGGGGTACTATTCGTGATAAAAATTGATTCGTTTTTGGTCCAAATTATTTTTGGTACACTATTATTCTTGAATTTTACTCCACAAAGCAGTATCATGTTGACAATTTAGACGTTATTGATTTCTGGATAAATTAAATTATAAATCTTTAAAAATTTATCCTTAAACTTGTTTTATTGAATTCTTATATCATTGTCATCATCCTCATGTTTATATTATGTTGAAAGTCATCTGTGGCCTATAGTGCATAGATGGACTTGGTATGATTATGACCAGGGATTATTCGGTATAATCATGACTGTAATGTTACAAATGATGTGGTAAAAGTCCTCATTGGCCCATAGTGCATTGATGGATAGTTGTTGGCATGATCATGACCATTGATGAAAACACGAATATCCTTGGCCTGTAGTGCATGGATAATTTGTGGTCGTGATACTAATGAATATCCTTGGTCGTAGTGCGGGGATGATGTGGATTATTTATTAAGCTGAGTCTCAGCGATAAAAGTGATGAAAAACCTTTTAAATCATAGAAGATAGTAGATTTTATTCTCTACTTGACTCTTCTAATGGATTGCTTGTTCCGCTGTAGTTAAACTTGATGTTTGTTATATTTTATCAGTTTAACAATGTTGAAAGCTAATGATAAATTATTCTGCATTATCTTAGTCATAATATTTCTTACTGGGCTAGTTGAGCTCACCCTTTTGCTTTCATTGTCCTCTTCAGGAAATGAGAACGTAGCCAGGACTAGTCGGGGAACGAAGTGACGGTCCAGATGATAGCATTAGTAGTCCTCACTATTCTATGAAATAGTGTGATAATAAATGTATTGAGGACTCCATTTGAGTTGAATACTGTCTAGAAGACAATATTCGTATTAAAACTCTCAGCTTATATTTTGTCGTATTTTACACGACAGTTATATTATTAAGTTGTATTTGAATTTTGTACCATGTATTTGGTGAATCAAGATGGGTGATGTATACCTGTTTTAGGGGCATCACAGTTGGTATCAAACTTAGGGATATAATCCCTGGCTGAGATGTGAGACAAGAACTAGGAGGGGAAAGACGGGGAATTCCTTTGCTAGTATGCCCTACCTAAGTTTATTTGGTATTTAATTGGTCGGTCAAAGTATAGAAATAATATGTGATATGTCAATTAACCCTTGTTTTATGTTAGTATTTGAAAATGACATCTGAGAATGTTGAGCATAGCAATGGAGCACATGAGACTATTGTGAGACCCCAGATGTTATCAATAAAGATTTAAATTTTGTCGAAATAATTTTTTAATATTATGGTGTGAATTTAAGATAATATTATAGTTGTGGGTAGTATTTATAAATTTTGCAAAGTATGCAAGTTGTTATAAAATATTCGTTTGGTCGGGGAATATTCTTTTTGTCCGGAATATTAGATACGACGGCTCAATCATTAAGTGGACCCCTGGCGGAAGTATTGTCGTAGTTAGAAAATGACAAAATTATCTTTCTATAAAAATAACGGCAGAGGTGTTACCGTTAAAACCGTTGAACTACCCGGTAGTAAAAAAGTACGATGTCTGGCGTAGTTGTATAATAACACACGATATTGATTATTAATGCTTACGTGAGAAGAAGTCACTCATTATGCTCAATTATTGCTATAGTAATTCTTTGATCATATCTCTTATATTATTGATTCAATTATTGTCACAATTATCATCTCGTATAATATGTTATAGTATTAAATCAATAATTGAGACGACAAGTTATAAATAATTAATAATTGTTGAAAGATTAAATATGTGTTGATTAAAAATAAAATGATTTGTGGTAATATTTATTCAATCCTTGATGTATATAAAGAGTGCATTATGAGACATTTGTGGTAAGTTTGATTATTTTATGGGGGGCCCATATGTCATCATCTAAGAGTCTCTTCGTCAATAGTAATTACCTTCGTCAATAGTAATTACCTTTGTGAATAGTAATTACCTTCGTCAATAGTAATTACCTTTGTGAATAGTAATTACCTTCGTCAATAGTAATTACCTTTGTGAATAGTAATTACCTTCGTCAATAGTAATTACCTTTACCAGGCGTCGAACCACTTGTCGTTTCACATTACAGGCGTCGAACCACTTGTCGTTTCACATTACAGGCGTCGAACCAATTGTCCTTTTACATTACAGGCGTCAAACCACTTGTCGTTTTTTGACATAAGCGTCGAACCACTTGTCGTTTCATATTACAAAGCGTCGAACCACTTGTCGTTTCACATTACTGAGCGTCAAACCACTTTTCTTTTCACATCACGGTCGTCGAGCCACTTGCCTTTTCACATGGCGGTCTTTAAGCTAGAAATCTTCTATAAATAGAGGCATAGTGCTTCATTATTTTTCACGAATTCTTTGAAACTCTCTAGAGATAAACTATAGAGAAAAGAAGAAAAGTATTACGCTACTTCACCTTGCCAATATTCAGTTCTTCTAAGGTAGGGAATATTATTTGTTGTACCGTAAAGGGGTGTTATTCTTTCTTATTCATGAAGAGAACTGTTGTTATTCCATTTATTATTATACATTGGAATAACTTTTGTATACGTGGTTTACCCTATACTTGGTGACATTCTTCTATTATTACATTGGAACATCACATGCGTGTGTTTTACACCGGACACGGTAAAATCTTTATTATTATTCTTTGGAACATCACGCTCGTGTGTTTTACACGGACACTGGTTAAAATCTTTATTATTCTGTTGGAACATCACATGCATGTGTTTTACAGGACTGGTTCCGCTCTTTATTATTATTACGTTGGAATATCCTATCGTGTGTTTTACAGGATCCGGTTTCATCTTTATTATTACATTGGAACATCACCGCCGGTGTGAATTTCACCTAACTTTGGTTCCGTTATTATTATTACATTGGAATAACTTTTACATGTCTGATACCGCATGTATGGTGATTTCTTTTGTTATTCCATTCTTTATTATACCCGGTTGGTTAAAACTTTGACTTCTATACTCCATGAAATTAGTAGAATATCCTTGATATTTGCATTTCATCCAAAGATATCTTTCATGGAAATATTCTTCTGATCCTTCTTGAATTTTACTCTACAAAACAGTATCATTTTGACAATTTGGACGTTAATAATTCCTGGATAAAATAATTCTTGAACTTGTTTTATTGAATTATTATGTCATTATCATCATCCTCATGTTATATTATGTTATCTTCGGCTTACGTGTATAGATGAACTTAGTATGATTATGACCAGGGATCATTCGGTATAATCATGGCTTGTTATAAATGATGTGATAAAAGTCCTCAGTGGCCTGTAATGCAATGATGGATAGTTTTTGGTATGATTATGATTAGGGGTGATTCGGTATAGTCATGACCATTTGATAATTTGATGAATATCCTGGTAGTAGAAAGGGGGTGATTCGATGATGTGGATTATTTATTAAAGTCGAGTCTCAGCTATAACTTGATGATGAAAAAACCTTTAAAACCTAAAAGATAGTAGACTTTATTCTCTACTTGACTCTTTTAATGGATTGCTTATTAAAGCATGATTAAACTTGTTGTCTATTGTATTTTATCGGTTTAACTTTGTTGAAGGCTAATGATAAATTATTACGCATTATCTTAGTCATAATATTTCTTCTTTGGGCTAGTTGAGCTCACCCTTTCTTTCCTTTGTTCTCTTCGTGAAATGAGAACATATAAATGAGACGCAGTCGGGAGCGGAGTAATGGTCGAGAGGATAACATTAGTAGTCCTCACTATTACGTGAAATAGTGTGATAATAGTTGTAATGAGGCCTCCTTTTGAGTTTGTATAATATCTAGTAGACAATATTTGTATTCAAACTCACGGTTTATGTCGTATTATTACACAGCGCTTATATTAGTAAGTTGTATTTGAATTTATGTACCATGTAAGTGGCGACCCAAGATGGGTGACGTATACCTAATTTTGGGGGCGTCACAACTATTGAGTCTCCACAGATTAACAATCAGGATAATGTTCATCAGGAAGGCGACAATCCTCATACAAACAATAATACTAACCAAATGATGAACACTGGAATGTTCAGAGGCTTTCTGCAATTCATGCAACATCAGGCAAGAGAGACTCATGTCCGAAATACAGGTGGAAATATTGGAAACTCTCAGACGGTCACTGATAAACAGTTCAAGGAGCTAGGACCATCGAAGTTTTTTGGAGAGCCAAAACCACTTAAGGCGGAGACGTGGATAAAGCAGATCAACAAGATATTTGATGTCTTGGGATGCTCCGAGGAGCAAAAGGTTCCCTTTTCCACCTTCATGTTGTGGGAAGAGGCAGATTACTGGTGGGAATCTGTAAAGCGTACTCAACCTGCCTCATTAAAGATGTCTTGGGAGAAGTTCCAAGAACTGTTCAACGACAAGTACTTTCTCGAAAGTATTCGTCACATAAAGAGGTAGAGTTCATTAAATTGGAGCAAAACAACATGATCGTGTCGCAGTACAAAGCCAAGTTTGTCTAGTTGTCCCAGTTTGCGTCCCATTTGGTTGATAATGAGGAGAGAATGACGCGAATGTTTCAAAGAGGTTTGAAACCTGAGATACGCCAATACCTTATCTCTCATAAACTGTGTTTGTATTCAGATGTTGTGAATAGGGCTCAGTTATTGGAGTGCGATAATGAGTCAACCCAACCAAGAGAGAGCAACTGACAAAATGATAATACCAGTGGTAGCAGTCATAGAAGCGATGACAACAAACGTGGAGGGAATTAACATGCCAGAAATGGTAACCACTTCGGTGGTAATCATGGCCAAGACAATAAGAGTGGACATTTCAAGAAGAGGAGATTTAATAATGATGGAAAGACGTCAGGACCAACACCCATTGTTAAGGAAGGAGAGCGACCACCTATCATATGCTTCAAATACGGAGGGGAGGGACACATCAGTCTAAACTGCGCGATGCAGTCCAAAGCGTGTTATAATTGTGGAAGAGAAGGTCACCTAGCTCGATTTTGTCGTGCACCGAAGACAAGTCCAGCTGGGATGGAGGCACCAAAGGTCGTCCCAGAAAAGTCAAAGTCGGTAGTTCAAAGGAGAGTGTTTGTCGTGACCTCCCAAAAAGCAAAGAACCCGAACGAGGTCATCACGGGTAAGCTTATCATAAACTCTAGCGAAGTCTATACCTTATTTGATACCGGTTCTACCCATTCTTTTATTTCTCCTACTTGCGCTCAACGTTTAAATTTGACTCCGGAGAAATTAGACTTTGACTTATCTGTTGAAACTCCGTTGGGAGAAACCTTCATTACATCCACTATTTATAAGTCTTGTTTGGTTCAAATTGGTACCCTCACATTACCTGTCAATCTTATTTCATTGAAAATACTTGCATTCGACGTAATTTTAGGAATTGATTGGTTAAATACTCATCATGCAAAATTAATTATTTTCATAAGGTTGTTAGCTTTCATATTCCTAACCAACCTATTATGCGAATTCAAGCAACCAAACCATTAAAATTAATCACTGTCATCTCAAGCCATAAAGCTATTCGTTTATTGAAAAATGGATGTCAAGCTTTCTATTGTTAATAAATTTCCTAACGTATTCCCCGAAGAACTTCCTGGCCTACCCCCAGAGCATGAAATTGAATTTTGTATCGACCTTGAACCCAGTACAAAACCCATTTCTAAAGCCCCATATCGAATGGCTCCTATTGAACTTCAGGAGTTAAAGACCCAATTGCAGGAATTATTAGACATCGGTTTGATTCGTCCTAGTACGTCTCCTTGGGGCGCTCCTGTTCTATTCGTGAAGAAGAAAGATGGGAGTATGCGACTTTGTATTGATTATCGGGAGTTGAATCATGTCACCATCAAAAATAGGTACCCATTGCCACGTATTGATGACCTGTTTGACCAATTGTAAGGCGTCAAATTCTTTTCAAAGATCGATCTTCATTCCAGATATCATCAGTTAAAGATTAGAACCGATGACATTCCAAAGACGGCTTTCAGAACTCGGTATAGGCATTATGAATTCCTAGTCGTGTCTTTTGGATTGACTAATGCTCCTGCTGCCTTCATGGATATGATGAGCCGAGTATTCAAGGAATATTTGGATCATGTTGTGGTCATCTTTATTGATGACATCCTCATATATTCCAAAAGACGTGAAGATCATAAGCAACACTTGAGGCTGATACTCCAAAAGCTTCGTGAAACCAAGCTTTATGCCAAGTTGAAGAAATGTGAGTTTTGGCTTGAGGAAGTAGCATTCCTTGGGCACGTAGTATCAAGTCATGGAATATCTTTTGACCCAATAAAGATTGAAGCTATTCAAAGTTGGGAGCAACCTAAATCAGTGACCGAAGTACGTAGCTTTCTCGGCTTAGCTGGTTATTATCGGAGATTCGTAGAAGGCTTTTCTCGAATCGCTACTCCATTAACTCAGCTGACTCGAAAAGATACAAAATTTGGTTGGAGTGTGGAATGTGAGAAGAGTTTTCAAGAACTCAAGAGGAGACTCATTTCAGCACCTGTTCTGACAATACCATCTGGCTCGGAGGGATTTGTCATCTACAGTGATGCTTTGGGCAAAGGGTTAGGATGTGTTCTCATGCAACATGGGAAAGTCATAGCCTATGCCTCCTAAGAACTCAAAAATATGAGAGGAATTATCCTACTCATGATCTAGAGTTGGCGGCGTTATTGTTTTTACAGACCAAGATTTGGAGGCATTACTTGTATGGGAGAAAGTGGAGATCTTTACGGATCATAAAAGCCTCAAATATTTCTTCACTCAAAAGGAACTCAACATGCGACAACAACGTTGGCTTGAGCTGTTGAAAGATTATGATCATACCATCCAATACCATCCTAGAAAAGCGAACGTGGTAGTTGACGCATTGAGTAGAAGATCATATACGGATACAAGTGCGATATTGTCAACGCAATGGCCCATTTTGTATGACTTACAAAGGATGGAGATAGAGTTAAAGACTCCAAGGACCCATGTGATGATAGTGAATATATGAGTAGAACCGACTTTAATCGATAAAGTTAAAGCTGCTCAAGCTACAGACCTGGAGCTGATGCGTATGCGAAAGAAAGTGCAAGAAGGTGCTATGTCGGAAGCAAGAATCGATGGAAAAGGAATACTTCGAGTCAACTCCAGACTTTGTGTTCCTAAAGACCCTGATTTAAAGTATAAAATCATGATGGAGGCGTACAATACACCATTTGCAATCAATCTTGGGAGTACCAAAATGTATCATGATCTTCGACATATATTTTGGTGGAGCAATATGAAGAGAGAGATAGCAGAGTTTATCTCAAGGTGTTTAACTTATCAACGAGTCAAGGCGGAGCATCAAGTACCAAAAGGTCCATTACAACCACTTGAAATTCCAGAATGGAAGTGGGAGCACATTACCATGGATTTCGTTACTGGCCTTCCCAAGGTTTCTCAAGGCATAGATGCGATTTGGGTCATTGTTGATAGATTGACCAAGTCGGCTTATTTCTTACCTATACAAGAAACTTGCACACTTAAACGTCTTGCTCGTATGTGTCCTTGACTTCAAGGGAAGTTGGGACAAGTTCATACCATTGGTGGAGTTTCCTACAACAACAGTTATCAAACAAGTATTGGCATGGCTCCATTCGAGGCGTTGTATAGAAGAAAGTGTCGTTCTCCAGTATGCTGGGATGAGGTGAGTGAAGCAACGTTGTTGGGACCGAAGTTGGTACGTATGACTACGGAAAAGATTCAAACGATCCGACAACGTATAAAAACCTCACAAGATAGACAAAAGAGTTATGCTGATCTTCATCGAAAGGACGTGGAATTCGATATTGGAGATCATGTGTTGTTACGTGTTGCTCCATGAAAAGGAGTTATAAGATTTGGAAAGAGAGGAAAGCTCAATCCTCGATTCATTGGCCCATTTTTAATCCTCGATCGAGTAGGAACTGTGGCCTATGGACTCGCTTTACCGCCAAGTATGTCTCGTGTTCATAACATTTTTCACATATCTATGTTACATAAATATGTGAAAGACTCGAACCACATTATTGAGTTAGAACCGGATGAAATAGCGGAAGATTTAACGTATGAAGAGGTTCCTGTTAAAATCTTGGATAAGAAGGAGAATATTTTACGCTCCAAGGTTATACCTCAAGTCAAAGTTTTGTGGAGAAACCACGATGTTGAGGAAATGAGCTAGGAGTTAGAATCTGAAATGAAATCAAGGTATCATTACCTCTTTGACATACCAGGTACGTACCCTAATTTCGAGGGAGAAATTTCATAAGAAGGGGAAGTTGTAAGACCGTAACTTTAATGAATAAAGATGAATTTTCTATAAATATCATTTTTGAATATTATGGAGTGAATTTGATATAATGTTATAGTTGTGGGTAATATTTATAAATTTTGCAAAGTACGCAAGTTGTTATATAATATTCGATTGATCGGGTAATATTCGTTTTAACAAGGAATATTCGTACGACGACACAATCATTGATGGACCCCACAAAAATAATTATTGTCGAATTGAGAAAACAACAAAAATATCTTTTTATAAATAACGGCGTAGTTGTTACCGTTAACACTGTTGGAATACCTAGTGGTTAAAATACAGTAATACGCGTTGTTGCACAATAGCACACGGTATTGCATAGTATTTTTGAATTATTGATTCTTACGTAAGAAGGGGCTACTCAATAATTGTTACAGTAATTACTGTTCATTATTTTATTTTATTGATTCAATAATTGTTGCGTTAATATTTTATATTATTGTTGTTTCAATAATTGTCACTGCACAGTATTTCCCATTATCAAATCAATAATTCATATTATTTGAATAATATTATTAGATAGCATTATTGGCAATGTCTAGAAAGTTACATCAAGGAGAGGTTTGGTCACCTAATCTTGGCGTCGATGAAGAGAAATCCTTATCGAAAAGCCCCCTCTTTCCTAGGAACGGTCTGCTTGTCATTATTGTGATTCTGTAATATTATTTGTGAATAATTAATTATTGATTTATATGATAAGAAAATATTTATTTTATGTGGACATAAATGATAGATAGGAAAATATTGTTTTTATGTGGTTATAAATGAAGGAATTAATGTTGAGGTGTTTTATCAGTATTTACAAAATCAAATCGGTGTTCTTAAGCTCTATTGTGTGAGTTATAATTTTGATCCGACCGTTGGATCATGGTGATATTTGGATATGTTATACATATATAATTTGAGTATATGTCCATAAATTTTGAATCGTTAAAAATTAGCGTAAGATTTGTTATGAATTTTAAGAGGTGTTGAAAATCATGCGTTTGTAAATTTCGGATATTTTCTGTTTGGAATTTGGAAAAACTTAAAGCTACAAAGTTGTAGCGAATTCGATTTCGTGTGGAATGGACATAAAATTCGTATTTTTCTGATAAAAAGGGCTATTTATTATGAATTGTTGAAGTTTCGGAAATTAAAATATTTTTATTAAAATTATGGGTGGGACCCACTTTTGTTTTGGTGGAAAAATGTGCAGAATTTTTGGTTCAAGGAAGGAGTGCTTAAATTGGTCTAATACATGTGCGTAGGAAAAGAAAAATAATATTATTATTTTTGTTATTTTAGTCTCCTATGGCTTTCTAGCATTTTCCTATAAATAGGCGCTTAGGTTAGAATCAAAAATCACACCAGAATCAGAGAATTCTTCTTTTATAATATTAAGCGTATTTCTTTAGAGTTTTAGAAAGCTTTGAACGTAGAAAATAGTGAAAGTTTTCTTGAAGAATATATCCGCTATACCAGTTGGAATACTCTTCTTTTCAAGGTAAGGGATGTTATTTTTGTTCAATATTCGCTTGAAATAATATTTTCTTCCATACTCTGTAGTATGTAAGTAATATTATTTCGTTTCAGATTTTGAATTCTATACTCGTTTTGCTAAAATTTTGACTTCTATACTCCATGAAATTAGTAGAATATCCTTGATATTTGCGCTTCATCGAGTATCTTTTCATGAAAATATTATTCTGAGCGTTCTTGATAAGTTTTAACTTTTTCATGTCGGAGTACTATTCATGGGGTTACTATTCCCAAAGTACTACTTAATCGAGTACTATTCACCCGGGGTACTATTCGTGATAAAAATTGATTCGTTTTTGGTCCAAATTATTTTTGGTATAATATTATTCTTGAATTTTACTCCACAAAGCAGTATCATGTTGACAATTTGGACGTTATTGATTTCTGAATAAATTAAATTATAAATCTTTAAAAATTTATCCTTGAACTTGTTTTATTGAATTCTTATATCATTGTCATCATTCTCATGTTTATATTATGTTGATAGTCATATGTGGCCTGTAGTGCATAGATGGATTTGGTATGATTATGACCAAGGATTATTCGGTATAATCATGACCGTAATGTTACAAATGATGTGGTAAAATTCTTTATTGGCCCGTAGTGCATTGATGGACAGTTGTTGGCATGATCATGACCATTGATGAAAACACGAATATCCTTGGCCCGTAGTGCATGGATAATTTGTGGTCATAATACTAATGAATATCCTTGGCCGTAGTGCAGGGATGATGTGGATTATTTATTTTAAAACATAGAAGATGGTAGATTTTATTCTCTACTTGACTCTTCTAATGGATTGCTTGTTCCGCTGCAGTTAAACTTGATGTTTGTTATATTTTATCAGTTTAACACTGTTGAAAGCTAACGATAAATTATTCTGCATTACCTTGGTCATAATATTTCTTATTGGGCTAGTTGAGCTCACCCTTTTGCTTTCATTGTCCTCTTCAGGAAATGAGAACGTAGCCGGGACTAGTTGGGGAACGGAGTGACGGTCCAGATGATAGCATTAGTAGTCCTCACTATTCTATGAAATAGTGTGATAATAATTGTATTGAGGACTCCATTTGAGTTGAATACTGTCTAGAAGATAATATTCGTATTAAATCTCTCATCTTATGTTTTGTCATATTTTACACGACAGTTGTATTATTAAGTTGTATTTGAATTTTGTACCATGTATTTGGCGACTCAGGATGGGTGATGTATACTTGTTTTGGGGGCGTCACAGTTGGTATCAAACTTAGGGATATGATCCCTGGCTGAAATGTGAGACAAGAACTAGGAGGGGAGAGACGAGGAATTCCTTCGCTAGTATGACCTACCTAAGTTTATTTGGTATTTAATTGGTCGGTCAGAGTATAAGGATAATATGTGACATGTCAATTAATCCTTATTTTGTGGCAGTATTTGAAAATGACATCTGAGAATGTTGAGAATAGCAATGGAGCACAGGAGACTGTTGAGTCTCCACAGATCAACAATCAGGATAATGTGCATCAAGAAGGTGACAATCCTCATGCAAACAACAACACTGACCAAATGATGAACAATGGAATGTTCAGAGGCTTTCTGCAATTCATGCAACATCAAGCAAGAGAGACTCCTGTCCGAAATGCAGGTGGAAAACTGGCAACTCTCGAACGGTCACTGCTAAACAGTTCAAGGAGCTAGGACCACCAGTATTTTAAACAAGAATCTCTCTCGGTTGGTGTTGCATGAATTGCAGAAATCTCCTAAACATCCCATCGTTCATCATTTGGTCGGTGTTGTTTACATGAGGATTATTGCCTTCCTGATGCACATTATCCTGGTTATCGATCAGCAGTGTCTCAACGGTCTCATGTGCTCCATTTCTTGTCTCAAAATTTTCAGATGCCATTTTTAAAAACTGCCACAAAACAAGGGTTAATTGACATGCCACATATTATCCCTATATTTCAACCGACCAATTAAATAACAAGTAAGCTTAGATAGGTCATACTAGCGAAGGATTTACCCGTCTCTCCCCTCCTAGTTCTAGCCTCACATCTCAGCCACAGATCATATCTCTAAGCTTTGATACCAACTGTAACGCCCCCAAAATAGATATACACAACCCATTCTGAGTCGCCAAATACATGGTACAAAATTTAAATACAACTTCATTTATACAATACCACAAAAATGTAGCTAAGAGTTTTAACACAAATATTGTCTCATAGACAATATTCAAACTCAAATGGAGTCCTCATTACAATTATTATCACTCTATTTTATAGAATAGTAAGGAATACTATAGCCACCATCTTGGACCATCACTCCATTTCCTGACTAGTCCCAGCTATATTCTCATTTCCTAAAGAGAATAATGAAAGAAAAGGGTGATCTCAACTAGCCCGATAAAAGAATATTATGACTAACATAATGTAGAATAAATTATGCTTAGTCTTTAACAGTGTAAAAACTGATAGAATACAATAGACAACAAGTTTAACTGCAGCGAAACAAGCAATCCATTAGAAAAGTTGAGTAGAGCATGATATCTACTATCTTCTATGATTTAAAAGTTCATCATCAATATTTTATCTATGTAACACATTTTAATAAATAATCCACATCACCGAATTATCCATGCACTATGGGCCAAGGATATTCGTTAGTATCACATCCACGAATTATCCATACACGGGCCAAGGATATTCGTTATTATCACCAATGGTCATGATCATGTCAAACAACTATTCATCAATGCACTACGGGCCAATAAGGACTTTTACCACATCATTTGTAACATTAGAGGTCATGATTATTCCAATACATAATTCCTGGTCATAAACATACCAATCAACAGTCCATCTATACACTACAGGCCAAAGATGACTTTCATCACAATATAAGTATGAGGATGATGAGAATGATATAAGAATTAAATTAAGTCAGTACAAGAAAAAGGCCTATCTGCGACCGCTTATCAGCGACCGCATTCGGTCGCAGATGAGTATCAGCGACCGACAGCGGTTGCTGATAGACGTCGCATAAAATTTGGTCACTGGAATGCACATCAGCGACCACTATTAGCGACCGCACTATCTGCAACCGATATTAGCGACCGAAATTATCATTTTGGTCGCTAAGATGAGTCAGCATATTGGAATGTATATTACATGTCATTAAAAGTTAAGGGGTAAATTTTTAAGTCTACATGTGTACCTCACAAATTCTTCAATCTCCTCGCAATTGAGAGGAATGTAAGTATGTGCAGTATATAATTCTTGCTCAGAGAGGAATATGAGTTTCCCTTTTCCATAAGCGCGGCCCGATAGACCAAATACAGAAATCCAACCATTTAGTTTAACATTTCCCCCATCATCATGTCTCGAGACTCGATTAGCCTTTGTCAAGACTTCGTCCGAAAAATAGTCTAAGATAAATGTAGATATCTCATCGAAACTGTATGCCTCGCATATCGACCCCTCGACATGAGCTAAAACCAAAATAATAACGAATGAACGCAAATTAAAGCAGTAAAAAGTTCAAGAGTATACTACAAATTCAGTGTTTCAAAAACTCGCGCTTTCATTTTTGCAAGCATCTTTCTTTACTTTACCCCTATTCTTTGTTGCTGAAGTGATGATTTTTCTTTAATATTCATTTAGTGATTTGACTTTATATTATTTCGTTTGAGTTAAGGTCACGCATCCTTGCCAGATGTGCTTTAGTACTGGCTTTGTTGTTTTCTACTTTCCATGTGTTTTATTATTTTAATGATGTTGTATTGTTTCTGATCCATGATTGGTCAATTGGGATGAATTTGCCTTTGGAGGTGCAATGTTGCTAATTATAAAGTGAAAGTATATTTTAGTTGCATACCCCTTGCTTTTACTAGTCTTATAAGTATTCTTGGTCATTTATAATTTTTTTAATTCACTTGGATATTATTGATAATTTTTTTTATTTTGTTATCATCAATTGTTACGCATGTATGGGCACTGGATTAAAAACTACACCTTAATTATATGCATGTTAGGATTGATTTAATGTAATCTTATGTATATTTAAATTATTAATAATAATATTTTCAATCATATGTTTTTGGATAACTTGCAAACGGACTTGAATTATTGTTAGTAATACTTTTAACCATAATCCTTTGAATTAATTCACTTGTAACTAGTTAAAATGATTTAATAAAATATTATGATCAAGATAGTGGTACGGTGAATTTAAATCTTATATTTTGAGTTGTTACACACTTTTAACTTTTCCTTTTATTATGTATATGGAATTGATACTAGTGTAGTAGTAAATTAGCTTCTTTAGATTCAGATAATATATGTCTAATCCGGTTTGAATTAAACACCTGACTTTTAAGATAACTTTAACATACTGTAAATATATGTCTAATCGGGTTTGATATGCGGCCTATCTTCTTATATATATATATATATATATATATATATATATATATATATATAGTAAGAGTCCATCCTCCTCCTAACTGAACTACATACTGTAAATAAGCCCATGCCCCAATTTGAGAATTGAGACCAGTAGTATTTGCAGGAGTGGAACTTCTATCAAAATTACTCAGATATATTCATTAGAGTTTCCACTTTTTATTTTTATTTTTATTTTTGTAAATTAAATTACATAAAATTCTAAATACTGTAAATTACATCCTCCTCCTAACTGAACTACATACTGTAAATAGGCTTCATATTCAAATAGAATAGAAAAATAGAATTTTGTAGACATGTACTCTCCTATTTGGATTCAGGAAGCATAATAATTAAAATACAAGCTTGAAATTAAAAACCCTATCTGATTCTCAGTTGAGTTCACAAGTAATATGGGCCGGAGGCGGCAGCGGATCGGTGGCGGCTGGCGTCTCTTCTCCTTCTTCTCTTCTCCCATTTTCTCCCTCTTCTCTCTGAGCTCCCTCTTTTTTTTTCTTCACCTGTTGTGTCGAGAAAATGACTGAAACTGATTACATTAATTTGATCAGTGACCGCTATCAACGACGGCTTGCGGTCGCTAATTTTTAATGACATGGACTTATCAGCGACCGCATGTGGTCGCTGATAATAAGTGGTCGCACAAAACCATCTCGCCAACATTTCCTGCCAAATTTTTGGAGGCAAATTTATACTAGCGACTGCTCAGCGACCACATGCGATCGCTGATATAATATAGCGATTGGATTAAATAATGGTCGCAGATATCGGTCGCTCTTATTAATATCAGCGACCGGGAGTGCGATCATGTTGGCCGATTTCGCTATTGCTAAATCGTGCGCAAGCATACGCGGACCACAAGTAATATATGAAAGTTGAGTGTCGAACCCACGAAGACGAAGTCTTAAGAGAAAACAAATACTAAGGTAAAGTCGCTACTTATCTTATCTAAACAAGTGAAACAAAGTGGTTGGTTAAGCTATGTGATTAAAAATATAAGAATAAGAGAAGTAGTTGTGCTAGGAAGTCAAGATGGGATTACAACTCCCCTAATGTGTCGCCTAATCTCCTAACTCTTCAAATTATAAACAAATCAAGGAATAGTCAACCGAGAACAGTAAATACGCATAAGCTTCTGTCAAAGGTCAAATGCACATCCCTAGCCAGATAAGTCACAATATGTCTATTGGTGAAAATAACTAGGCCAAGGTCATTAAGCTAAGTCTCACGGCCACACAAGGCAAATAGGGATGTGTCTATCCTATTAGCAGTTTATGCACACATTCCATTGGCATGGTCATAACAGGTGTTGTTTTATTTAAAGATAGATAATAACGTCCATTTGTCAATTTCCATTATTATCAATACCAATTTATCTGTCAAGCAATTAGTCATAAAATATGAAATACAACAACCCATTCCAAAATGATTCATTATATAAAATAAGAGAGAAAGTTAATTAAGCTAAACAAAAAGCTACATTGCAATCCTAAAAATGGAGTTAGTTCATATCTATGGTACTAACACACATTTTCAATACATTCAACATTATCAGTAATACACAAATAAATGGGAGATTTGGAATAAGAAAACCCCTGTTTGAAGTGTTCTTCCTCCAAATCTTCTCTTCACTGCGTAGCTACTGAGATTCTGTCGGATGCAATAAATCTTCTTCCTTTCAACACAGCTTCCTTCCCTTCTAAAAATTTAAGACTGTAATAACTATTCTAGTCTAAGCTAACTTGTCTCTAATTTCTATCGCAGGCAGCTAGAAATTAAGTATCTCCCCCTCTTCTCTCTCTTTAGGTCATTTAAAGCCCTTTACTATCTGGACACCGGAGCTCGCGCAGCGACACGAGCATTAGAGTAGCAAGTGGCACTGCGGCGCCACGTAGGGTTTCAAAAGACCAGAGGTCATGCTGTGGCACGACTCCATAAGAAGGGATCGACGCTGCGACACGAGGAAGAATGGCGCTAGGGCACTACAAATGGTGCTTGGGCGCCGAGGTATGGCGCTGGGGCGCCTTTTTCCAGTGTGTTCCAATGTGGAGCAGCGCTACGACGCGGATCTTTATGCACTCCTTAAGCGGCTGCCAAGGCCGAATTCCAAAGATATGTCCCAACATACTATGGTATTGCATGTATGTGGTCTCTTAAGCTAACTTTGGTGTTGCGGCACCACTATAATAAAAATTCCCCTTAAGCTCTGTAAAGCCTTGCATGATAGAACTTAGACAAAATAACAATAAATATAAATAAAAACTAACTACATGACTAAAAATAGGCAACAACTTAAGCCACAAAAGATCTAATTCGTAGGTATAAATTCCACTCATCAAATACCCCAAACTTAAGCTTTTGCTTATCCTCAAGTAAACTAACAGACATCCATACCCATTATTGCAAGATACGAATGAAGACTAATCCTATAGATTAATATTATGGCCTCTAAGCACAATCATAAACATCCTCTAAGAATAGGACAAAAGGCATACAAACGAGGGCTTAATGTCTATTAATAAACGTGAGACTGTAATTGATCCATTAGATGTGTGTGTGCAGACCAAACATCTTAACTAGCTATGACCCAAATTAAGATCACACAGTCGATTGTGATAACCAATAAGCTTACTATGCAACCCACATAAATAACAAGCATTAAGAACAAGACGCAAAGACAAGAAAAGATCGAAAAGTTCTAGTAATATGAAGTAAATTCCAACTCAGACAGTACTTGATTACCTTTAGGCTAAACAGAGCACCCATTAGCGAGCTTTCGATCAATGACTCCCAAGCCAGATGACTTTAGGGTACTAGGTGTAAAACACCCCTATGAATCTAATAACTCAAGCAACAAAGGCTACGTAATCAACATAAGTCCAAAATAGATTTTACCAGCATGCATTTATGGGCGAATGCGTTTCCACGCTCCATCTCAACCCACCGCAGGACTGATATTATATATATATATATATACAATCAAAATAGGTAAACTAACAACCACCCATATAAACACGGCTGGGGTTAGAGTTAATCAAAATGTAAAGGCAAAAACTATAATGCGCCCCCAAAATAGGTATACACAACACCCACGAGTAGCCAAATACAACGTAAACAACTTTATTATTACAACGGTAAAGCGTGAGTTTGAATACAAATATTATCTTCTAGACAATATCTATACTCAAATAAATCCTCATCACATTATTGATTCATTATTTTACAAAAATGGTGAGGACTACTAAACAACTCTCTCTAGAATCTTCATTCCATTTACCCGACTAGTACTCGCTACATTCTCGCCTCACGAGAAGAAAAATGGAACAACAAGGAAAGGGTGAGCTCAACTAGCCCGGTAAAGAATATTATGACTAAGATAATATACAACAAATTATCGTTAGTCTTGACGAGGAAAAATCGATAGAATCTGATAGACAACAAGTTTGGATCAATATTCGCGTGAAATAATAATTCATAGAAGAGTTACGTAGAGAATGAAATCTACTATAATCTATGAATTTAACGGTCCATCATCAATATTTTATCCCTGTAACATCAATCGATATGCATCTGGAATCAAATATTCATCTTTGCACTCTGAGCCGAAAGATATTCATCGATTAGTCGTATTCATTTAAACACCTGTTCATCTTTGCACTTTCTGAGGCCAAAGATATTAATCAATCGGTCGTGTTCATCTCAACACACTGTTCATCTCACTCTGGCCAAAGATATTCTTGAAATCATTCATCTTTGCACTCTGGGCCAAAGATATTCATCAATTAGTCATGTTCATCTCAACACACATTCATCTTTGCACTAAAGGCTAAAGATATTCATCGGTAATCATTAATCTTTGCCTCTCTGGCCAAAGATATTCAATAATATCATCATTTAAGGCGAGGATGATGAAAAATATTTTTAAAAGCGAATCCGGTGAAACAAAATGACAAGGATTAAGGATTAAGGATTCGTACTTGGTTTTATCCACGCCAAAAATACCTCAAAAATAATCATAGTGGTGTAAAATTGAGAATGATCAAAACATGGATCTGATCGAGTTAGTATCCGAATAGATATTTTAGACGAAAAGAAGAAATTTTATTTTAAATTGAATAATCATAGTATCGTGAATAGTCTTAGTATCGTGAATAGTGCCATATCGTGAATAGTAACTCAGACACCAAAAGATAGAAATTCCACAAAAAACATCTTCATTCACTTACATGAATAGTACTCGTGAATAGTAACTTCGTGAATAGTAACTTCGTGAATAGTAACTTCGTGAATAGTAACTTCGTGAATAGTAACTTGTGAATAGTAACCAGAGCATGAAAAAGTTCCAAATTTGATAAAAACTTGGATCAACATTTGACATAATGATATTGAAGAAATAATATCATTCGAAAAAAAAAAATAATATCCCTTACCTCGAAGATCGGTACTTACTAGCTAGAATCTAGGGTATAGTCTTTGAAGGAACTTACTTGCTAAATCTAGCAATACTCAAAGTATACTCAAAATACTCACAAGAATCGCTCAAAATATCGAGAGAGAGAAATAGAGAAAACTTGGGTTTACGGTGTGATTTTCAATTCTAACCTAAGCACCTATTTATAGGAAAATGCTTAGAACACCAAAGCAGAAAATTTAATATAATATTAATATAATTATACAAATTTTCCTTAGCCCACCTTTTGGTCAAAACACCAGCCACACATGTTAATGATGTCAAAAAAAAAATACAAAAAACGTTTTTCTTAACAAAAATAATTTAAACTCCCAAAAATCAATTATTTGAACTTGAACTTCAATAATTCATAATAAATAGCCCTTTCATCAGAAAATTCGAATCTCTTGAGTTTTTATAGGAAATTCAATTCTCTACAACTTTGCAGAAGAAAGTTTTTCCAAATTCCAAACAAAAATCGTAGAAATTCACAAGCAGGCGATTTTCACATTTATAATCAAATTTCGATCGATAATTGTGTCCACCAACACACAAAACATGTGTTAAACATTTAATGCCACAAAAATACTCTTCCTCCTCATATACTCATATATCCCACATTCATTGTAAAAATATCATAGTTAATATATTATTAAAATAATATATTTAAATGAATTATTTTATCGAGAAAAAGATAAAATATTAATTTTCAACAATTGTCATTTTAAAATTTTCTCCATCTATATCCACATAAAATCAATATTTTCCTCATCATATAAATCAATAATTAATTATTCACAAATAATATTCTGAGAATCACAATATTGATGACGAGGCGGTTCAGGGAAGGGGCTTTCGATAAGAATTTCTTCTTCTTGGTGGCATGATTAGATGACCAAACCTCTCCTTAGAGCGAGAACTTTCTAGACATTGCCAATAATGTTATCTAATAATATTATTAGGATAATATGAATTATTGCCGATAATGAAGATCTTGTGTAATGACAATTATTGAAACAACAATGATATAAAATATCAACCTGACAATTATTAACTTTCGATAAAATCTTTGAGTAATTAATTCACGTAACCATTATTGAGTAGTGCCTTCTTACGTAAGAATCAATAATTGGTGCAATCTGGTGTCTTCTTGTTCAACAAGCGGCGTATTAGTGTGTTTTAACCACCGGGTATTCAAGCGATGATAGCTTGGCAACAACTTCTGTAGTTATTTAAAAAACAACTTATATTTGTCGTTTTCTTCATCCAATCACTTTAGTTATGGGGCCCCACATGCATTTGTAGCCGTAAATACGAATATTCCAAGCGATGCACGAATATTCCACGACCAAACGAATATTCCAAAACAACAATGAATATTTTATAACCACTTGCTTATTTTGAAATATTTGCGTATTTAACCCTTAACTATCCACATTAATCAAATCAACCCTTACTATTTCAAAATAAAGGAAATTCCTTTTTATTTAAAAATTTGGGGTCTTCTGACCTCCCTCCTTATGAAATTTCGTCCTCGAAATTGGCGTCACGTACACAGTGTTTTGAAAAGGTGAGGATACCTCGCTTTCATTTCTATTTCAATTCCGGTCATTTCCTCTATAGCATGATTCCTCCACAAAACTTTAACTTGTGGTATAACCTTTCTTAGCGTGGGACATGCTCCTTCTATCCAAAATCTTGATAGGTACCTCCTCATACGTTAAGTCTTGGCTATCTCGTGGGTTCTAACTTCGATAACGTGGTTCGGGTCTTTCACATATATTCTGAAATACGGATATGTGAAACACATTATGAACACAGAGACATACTTTCGGAGGTAACGCAAGTCTCATAGGCTACATTTCCTACTCGGTCGAGAATTTGAAATGGGCCGATAAATCGTGGATTGAGCTTTCCTCTCTTCCCAAATCTTGTAACTCCCTTCCATGGAGCGACTTCATGACAATCATGATCCCCTACACTAAATTCCCGTCCTTTCGATGAAGATTCGCATAACTCTTTTGTCGATCTTGTGCGTTTGTATCGTTGTCGAATCATTAGTCATACGTAACTTTCGGGTCCCAACAATGTTGCTTCACCCACCTCATCCCAACATATTGGAGAAGCGACATTTTGTCCATATAATGCTTGAATGGAACCATGCCTATATTTGTTTAATAACTATTGTTGTATGAGAATTCCACCGATGGCAAGTACTTATCAACTTCCTTTGAAATCTAGGACCACGAGTTTTAATATATCTCTTGAGAGTTTGAGTAGTCCTTTACGATTGCCCATGGTTTGAGGATGGTATACCAGCGAATAAATAAATTCGTGCCCATAGCTTTCTCTAACCCAAAATCATGAAGTGAATCTTAACGATCTAAAACTATGGATCTTGGCATGCCATGTAATCTCACAATCTCATTTACGTACATACGAGAGAAAGGCGTTCGAGGAATAAGTCTCGTATCGGTAAAAATGAGTAGACTTGGTTAATCTATCAACAATAACCCAAATCGCATTGATGCCTTGAGAAACCTTGGGAAGATTAGTAATGAAATTGAGGTAATGTGTTCCCACTTCCATTTAAAAATCTCAAGTGGTTGCAGCGGACCCTTAGGTACAAGATGCTCGCCTTTTTACGTTAGCAAGTTAAACACATCGAGATAAACTTTGCGATCTCTCTCCTCATATTGCTCCACCAAAATGTATGTTGAAGATCACGATACATTTTAGTACTTCGAGGATGGATTGCAAATGGCGTATTGTGTGCCTCCATCGTAATCTTGTACTTCAAATCGAGTCGTTAGGAACACAAAGTCTAGAGTGGACTCGAAGTATTCCTTCTTCATCGATTCTCGCTTAGGAATAGCTCCTTCTTGTACTTTCTTCTTCATACGCATCAACTCAAGATTCGGTGGCTTGAGCGATCTTAACTTTTCTATTAAAGTTGGCTCTGTCGTATACTTGACATCATCTTTTCGTTCCGCATATGATCTTCTACTCATCAGCGTCGGCTACCACGTTTCGCTTTTCAAGATGGCATGGTTAGAATATGTCTTGAAATGAGTCGCCTCTTGAGCTCTTGGAAAATCTTCTCGCATTCCTCGCTCCATAAGAATTTTGTATCTTTTGAGTCGGCTAAGTTAAGCGGAATAGCGATTGAGAATATCCTTCAACGAATCTCGATAATAACCAACTAAGCCTGAAAGCTCGTATTTCGATAAGCGACTTAGGTTGCTCTCTGTTGTGACTCATATCCCAATCTTGGATGTACGTCACAATGACACCTATCGATTTACTATCGCGCGAATATGGCGTCCCTACGGAGAGTAAAGCAGGTGAATTCCACAAAGGAAGTCACAAGATAAAGGCTCGGTACCAAATTCTATAGTTGAATTTTTAACTCACGAAGTTCAATAGGAGCCATTCGATATGAGATTTTAGAAATGAGTTTTGTCTAGGGTTCAAAGTCGATACAAAATTTAATATCGGGCTTTGGGAGTAAGCGAAATTCTTGAGAAAATCGTCGGGAAAAATCAATAACAACGGGAATATTATTCAAATCGGCGTGTCTTTATTCAAATCCATAACATGGACTAAGAAAATTTGACATCCGTAATAAGCGAATGACTTCATGGCTTGATATGAAAATGTTTGACTACAATGGTTTGATTGCTTGAATTGAATAACGGGTTGCTTAGGAATATGAAAACTATGACCTTACGAAAATAATCAATTTGGCGTGATGAGTAGTTAACCTTAAAATCACATCAAAAACAAATATCTCTATAGAAATAAGGTTAACGAGGTAATGTGATAGTGCCTGACTGAATCAAGCAAGATTTATAAGCGAGTGGATGTGATGAAAGTTTCTCTAACGGAGTTTCCACGAGATAGGTCAAAGTCTAATTTCTCGAGTCGAGTTTAAGCGTTGGCGCAAGTAAGAGAGATAAAGAATGGGTAGAAGCGATATCTAGTAAGGTATATACTTAGCAAGAATTTATAATTGACTAACCGTGCTAACCGTTCGGGTTCCTTGCATTTTAACCGGTCACGACAAAGCGCTCTTCCGGAATCGTTGACTTTGACTTTTACGGGACGGTCTTTTGAGTCAAAATCCCCATTGAACTAGGTTTCGCTCTGCGTCTGATCTCGGCGATATGTCCTTCCTTTCCACAACTATAGCATACCTTAAAGCTGTTGTGGGCGGTTTGGTGATATGTCCCTCTTTCCGCATTTGTAACTTGTCTGATAGGTGGTCGTTCTCCTCCATAAAACTAGTTGTTATAGTGGCGGCGTCTTCACATAGTCGTTGTTGAATCTCCTCTTTTAAAATCTCCTCCAGGCTTCGCTTCTTCTATTTTCATGGCCACGATTACCACGGAGTGGTTCTAGCCTTTAATCGTATTCTTCTTTCTCCATTTGGTTATCGTTATTACGATGGTTGCTATCTTGATATGATGATCTGGTTATGGTCCCTCGGTTGAGCGTACTCGTTATCTCGCTCTCTAACAATTTGAGCCACATTGACAACATCTCGAATAGAGAAAATTTATGAGAAATGAGATCTTGGCGTATGTCGGGTTTCAAACCTCTCGAAACATCCGCGTCATCGTTCCTCATTCTCCACGAATGAGGTGCGAACACTGGATAACTCATGAACCGCCTCGTCTTTGGGACACCGTCATGTTATTACTGCTCTAGTCTAATAAACTCCACTTCCTTCGCCGTATAGCCGAATACTTTCGGGGAAGTACTTGTCATTGAGGCTGTTCTGAAAGCGTCTCCCATGACATCTTTGAGTGCAATTTGGATGGAGTGCACGCTTCCTGATTCCACCGATGTCTGCCTCGCCACGGAACATAAAGGTGGCGAATGGAACTTTCTATTCCTCCGTGCATCCCAAGACATCGAATATCTTGGTAATTTGTTTGATTACGTCTCGCCTTAATCGGATCCGGCTTTCCCCGAAGTACGGTGGTCCTGACTCTTTGAGCTGCTTGCATTTGTGACCACTCGTGAATTGCTATCATTTCCTCTGTATTTTGAACACGAGTCTCCCTCGTGCGATTTTGCATGAGCGCAAAAAGCTTCTAAACATCCCTCGTTCATCATACGCTTTCGGTGGTGTTGTTCACGGGAGGAACATTGCCCGACTGTTGCACGTTCGTTCTCCTCGTTGGTGAGTCTGAGGCATCTCCACGGTCTCATTTACTCCTTTGTTAATATTCTCGATTCGACATTCTCAAATCTTGTCATAAAATAAGGGTTAATTAGGAAATCGATATATCACATAATATCCTATATCTTGACCGACTAACAAATAAGCTTAGGTAGGACACCTTTAGCGAAGGATTTACTCGTCTCTCCCCTCCTAGTTCTATTCCCGATCTCGCGGAGATCATATCCTAAGCTACGATACCAAGCTGTGGCGCCCCAAAATAGGTATACACAACACCCGTTAAAGTCGCCAAATACATAGTGCGAAAGCAACTACAACTTTATTATTACAACGGTAAAGCGTGAGTTTGAATACAAATATTATCTTACAGACAATATCTATACTCAAATAAATCCTCATCACATTATTGATTCATTATTTTACAAAAATGGTGAGGACTACTAAACAACTCTCTCTAGAATCTTCATTCCATACCCAGAACTAGTACTTTTTACATTCTCGCCTCACGAGAAGAAAAATGGAACAACAAGGAAAAGGGTGAGCTCAACTAGCCCGATAAAGAATATTATGACTAAGATAATATACAACAAATTATCGTTAGTCTTGACGAGGGAAAAATCGATAGAATCTGATAGGCTGACAAGTTTCGGATCAATATTAGCGTGAAATAATAATTCATAGGAAGAGTTACGTGAGAATGAAATCTACTATAATCTATGAATTTAACGGTCCATCATCAATATTTTATCCTGTAACATCAATCGATATGCATACGGAATCAAATATTCATCTTTTACACTCTGAGGCCAAAGATATTCATCGATTAGTCGTATTCATTTAAACACTGTTCATCTTTTTCTGAGGCGAAAGATATTAATCAATCGGTCGTATTGTTCATCTCAACACTGTTCATCTTGAAATCATTCATCTTTGCACTACTGGCCAAAGATATTCATCAATTCGTCATGTTCATCTCAACACATCTCATTTGCACTAAAGGCTAAAGATATTCATCGGTAATCATTAATCTTTTGCTTCTGGGCGAAGATATTCAATAATATCATCATTTAAGGCGAGGATGATGAAAAATATTTTTAAAAAGCGAATCGGTGAAACAAAATGACAAGGATTAAGGATTAAGGATTCGTACTTGGTTTTATCCACGCCCAAAAATACCTCAAAAATAATCATAGTGGTGTAAAATTGAGAATGATCAAAACATGGATCTGATCGAGTTAGTATCCGAATAGATATTTTAGACGAAAAGAAGAAATTTTATTTTTAAATTGAATAATGCAAGTATCGTGAATAGTCTTGAGTATCGTGAATAGTCTGCCATATCGTGAATAGTAACTCAAACACCAAAAGATAGAAATTCCAAAAAAACATCTTCACGCAATGAATTACTCGTGAATAGTACTCGTGAATAGTAACTTCGTGAATAGTAACTTCGTGAATAGTAACTTCGTGAATAGTAACTTCGTGAATAGTAACCCATGAATAGTAACTTGAGCATGAAAAAGTTCAAATTTGATAAAAACTTGGATCAACATTTTGACATAATGATATTGAAGAAATAATATCATTCTGAAAAAAAAAATAATATCCCACCTCGAAGATCGGTACTTTAGCTAGAATCTAGGGTATAGTCTTTGAAGGAACTTGCCAATCTAGCAATACTCAAAGTATACTCAAAAT
This sequence comes from Panax quinquefolius, assembly GCA_020205615.1. Taxonomy (NCBI): domain Eukaryota; kingdom Viridiplantae; phylum Streptophyta; class Magnoliopsida; order Apiales; family Araliaceae; genus Panax; species Panax quinquefolius. Next base: position 64,429,520 of record CM035159.1, read on the forward strand.
ACTCACAAGAATCGCTCAAAATATCGAGAGAGAAATAGAGAAAACTTGGGTTTACGGTGTGATTTTCAATTCTAACCTAAGCACCTATTTATAGGAAAATGCTTAGAACACAAAGCGAGAAAATTTAATATAATATTAATATAATTATACAAATTTTCCTTAGCCCACCTTTTGGTCAAAACACCAGCCACACATGTTAATGATGTCAAAAAAAATACAAAAACGTTTTTCTTAACAAAAATAATTTAAACTCCCAAAAATCAATTATTTGAACTTGAACTTCAATAATTCATAATAAATAGCCCTTTCATCAGAAAATTCGAATCTCTTGAGTTTTATAGGAAATTCAATTCTCTACAACTTTGCGAAGAAAGTTTTCCAAATTCCAAACAAAAATCGACCGAAATCCACAAGCAGGCGATTTTACATTATAATCAAATTTCGATCGATAATGTGTCCACCACCAACACACAAAACATGTGTTAAACATTTAATGCCACAAAAATACTCTTCCTCCTCATATACTCATATATCCCACATTCATTGTAAAAATATCACATAGTTAATATATTATTAAAATAATATATTTAAATGAATTATTTTATCGAGAAAAAGATAAAATATTAATTTTCAACAATTGTCATTTTAAAAATTTTCTCCATCTATATCCACATAAAATCAATATTTTCCTCATCATATAAATCAATAATTAATTATTCACAAATAATATTACGAGAATCACAATATTGTGACGAAGGCGGTTCAGGAAAGGGGCTTTCGATAAGAATTTCTTCTTCTTGGTAGCATGATTAGATGACCAAACCTCTCCTTAAGCGAGAACTTTCTAGACATTGCCAATAATGTTATCTAATAATATTATTAGGATAATATGAATTATTGCCGATAATGAAGATCTTGTGTAATGACAATTATTGAAAACAATGATGATATAAAATATCAACCTGACAATTATTAACTTCGATAAAATCTTTGAGCGGTAATTCACGTAACCATTATTGAGTAGTGCCTTCTTACGTAAGAATCAATAATTGGTGCAATGGTGTCTTCTTGTTCAACAACAGCGTATTAGTGTGTTTTAACCACCGGGTATTCAGCGATACTTGGCAACAACAACTGTAGTTATTTAAAAACAACTTATATTTGTCGTTTTCTTCATCAATCACTTTTCAGTTATGGGGCCCACACATGGGCTGCTGCATGTCGTAAATGCGAATATTCCAAAGCGATGCGAATATTCCACGACCAAACGAATATTCCCAAACAACAATGAATATTTTATAACCACTTGCTTATTTTGAAATATTTGCGTATTTAACCCTTAACTATCCACATTAATCAAATCAACCCTTACTATTTCAAAATAAAGGAAATTCCTTTTTATTTAAAAATTTTGAGGTCTTACTGAACCTCCCTCCTTATGAAATTTCGTCCTCGAAATTGGCGTCACGATCACAGTGTTTTGAAAAGGTGAGGATACCTCGCTTTCATTTCTATTTCCAATTCGGTCATTTCCTCTATAGCATGATTCTTCCACAAAACTTTAACTTGTGGTATAACCTTTCTTAGCGTAGGACATGCTCCTTCTATCCAAAATCTTGATAGGTACCTCCTCATACGTTAAGTCTTGACTATCTAAATGGGTTCTAACTTTCGATAACGTGGTTGGGTCTTTCACATATTCTGAAATCGGATATGTGAAACACATTATGAACACGAGACATACTCGGAGGTGCTTAAGTCTATAGGCTACATTTCCTACTCGGTCAAGAATTTGAAATGGAATAGATAAATCGTGGATTGAGCTTTCCTCTCTTCCCAAATCTTGTAACTCCCTTCCATGGAGCAACTTCATGACAATCATGATCCCCTACACTAAATTCCACGTCCTTTCGATGAAGATTCGCATAACTCTTTTGTCGATCTTGTCTTGGTTTGTATCGTTGTCGAATCATTAGTCATACGTACTAACTCGGGTCCCAACAATGTTGCTTCACCCACCTCATCCCAACATATTGGAGAAGCGACATTTTTTGTCCATATAATGCTTGAATGGAACCATGCCTATATTTGTTTAATAACTATTGTTGTATGAGAATTCCACTGATGGCAAGTACTTATCAACTTCCTTTGAAATCTAGGACCACGAGTTTTAATATATCTTCAAGAGTTTGAGTAGTCCTTTACGATTGCCCATCCGTTTAAGGATGGTATGCAGCCAGATATCGTAAATTCGTGCCCATAGCTTTCTACAAACTAACCCCAAAACTATGGATCTTGGGTGCGATCATGCCATGATAATCTGCCATCTGATCTCACAATCTCATTTACGTACATACGAGAAAAGGCGTTCAAGGAATAAGTTTCTCGTATCGGTAAGAAATGAGTAGACTTGGTTAATCTATCAACAATAACCCAAATCGCATCTATGCCTTGAGAAACCTTGGGAAGATTAGTAATGAAATTCGAGGTAATGTGTTCCCACATCCATTTAAAAATCTCAAGTGGTTGCAGCGGACCCTTAGGTACAAGATGCTCCGCCTTTACCGTTAGCAAGTTAAACACATCGAGATAAACTACGCGATCTCTCTCCTCATATTGCTCCACCAAAATGTATGTTGAAGATCACGATACATTTTAGTACTTCGAGGATGGATTGCAAATGGCGTATTGTGTGCCTCCATCATAATCTTGTACTTCAAATCGAGTCGTTAGGAACCACAAAGTCTAGAGTGGACTCAAGTATTCCTTCTTCATCAATTCTCGCTTAGGAATAGCTCCTTCTTGTACTTTCTTCTTCACGCATCAACTTTCGGATTCGGTGGCTTGAAAGCAATCTTAACTTTTCTATTAAAGTTGGCTCTGTCGTTATACTTGACATCATCCTTTTCGTTCCGCATATGATCTTCTACTCATCGCGTCGGCATTACCACGTTAAACTTTTCAAGATGGCATGGTTAGAATATGTGAAATGAGTCGCCTCTTGAGCTCTTGGAAAATCTTCTCGCATTCCTCGCTCCATAAGAATTTTGTATCTTTTCGAGTCGGCTAAGTTAGCGGAATAGCGATTCGAGAATATCCTTCAACGAATCTCCGATAATAACCAACTAAGCCAGAAAGCTACGTATTTCGATAAGCGACTTAGGTTGCTCTCAAGCGTGACTCATATCCCAATCTTGGATAACGTCACAATGACACCTATCGATTTACTATCGCATACGAATATGGCGTCCCCTAGAGAGATGCGGCAGGTGAATTCCACAAAGGAAGTCACAAGATAAAGGCTCGGTACCAAATTCTATAGTTGAATTTTTAACTCACGAAGTTCAATAGGAGCCATTCGATATGAGATTTTAGAAATGAGTTTTGTCTAGGGTTCAAAGTCGATACAAAATTTAATATCGAGGCTTTGGGAGTAAGCGAGAAATTCTTGAGAAAATCGTCGGGAAAAATCAATAACAACGAGAATATTATTCAAATCGGCGTGTCTTTATTCAAATCCATAACATGGACTAAGAAAATTTGACATCGTAATAAGCGAATGACTTCATGGCTTGATATGAAAATGTTTGACTACAATGGTTTGATTGCTTGAATTGAATAACGAGGTTGCTTAGGAATATGAAAACTAACAACCTTACGAAAATAATCAATTTCGGCATGATGAGTAGTTAACCTTAAAATCACATCAAAAACAAATATCTCTATAGAAATAAGGTTAACGGTAATGTGATAGTGCTGACTGAATCAAGCAAGATTTATAAGCGAGTGGATGTGATGAAAGTTTCTCTAACGGAGTTTCCACGAGATAGGTCAAAGTCTAATTTCTCGAGTCGAGTTTAAGCGTTGAGCGCAAGTAAGAGGGATAAAAGAATGGGTAGAGCAGATATCTAGTAAGGTATATACTTGTGAGAATTTATAATTGACTAACCGTGCTAACCGTTCGGGTTCCTTGCATTTTTTTGACCGGTCACGACAAGCGCTCTTCCGGAATCGTTGACTTTGACTTTTACGGGACGATCTTTTGAGTCACCGTCCCCCCCGAACTAGGTTTCGCTACCGTCTGATCTCGGCGATATGTCCTTCCTTTCCACAACTATAGCATACCTTAAATGTTGTTGTGGGCGGTTTGGTGATATGTCCCTCTTTCCGCATTTGTAACATGTCGATAGGTGGTCGTTCTCCTCCCATAAAACTAGTTGTTATGGTGGCGGCGTCTTCACATAGTCGTTGTTGAATCTCCTCTTTTAAAATCTCCTCCAGGCTCGCTTCTTCTATTTTCATGGCCACGATTACCACGGAGTAGTTCTTAGCCTTTGTTCGTATTCTTCTTTCTCCATTTGGTTATCGTTATTACGATGGTTGCTATCTTCTGGTATGATCCACGGTTATGGTCCCTCGGTTGAGCGTACTCGTTATCTCGCTCTCTAACAATTGAGCCACATTGACAACATCCGAATAGAGAAAATTTATGAGAAATGAGATCTTGGCGTATGTCGGGTTTCAAACCTCTCGAAACATCCGCGTCATCGTTCCTCATTCTCCACCAAATGAGGTGCAAACACTGGATAACTCATGAACTTCGCCTCGTCTTTGGGACACCGTCATGTTATTCTCGCTCTAGTCTAATAAACTCCACTTCCTTCATATAATGAATACTTTCGAGGAAGTACTTGTTGTCATTGAGCTATTTTCAAACGTCTCCATGGCATCTTTGAGTGCAATTTGGATGGGTGCGCTTCCTGATTCCCACCGATGTCTGCCTTCGCCCCACGGAACATAAAGGTGGCGAATGGAACTTTCTGTTCCTCCGTGCATCCCAAGACATCGAATATCTTGATAATTTGTTTGACCCGTCTCGCCTTAATCGGATCCGGCTTTCCCAGAATTCGGTGGTCCCTGACTCTTTGAAGCTGCTTGGTTTGTGACCACTCGTGAATTGCTATCATTTCCTCTCGTATTTTGAACACGAGTCTCCTAAATGCGATTTTGCATGAGCTGCAAAAAGCTTCTTAAACATCCCCTCGTTCATCATACGCTTTCGGTGGTGTTGTTCACGGGAGGAACATTGCCCGACTGTTTACGTTCTCCACGTTGGTGAGTCTGAGGCATCTCCACGGTCTCATTTACTCCTTTGTTAATATTCTCGATTCGACATTCTCAAATCTTGTCATAAAATAAGGGTTAATTAAGGAAATCAATATATCACATAATATCCTATATTATGACCGACCAACAAATAAGCTTAGGTAGGACACACAGCGAAGCGAAGAATTTTTAAATCTCTCTCCCCTCTAGTTCTATTCCCCGATCTCGCTTGGAGATCATATCCTAAGCTCGATACCAATTGTGGCGCCCCCAAAATAGGTATACACAACACCCATTACGAGTCGCCAAATACATAGTGCGAAACAACTACAACTTTATTATTACAACAAGAAAAGCTGTGAGTTTGAATACAAATATTATCTTCTAGACAATATCTATACTCAAATAAATCCTCATCACATTATTGATTCATTATTTTACAAAAATGGTGAGGACTACTAAACAACTCTCTCTAGAATCTTCATTCCATACCCAGAGCTAGTACTATTTACATTCTAGCCTCACGAGAAGAAAAATGGAACAACAAGGAAAAGGGTGAGCTCAACTAGCCCGGTAAAGAATATTATGACTAAGATAATATACAACAAATTATCGTTAGTCTTCAACGAGGAAAAATCGATAGAATCTGATAGAACAACAAGTTTTGAGATCAATATTCGCATGGTGAAATAATAATTCATAGAAGAGTTACGTAGAGAATGAAATCTACTATAATCTATGAATTTAACGGTCCATCATCAATATTTTATCCTGTAACATCAATCGATATGCATACGGAATCAAATGTTCATCTTTGCACTCTGAGGCCAAAGATATTCATCGATTAGTCGTGTTCATTTAAACACACGTTCATCTTTGCACTCTGAGCGAAAGATATTAATCAATCGGTCGTGTTCATCTCAACACTGTTCATCTTTGCACTACTGAGGCCAAAGATATTCTTCAGAAATCATTCATCTTTGCACTACAGGCCAAAGATATTCATCAATTGGTCATGTTCATCTCAATCTGTTCATCTTTGCACTAAAGGCTAAAGATATTCATCAGTAATCATTAATCTCTTGACTTCTGGGCCAAAGATATTCAATAATATCATCATTTAAGGCGAGAGGATGATGAAAATATTTTTAAAAAGCGAATCCGGTGAAACAAAATGACAAGGATTAAGGATTAAGGATTCGTACTTGGTTTTATCCACGCCCAAAAAAATACCTCAAAAATAATCATAGTGGTGTAAAATTCAAGAATGATCAAAACATGGATCTGATCGAGTTAGTATCCGAATAGATGTTTTGAGACGAAAAGAAGAAATTTTATTTTAAATTGAATAGTCAGTATCGTGAATAGTGTATCGTGAATAGTGCCATATCGTGAATAGTAACTCAGACACCAAAAGATAGAAATTCCATAAAAACATCTTCACGCTTCATGAATAGTGACTCGTGAATAGTAACTCGTGAATAGTAACTCGTGAATAGTAACTCATGAATAGTAACTCGTGAATAGTAACTCGTGTGAATAGTAACCCAGACATGAAAAAGTTCCAAATTTGATAAAACTTCGGATCAACATTTGACATAATGATATTGAAGAAATAATATCATTCTAAAAAAAAAAAAATATCCCTTACCTCGAAGATCGGTACTTTAGCTAGAATCTAGGGTATAGTCTTTGAAGGAACTTGCACCGTCTAGCAATACTCAAAGTATACTCAAAATACTCACAAGAATACGCTCAAAATATCGAGAGAAATAGAGAAAACTTGAGTTTACGGTGTGATTTTCAATTCTAACCTAAGCACCTATTTATAGGAAAATGCTTAGAACACCAAAGCGAGAAAATTTAATATAATATTAATATAATTATACAAATTTTCCTTAGCCCACCTTTTGGTCAAAACACCAGCCACACATGTTAATGATGTCCAAAAAAAATACAAAAACGTTTTTCTTAACAAAAATAATTTAAACTCCCAAAAATCAATTATTTGAACTTGAACTTCAATAATTCATAATAAATAGCCCTTTCATCAGAAAATTCGAATCTCGCTTGAGTTTTATAGGAAATTCAATTCTCTACAACTTTGCAGAAGAAAGTTTTCCAAATTCCAAACAAAAATCGACCGAAATTCACAAGCGAGGCGATTTTACAGTTATAATCAAATTTCGATCGATAATTGTGTCCACCAACACACAAAACATGTGTTAAACATTTAATGCCACAAAAATACTCTTCCTCCTCATATACTCATATATCCCACATTCATTGTAAAAATATCATAGTTAATATATTATTAAAATAATATATTTAAATGAATTATTTTATCGAGAAAAAAGATAAAATATTAATTTTCAACAATTGTCATTTTAAAAATTTTCTCCATCTATATCCACATAAAATCAATATTTTCCTCATCATATAAATCAATAATTAATTATTCACAAATAATATTACGAGAATCACAATATTGACAACGAGGCGGTTCAGGAAGAGGGGCTTTCGATAAAATTTTTCTTCTTTTGGCGCATGATTAGATGACCAAACCTCTCCTTAAGCAGAACTTTCTAGACATTGCCAATAATGTTATCTAATAATATTATTGAGGATAATATGAATTATTAGCCGATAATGAAAGATCTTGTGTAATGACAATTATTGAAACAACAACAATATAAAATATCAAACACGACAATTATTAACTCGATAAAATCTTTGAGCGGTAATTACTGTAACCATTATTGAGTAGTGCCTTCTTACGTAAGAATCAATAATTGGTGCAATACTGGTGTCTCTCTTGTTCAACAACAGCGTATTAGTGTGTTTTAACCACAAGGGTATTCAACGATGATACTTGGCAACAACTACGTAGTTATTTAAAAACAACTTATATTTGTCGTTTTCTTCATCCAATCACTTTCAGTTATGGGGCCCACACATGCATTTTTGCGTCGTCATACGAATATTCCCCAACGATCTGAATATTCCACGACCAAACGAATATTCCCAAACAACAATGAATATTTTATAACCACTTGCTTATTTTGAAATATTTGCGTATTTAACCCTTAACTATCCACATTAATCAAATCAACCCTTACTATTTCAAAATAAAGGAAATTCCTTTTTATTTAAAAATTTGAGGTCTTACAACCTCCCTCCTTATGAAATTTCGTCCTCGAAATTGACGACGTACTGGTGTTTTGAAAAGGTGAGGATACCTCGCTTTCATTTCTATTTCCAATTCGTGTCATTTTCTCTATAGCATGATTCTTCCACAAAACTTTAACTTGTGGTATAACCTTTCTTAGCGTAGGGACATGCTCCTTCCTATCCAAAATCTTGATAGGTACCTCCTCATACGTTAAGTCTTGACTATCTCGTCCGGTTCTAACTCAATAACGTGGTTCGGGTCTTTCACATATTTCTGAAATACGGATATGTGAAACACATTATGAACACGAGACATACTTTTGAGGTAACGCAAGTCTATAGGCTACATTTCCTACTTCGGTCAAGAATTTGAAATGGACCGATAAATCGTGGATTGAGCTTTCCTCTCTTCCCAAATCTTGTAACTCCCTTCCATGGAGCAACTCGCAACAATACATGATCCCCACACTAAATTCCACGTCCTTTCGATGAAGATTCGCATAACTCTTTTGTCGATCTTGTCTTGGTTTGTATACGTTGTCGAATCATTAGTCATACGTACTTAACTTCGGGTCCCAACAATGTTGCTTCACCCACCTCATCCCAACATATTGGAGAACGACATTTTGTCCATATAATGCTTCGAATGGAACCATGCCTATATTTGTTTAATAACTATTGTTGTATGAGAATTCCACCAATGGCAAGTACTTTCACAAGAAAGTAGCCAAGAGCACCAAGAGAGTCATAGCCATTTTTTAATTTACTATGACCTACTTACACAACATCCACAAATGATAGACTCCATGTAATCAACAACATAACCAAAATCACTATATGTCTATGTGAAATTGCAATTACATTGAATTTAAGTACAAGCCTTTATTTTAACTTATACGGCGAAACAGTATATGTCTATCTGGTTCACGAAATACACAAGCCATATAAAATAGTCCCATATACGTATGCTATCATGATTACAATCCATACTCGCATGTTCATTGTGAGACCCCAGATTTTATCAATAAAGATTTAAATTTTGTCGAAATAATTTTTTAATATTATGGTGTGAATTTAAGATAATATTATAGTTGTGGGTAGTATTTATAAATTTTGCAAAGTATGCAAATTGTTATAAAATACTCGTTTGGTCGGGGAATATTCTTTTTGTCGGGAATATTAAATGCGACGACTCAATCATTGGTGGACCCCTGGCGGAAGTATTGTCGTAGTTAGAAAATGACAAAATTATCTTTCTATAAAAATAACAATGAGAGGTGTTACTGAATTAAAACCGTTGAACTACCGGTAGTAAAAGTACGATGTCGTGTAGTTGTATAGTAGCACACGATATTGATTATTGATGCTTACGTGAGAAGTCACTCATTTATGCTCAATTATTACTACGATAATTCTTTGCATCATATCTCTTATATTATTGATTCAATTATTGTCACAGATTATCATCGTATAATATGTTATAGTATTAAATCAATAATTGAGGCGACAAGTAATAAATGATTAATAATTGTTGAAAGATTAAATATGTGTTGATTAAAAATAAAATGATTTGTGGTAATATTTATTCAATCCTTGATGTATATAAAGAGTCTGTTATGAGAAATTTGTGGTAAGTTTGATTATTTTATGGGGGGGCCGTATGTCATCATCTAAGAGTCTCTTCATCAATAGTAATTACCTTTGTGAATAGTAATTATCTTCGTCAATAGTAATTACCTTCGTCAATTGTAATTACCTTTGTGAAGAGTAATTACCTTCGTCAATAGTAATTACCTTTGTGAATAGTAATTATCTTCGTCAATAGTAATTACCTTCGTCAATAGTAATTACCTTTGTGAATAGTAATTACCTTCGTCGGTAGTAATTACCTTTACCAGGCGTCAAACCACTTGTCGTTTCATATTACAGGCGTCGAACCACTTGTCGTTTCACATTACAGGCGTCGAACCACTTGTCGTTTCACATTACAGGCGTTGAATCACTTGTCGTTTCACATTACAGGCGTCAAACCACTTTTCTTTTCACATCACCATTCGTCAAGCCACTTGCTTTTCACATGGCGGTCTTTAAGCTAGAAATCTTCTATAAATAGAGGCCTAGTGCTTCATTATTTTTCACGAATTCTTTGAAACTCAGAGAGAGAAACTATAGAGAGAAAGAAGAAAAGTATTACGCTACTTCACCTTGCCAATATTAGGTTCTTCTAAAGTAGGGAATATTATTTGTTGTGCCGTAAGGGGTGTTATTCTTTCTTATTCATGAAGAGAAGCTGTTGTTATTCCATTGCTTATTATTACATTGGAATAACTTTGTATACGTGGTTTACCCTATACTTGGTGACATTCTTCTATTATTACTTGTTGGAACACCACATGCGTGTGTTTTACAGGACTGGTTCGTCTTTTATTATTATTACATTGGAACATCACATGTCATTTGGTGTTTTTTACAGGACTGGTTAAAATCTTTATCATTCTCATTGGAATATCCTATCTCGTGTTTTACACAGGATCCGGTTCCATCTTTATTATTACGTTGGAACATCACTTGGTGTGAATTTCACGACACTGGTTCCGTTATTATTATTACGTTGGAATAACTTCGTCATGCGCAAGTACCGCATGCATGGTGATTTCTTTTGTTATTCCATTCTTTATTATACCCGGTTGGTTAAAACTTTGACTTCTATACTCCATGAAATTAGTAGAATATCCTTGATATTTGCGTTTCATCGATATCTTTTCATGGAAATATTCTTACGATCATTCTTGAATTTTACTCTACAAAATAAAGTATCATTTTGACAATTTGGACGTTAATAATTCTGGATAAAATAATTCTTGAACTTGTTTTATTGAATTATTATGTTATTGTCATCATCCTCATGTTATATTATGTTATCTTGACTTACGTGTATAGATGAACTTAGTATGATTATGACCGAGGATCATTCGGTATAATCATGGCTTGTTATAAATGATGTGATAAAAGTCCTCGGTGGCTGTAATGCGGTGATGGATAGTTTTTGGTATGATTATGACGGGGTGATTCGGTATATAGTCATGACCATTGATAATTTGATGAATATCCTTGGTCAGTAGTAGTGTGGGGTGATTCGATGATGTGGATTATTTATTAAAAAGTGAGTCAAAACTATAATGATGATGAAAAACCTTTTAAAACCTAAAAGATAGTAGACTTTATTCTCTACTTGACTCTTTTAATGGATTGCTTATTCCGCTGCAGTTAAACTTGTTGTCTATTGTATTTTATCAGTTTAACAATGTTGAAGGCTAATGATAAATTATTACGCATTATCTTAGACATAATATTTCTTCTTTTGGGCTAGTTGAGCTCACCCTTTCTTTCAACATTCATTAGGAAATGAGAACATATTTGGGACGAGTCGTGGAGCGGAGTAATGGTCCAGAGGATAGCATTAGTAGTCCTCACTATTATGTGAAATAGTGTGATAATAGTTGTAATGAGGACTCCTTTTGAGTTTGTATAATATCTAGTAGACAATATTGTATTCAAACTCACAGTTTATGTCGTATTGTACACGACAGTTATATTAGTAAGTTGTATTTGAATTTATGTACCATGTAAGTGGCGACCCAAGATGGGTGACGTATACCTAATTTGGGGGGCCACCGGTTAATATCGAGCTTAGGGATATGATCCTGGTGAGATGTGAGATAAGAACTAGGAGGGGAGAGACGGGGAATTACTTTGCTAGTATAACCTACCTAAATTTATTTGGTATTTAATTGGTCGGTCAGAGTGTAGGGATAATATTTGATATATTAATTAACTCTTTTGCTTCACAATTCCTTTCAGGTAATAAGAGTGTAGCTAGGTCTAGCGGAGAATAATGATGGAATAGAGCGGTGGTCATCATTTAGTAGTTATATTTGGTGAATCAACTAGGGTGAAGGCGAACCCAACGTTTGAAGAGTGTTTTGCCACTATCATACAAGATGTCTAATGACATACAACCTCGTGTCATCATAAGACAGGGTTGTGCTCATCCACTTGCTGAGTATATTTACGAGCACTACCTATATGATCTTGGTGTTTATTTGAAGTATAATTCTCAATTTGAGACAGTGGAGATAATGATAAATCAAGAGAAGACTCACCATTGGGAAGAATATGATAGTAATCTTCTCATTTTTTCTTTGGGGTCTATTGGGTAAACCGAGGATAATTACGTGGCCATATGATATCTATCACAACCTAGAAGCATGGCCTCCCATATACGAAGGTTTCCTTGAGCACTTCCCAAAGATTCTAATTTCTAAAAGCAGTTTTTGACTATACATTTATGTAAGGTGTCATTGTGACGTCATATCAAAGTTGGGATGAAAGTCACGGTTGGTATCAATGTAACGTCTTATCCAAGTCTTGGATAAGAGTAGTAGTTTTGAATGATATTTCTATCACTAATAAATTTCTTGGCGTATTCTTGAAGATTTCTAGCCTACCTAGGCGTGAAAAATCGAATTTTGTATTGACCCCAATACAAAACCCATTTCTTAAACCCTCAAATATTTCTTCAACTAAAATGAACAGTTTACGTGGTTTATGATGAAAGTCATAATAAAAGCATTGGACTAATGAAAATCATGGGTATACGTGGTATTAATAAGTTTTATGATGAGTTATGTGAAAACATGAAAGTTTCTTAGAAATCACAAAGAGTTGAAAATCAGATTTTGGTGAAAAACGTAACATGAAATTCAATTGACCATATCTCCTATTATATTTTGAATTTTTGTGTGTGGTCAAGTCCTAGAGTTAGATCTATGAGTTACCTAACTAATACAAGTGGAATTACTGGAAAAGGTGTTGTAAATTTTTGTGTGGACTGATTTTAGCAAAGGAGTGCAAAGCTGCAAAAATCGAAAAAGCTGCTGCCATGATTTTAGAGGGGCTGTTACGGCCACTTAAATTATGAGAAAAATTCTGGCCTTTTGGGACATGAAAGTATATGGTATAAAGTACCTCCTGTCCAAAAATGAGCTCATTCTGACTTAAAATGAGCAAGTTATGACTATTTCAATATTTAGGTTTTAAAATGAAAAAACGCTATAGCTGGAGTTCTATAACTCCAATGACCATGAAATTTAAGCTGGAAGCTCACGTTAACATGTGTAAGGTCCTGCCAAGATTTGGGAATTTTGGAGTTAAACTTGAGGTAGCTAATTTCTTAAGGAATTAATTAGAAATTGATTTGTGAAAAATAGTAAATGAATTTTAAAATTCCGAGAAAAATATATTTTCATTATGGGACTATATTATGCTAAAACCAGAAAAGAAATATTTTTGGGACTGATTTGATATTTTTCATTAAAATAGTTTAATTCTGAACATATGAGTTAAATATGTTATGTGAAGTAACAAAGTTGAAAATAGGATTTTATGGCTAGAGAATCCTATATAGAATATATGCATATTTTTTGATGAGAGATTTGATAATTGGTGATGATATCTTATGAGTATGGCATTTTGAATGATTAAATGCATTATATGGTAAAAGCGTAAACAATTGAGATAAATTGTTTATAAATTTAAGAAGTGATTAAAATATTGTTATAATATTAATGATATTAGATTATGAGATTATTAAGTGATTGATAACATGGGGATATTCTTGAATCTGGATAAATTATATTATAAATGTTTAATATTTATCCTTTATCTCATTTTGATTGATTCTTTATATCATAATCCTCATTGTTTATATTATGTTGAAAGTCATCGTGGCTCTGTAGTGCATAGATGGACTTGGTATGATTATGACTAGGATTATTCGGTATAATCATAACCAGTAATTGAATACACAATTATCTTTGGCCGTAGTGCATGGATAATTTTGGGTCGTGATACTAATGAATACACGATTATCTTTGGTAGTAGTGCATGGATAATTTGTGGTCGTGATACTAATGAATACACGATTATCTTTGGTAGTAGTGCATGGATAATTTGTGGTCGTGATACTAATGAATACACGATTATCTTTGTCGTAGTGCATGGATAATTTGTGGTCGTGATACTAATGAATACACGATTATCTTTGGTAGTAATGCATGGATAATTTGTGGTCGTGATACTAATGAATACACGATTATCTTTGGTCGTAGTGCATGGATAGTTCGTGGTCGTGATACTAATGAATATCCTTGGCCTGTAGTGCAGGGATGATTCGATGATATGGATTAATTATTGGTGAGAGTCGGCAATGAAATATTAATTCATGGATGTGGTAAAAGTCATCTTTGGTAGTAGTGCATTGATAGACTTGGTATGATTATGACCAAGGATTATTCGGTATAATCATGGTAGTAGAATGAAAACACGAATATCCTTGGCGATTGGTGCATGGATAATTCGTGGTCGTGATACTTTTAAGCTGCGTCTCAGCATTATTGGTTTTACAGTTGTATATCTTTGGCCTGTAGTGCAAAGATGAACTGTGAATAAATATCTTTGGCCGGATTGCAAAGATGAATTTAATGTTTTCAACGAAAAATGTATTCAAGGTATCCTCACCTCTTTATCATACAGTATCGTACCCTAATTTCGAGGCGAAATTCCATAAGGAAGGGAGATTGTGAGACCCCAGATTTTATCAATAAAGATTTAAATTTTGTCGAAATAATTTTTTAATATTATGGTGTGAATTTAAGATAATATTATAGTTGTGGGTAGTATTTATAAATTTTGCAAAGTATGCAAATTGTTATAAAATATTCGTTTGGTCGGGAATATTCTTTTTGTGGGGAATATTAAATGACGATGGCTCAATCATTAGTGGACCCCTAGCGGAAGTATTATCGTAGTTAAAAGCGACAAAATTATCTTTCTAGAAAAATAATGGCAGAGGTGTTACCGTTAAAAGCTGTTGAACTACCGGTAGTAAAAGTACGATGTCTGGCGTAGTTGTATAGTAGCACACGATATTGATTATTGATGCTTACGTGAGAAGTCACTCAGCTATGCTCAATTATTGCTACAGTAATTGCTCCATCATATCTCTTATATTATTGATTCAATTATTGTCACAGTATCATCTATATAATATGTTATAATATTAAATCAATAATTGAGGCGACAAGTAATAAATGATTAATAATTGTTGAAAGATTAAATATGTGTTGAATAAAAATAAAATGATTTGTGGTAATATTTATTCAATCCTTGATGTTTATAAAGAGTCGGATTATGAGACATTTGTGGTAAGTTTGATTATTTTATGGGGGCCCATATATATCATCATCTAAGAGTCTCTTTCGTCGTCGATAGTAATTACCTTTGTGAATAGTAATTATCTTCGTCGATAGTAATTACCTTCGTCGATAGTAATTACCTTTGTGAATAGTAATTACCTTCGTCGATAGTAATTACCTTTGTGAATAGTAATTATCTTCGTCGATAGTAATTACCTTCGTCGAATAGTAATTACCTTTGTGAATAGTAATTACCTTCATTAATAGTAATTACCTTTACAAAGGCGCCGAACCACTTGTCATTTCACATTACTGAGCGTCGAACCACTTGTCGTTTCACATTACGGCCAAACCACTTTTCTTTTCACATCACGATTCGTCAAGCCACTTGCCTTTTCATGGCGGTCTTAAGCTAGAAATCTTCTATAAATAGAGGCCTAGTGCTTCATTATTTTTCACGATTTCAACTTTGAAACTCAGAGAGAGAAACTATAGAGAAAGAAGAAAAGTATTACGCTACTTCATCTTGCGCCAATATTCAGTTCTTCTAAAGTAGGGAATATTATTTGTTGTACCCGTAAAGGGGTGTTATTCTTTCTTATTCATGAAGAGAAGCATTGTTATTCCATTGCTTATTATTACATTGGAATAACTTTGTATCGTGGTTTACCCTATACTTGGTGACATTCTTCTATTATTACTTGGAACATCCATGCATGTGTTTTACACCGGACACGGTTAAAATCTTTATTATTATTCATTGGAACATCCACATGCGTGTGTTTTACAGGACTGGTTAAAATCTTTATTATTACATTGGAACATCACATGCATGTGTTTTACACGGACTGGTTCATCTTTATCATTACATTGGAATATCCTATCGTGTGTTTTACGGATGCTGGTTCCATCTTTTTATTATTATTCGTTGGAACATCACCGCTCGATTGTGAATTTCACACACATTTGGTTCCGTTATTATTATTATTACATTGGAATAACTCATCATCTGCAATCGCATGCATGGTGATTTCTTTTGTTATTCCATTCTTTATTATACCCAGTTGGTTAAAACTTTGACTTCTATACTCCATGAAATTAGTAGAATATCCTGATATATTTGCGTTTCATCCGATATCTTTTCATGGAAATATTCTTACGATCATTCTTGAATTTTACTCTACAAAAGCAGTATCATTTTGACAATTTGACGTTAATAATTCTTGGATAAAATAATTCTTGAACTTGTTTTATTGAATTATTATGTCATTATCATCATCCTCATGTTATATTATGTTATCTTGACTACGTGTATAGATGAACTTAGTATGATTATGACCGAGGATCATTCGGTATAATCATGGCTTGTTATAAATGATGTGATAAAAGTCCTCGGTGGCCTGTAATGCAGTGATGGATAGTTTTTGGTATGATTATGACCAGGGGTGATTCGGTATAGTCATGACCATTGATAATTTGATGAATATCCTTGGCCGTGGTGTAGGGGTGATTAGATGATGTGGATTATTTATTAAAGCTGAGTCTCAGCTATAACAGTGATGAAAAACCTTTTAAAACCTAAAAGATAGTAGACTTTATTCTCTACTTGAATCTTTTAATGGATTGCTTATTCAAGCTATGATTAAACTTGTTGTCTATTGTATTTTATCAATTTAACATTGTTGAAAGATAATGATAAATTATTCTGCATTATCTTAGTCATAATATTTCTTACTGGGCTAGTTGAGCTCACCCTTTCTTTTTTGTTCTCTTGTGAAATGAGAACATATTTGAGACGAGTCGGGGAGCGGAGTAATGGTCCAGAGGATAGCATTAGTAGTCCTCACTATTCTGTGAAATAGTGTGATAATAGTTGTAATGAGCACTCCTTTTGAGTTTGTATAATATCTAGTAGACAATATTGTATTCAAACTCATAGTTTATGTCGTATTGTACATGACAGTTATATTAGTAAGTTGTATTTGAATTTATGTACCATGTAAGTGGCTACCCAAGATGGGTGACGTATACCTAATTTTGGGGGCGTCACATTCATTGTCAATTCCATACAAGTACTGAAACGAATGGTGATCAGTCATTCATACATGCAAAACAATCATAATAGAAATCCCATATGATATGTAAAACAGCCCCAGCAATCAAGCATGTAACTAAACTACATATTAAAATCCGTTAGAATCCCATAATGGAGTTTAGTTCATGACTGAACCAAAAGCCATTATGGGATTAAAGCTAAACATGATTAACAAGTAACCAATTGAAAGATGAAGGATAGAAACGATCAAACCCAATTACAGATTGTACACTAATATCAACGTTCAAATCCTTATATAAATCCAGCAAAATAATAATAATATTCCACAATGATAGAAAATCCCAAGAAGAATTGGAGAAGTAGACATTTAAGCTTCGTTCTACGTTGGAATCTTCCTTAACGTGTAAACCCTAGTTATGATATGAAAAATACATCCAAAATAATCAAAGATACGTCTGACACCAGTCAAATATCGTTTTAAATCAATTACAACCCTTTAAAATTGGAAATTAAAATAAATAGCTCAGCATCAGCAACCATTGCATGCGGCTGTGCGCTGCCCGATAGTAATCCTCGCGTGGGTGCGCGACTTGCGATGTCTTGTTACATTCCGGTAGAGTACTAAGTGGCGGGCGTGTGCCCTCAAGCCTATTCCATCGCTGGCTTCTGTAAATCGTACTACGGTTACGGTTACGGTTCTATCATGTCTGCTTGCCATCGCTACTTGTTCATTCTTTTCCTTCCTTCCTTCATTATCAGTCCCTTTGCTTCACTACATTCTCATGTCGTGCATCCGTCAGCCTCGAGCTATGCATCCAATAGCCTCTTGCCATCCAACACCACCAAAGTACGCCATTTCCTGCACTTTTAAGCCAAAGGAGTTCTCAGTATATGCAATGCAAAAAATCATGAAATGCAACTAAAATCATACTATAATGTACTTGAGTTGGGCATAATTCGCGTAAATTGATATTCAATAAGTAGGTGTAAAACTCACTTATCAAATACCCCCAAACTTGAACTATTGCTTGCCCTCAAGCAATGCATGCTAACTAACAATTAAAATGCAAAAGCACTACTATGCAGCTAAATTACAGTGCAGACTAGTCTCACATCAGTCCAACTTGAACAGAAATTTAGTCCAAAATGCCTCAGCGAATTATCCAGATTCAAGAATACAATTTCAAACTAAACGATGGTCATAACATCATACACTCAGGTAATTCATACATGCTATAAAGATGATGTGTGTGTGTAGTGTTCACCAAAACTTGATTCAAGCAAAGAATACATATGCTAAACTGCTCAAAACAGAAAATTATAGTCTAAATTAAGAATCATGTATACTTATGCAACGAAGACTGTTACAACATATTCAAACAAACTAAAGTTCAATAATGGGCTTAACTGCTTTATTGCTACTCACGACGGCGATTTTCGCTCTTTCCCGCGGTGTTTATTATTATTTTTCTTTTCATTTTTTTTTTCTCTTTTTTTCACATGACTGTGCAATGTCTTATATTCATTTTTTTCAATAATGGGCGTACTTACTCAAGTAGCCAGGGCCCCGAAATAAGACTAGCCACGTTACTGCTATTCATTTTTTTTATACATAGCATACCCATGTTTTCCTAAAGTTTGAATGTCAATATTTTTCAAGTCTACACGCATGTTCCACATATTTCTCTTTTTAAAACTACATTTTCTAACAAACAATGCAACACATAATTCTTATACCTGCAAGTGATTGTGAACACATCCGTGCAAACCGAAAGCATTCAAATAGCAACATGAATTTCATCGTGTAAAACATTATAAATACGTTCATGTTATCCAAACTATTCAAAAATCCTTCACAATTCACTATCATCATTGGCTAGGCAAGAAATTCCAAAAAGCAAGAACTTTGTGACACATGCAAACTAACTAAAATGAAAATTTTCTATCACATAAAATAATAACACAAAAACAACTAAACTAGTAAACTAAACATGCAAAATTTTAAACTGATCATGCAAAAACTAAACTACATGCTGCTATACTACTACCCCAATACCCCCAAACTTAAAGTATTCAATGCCCCATTGAATGAAGGTACAGGGTAAAAGAGAACTCCCCTAATGATCGGCTATACCACCCTCCTCAGGTGGTGAATCTGGTGGTGGATATGGCACTGCTATCACGAACTGAGGCCACTCTAGCATTGTTCCGTGCTGTGCAAAAGCTTCGGCCAAAGCCCTCGTGAGACCCGTAGTAAACGCTCCAAAATTGTCATAGATGGCATCAACTCGTCGCTCCAACCTTCGGAGTTGGTGATCACCATGAGGAGCATGTACTCGTGTCGACGAGCCCGCCTCATTTGTCTGGGAGGGCTGCTATGATGGCTTGGGGAATGTGGGCTGGAGGATAAATCCTCGTCCTCGTGGGTGCGGTGCGCCTCCCGCCCAATCCTCAAATTTCATAATTGTGTCATGAGTGATGTCCTGGCTTGGATATTGCATTTGTTTGTTGCCCCAATTGCATCCCTAATGAGTGCATAGCATGGCTACCACTAGGCATGTGGAATGCTCCCAGTGGTGCCTCCCCGCAGATATCGCAGCATATTCTGATGAATCAAATGACCCACGTCAATATACTTGCCTGTAATTATACCCCACAGAATTATAGCCCTTTCTGCCGTGATCTCTCATCTTGATGAGATGAAGGCGATAACAACACATATGAACAAATTCCGCCTTGGCATATCGATTAAGTGCGGTGCTTTGGGAATATGTGAAATTTGGTTCGTCTTGACTTTGTAAGTCCACCGTGCGTGCTCGCACGCATAATTCAGCAATAACAAGCTCCAAGTCTGTTTCCATATATGTCCTAGTGATCCAATTGGCAGCCCCTGTTGGCGGTGTCTTAGTGAGTCAGAAAATGGTTCTGATGGCGGGAGGTCTGTAGTCTATCTCGAACCCGCGAACCATAGAGATACTGCTCATGGTGACCTTGGCATTGGCATAAAACTCGTGGATTATGCTCATCAGAATGGGCGTGGGAGTGGTAGTCAGTCCACCCCAGCCTCTATCGTGAATTATGGCACACAATTGCCCATCCTGTCCTTCTGGTTTGAATCCCCGTTCTCTGACAAACGTCTTTGCCACAATTCTGTAATACTCCTGCTGGGCTTCCAAACACAGGAACTTGGTGTGGTCGACTATATCCTCCCCTTGACTGTCGGAGGAAGATGATGAGGAAGAAGATGACCGTGCTCTCTTTGGACCCATTTGCAGATGATTGAGAGAGAATGCAGATGAAATTCCTGAGAGTGAATGAGAGCTCGTGATGTGATATCCCTCAAACTTGTTTTTGCCAACCAAATCAGAAACCCTAGCTTTATATTGTGGATGAGAGCGTGGGTGTGAGCCTTGGACGTGGAGAGAATCATGGATATGTGATTGAGAGATGTACGACTTCAATTTATAACTGATAGAGAGAAGGAGACGTGTGTTATAGAAACTGAGGTGATTACACTACTGTTATGGTTTTAAATGGGAGTCCAAATGATCTCCATCATGTTTTTAAACTTAAAAATTTTTCCACGTCACGATGTCATGGCGGCGGCGCCGAGTATTCAAGGTGTTGTCTTGTGGTATACAGTGTGAATTTTATTACGATCAACTTGATGCTTGTGGACCTTGTGAGTTTATCTTTGCATAAGGCGTATGCTTGACCATGATCGATCGACTTCATACTCACGATGTTCAACTCCACTTTGCATATCAGTGATGTCTTCAATTGCAGAGACCTACATAGACATTAATGCACACTATTAAGATATGAATTAATGACCAAATAAAGTCTAACCTATTTCAAACATTCTCAATGCAAATTCTTCTACACCCGTAATCATGCAACACAAACAAACTATCCCAAATGAAATAAAAATGAGCTAACCAAATCAACCTAACTAAATGATGAAAAAGAAAATAGAGATAAAAATAATGGGTTGGATCCCATCAAGCGCTAAGTTATAGTCAATTAGCTTGACTGTCTCTAAATATCACTTCCAAGGAAGAGTTGAGGTGACTTTCTGCTTGTCCACCTCACCCCTCACATTAATGTTGCTTACTTTCGACAATGGCTTGACCTCCAATTCTGAATTTTCACCAAGGACACGACTCAACGGTTCATGCTTCACCAAACTCTGTACTTCATCATTTAGGCCTCGATCCACCAAATTAATCCTGAAACACTCTTCTTCATCTATTGTGAGCTTCGTGGCCTTGAAGACATTAAAGGTAACTTCCTGATCATGTACGCGCATTGTGAGTTCCCCTTTTTGCACGTCTATTGAAGCTCTGCCTGTGGCTAAGAATGGTCTCCCCAGTATGATAGGTATGCTTTTGTCTTCCTCATAGTCTAAGATGATGAAGTCAGCCGGGAAAATAAATTTGTCCACCTTTACCAACACATCTTCAATAATTCCTCGTGGATACGTGATGGATCTGTCAGCTAGCTGCAAAGATATGTTTGTCGGCCTTGGGGCCGACAATCCCAACTGATTGAATACTGACAAGGGCATCAAATTTATGCTTGCCCCAAGATCACATAAACATTTACTAAAGCTCATCTGTCCGATTGTGCACAGAATTGTGAAGCTTCCCGGATCCTTCAGCTTTGGAGGTAATTTCTGTTGTAGCATTGCACTGCACTCCTCAGTCAAGGCCACTGTCTCAAACTCATCTAGTCTTCTCTTCATTGACAATATACCCTTCATGAACTTTGCATAACTTGGCATTTGTTCCAATGTCTCAACAAAAGGTATGTTGATCTGCAGCTTTTTAAATACCTCCAAGAACTTGCTAAACTGTTTATCCTCCCTCTACTTATTCAAGCTCTGTGGATACGGTACTTGAGGTTGAATTGGTGGTACTGGACTCTTAATCTTTCCCTCTGAACCTGCTTTAACTTTCACTTCATGCTGCGACTTAGATTTTTCCAGATTTTCTTTATCTTCAGTCACCTGATCTGTCTCGCGCGGCCTCCTCAGTGTATTCATGCGCGGGCGCATGACTTGCAGTGTCTGCCAGATTTTTCCCAGATCTTAATGATATCGCTTGACACTGTTCCTTCCCGTCTCTTCGTGGATTTGTCTCTGTATTACTTGGCAAGGAACCTTGGGGCCTGTTGTTAAGCATGTTCGCCATTTGTCCCATCTGAGTCTCCAAATTCTTAATAGCCACTACTTGGCTTTTAATCATAACTTCCGTGTTTTCCATGTATTTCAACATCATCTCCTCTACTTCTGATTTCTTTTCTTGCTGAGGTGCAGCTGGAGTGTGATGTTGTTGTTGTTAAGAAAATCCTGGTGGCAATGGTGGTTTTAGTGTGAACTGTGGCTGAGTTGGTTGTGCCTGAAATTATTGAGTTGGGTGAAACTGATTCTGCTGATTCCCTTGGTTGTTAAACCAACTGAAGTTTGGATGATTTCTGTTGTTGGGGTGGTATGTGTTCTAAAATTGACCTTGTTCTTTTCTGTAATTGTTCACATACTGTACCGACTCCAAGCTAATGGCACATTGATCCGTGGAGTGTGACCCCGCACAAATCTCACAAATGAAGGCAACGGTTTTTACTTTGCTCTCTGCTATTGTGTCTATCTTCTTTGCCATAGCTGTCATCTTTGCCGACAACTGAGTAATAGAATCTACTTCCAACACACCTGCAACCTTGGGCTGTGGCATCCGAGATATAGGATTTTGAAAATCATTTGCAGACATAGTCTCAATAAGTGTATAGGCCTCATCATAGCTTTTTGCTCATAATGCCCCTCCTGTAGCTGCATCTACAATAGGTCTCGACTGCCATCCCAATCCATTGTAAAAGGTGTTGATCACCATCCAATCCAGCATACCGTGATGCGGACATTTCCTTAGCATCTCTTTGTATCTCTCCCATGCTTCATATAAGGACTCGCCCTGTTGTTGCTCAAACTAACATATAGTTGTCCTCATCTTTGCAGTCTTAGCCATTGGGAAGAACTTGGCTAAGAATTTCTGTGCTAAGTCCACCCAAGTAGTGATTGACCCTGACGGCAAAGAGTGTAGCCAACTTCTCGCCTTATCCCTCAATGAGAATGGGAACAACCTCAGTCTAATAGCATCCTCTGTCACACCGTTATATCGGAATGTATCACAAATCTCGATGAAACTCAACAGGTGTTCATTCGGATCATCCGTAGCAGCACCCCCAAACTGTACCGAATTATGCACCATCTGAATAGTGTCGGGTTTAATCTCAAAAGTATTGCATTTTGCTATCGGAATTCAGCGATGCTAGGCGTAGTCCAGTTTATATTTGGCATGGAATAATCTCTTAGAGCCTGATGCTCTTCTCTTTGCTCAATTCTCTGTTCTTCTGTCATCCTAACTGTAATACTTTCTAACTGAGCTTGCAAATTTCTCTGCACACTTGCTTTCCAACCTCTTCCATTTATGTTATCCTACACTGGTGTTAATTCGGAATTAGATGATCTCATGTGCACAAAAATCTACAAGTACCTGAAATCACAACAAAACAAAAAAATAGAAATGAGATAAGAATAGATATGTCTAAGTCATACAATATAGCTTAAAATTGATGATAATTATTAAAATTAAACGCCTTTCCCCGGCAACGGCGCCAAAAACTTGTTGCCTCTTTTTCAATTCTGATAAAAGAGCTCTAACTCATGCAAGCATACATGTGTCAACAAGTAATACAGAGAAATAAAGTATCGATCCCACAGAGAAAGTTGTCAAATTTAAACTACTATGCATCAATTAAATCACTATATTTATATGCTTAAACTAATGACTATATTGGTGAATTACTCTAATTGCAAATAACAACTAAAACAAGAATAATAATGAAATAAACCAAATCTGGAAATAATGGGATCCTAACTTCATTTAATACTTCATCTAATTACCACTATCATGCAAGAATTGTTCACATATCACAGGAAAGTAGGCAAGAGCACCAAGAGAGTCATAGCCATTTTTCAATTTACTATGACCTACTTACACAGCATCCATAATTGATAGACTCCATGTAATCAATAACATAACCAAAATCACTATATGTCTATGTGAAATTGCAATTACATTGAATTTAAGCACAAGCCCTTATTTTAACTCATACGGCGAAACAGTATGTCTATCTGGTTCACGAAATACACAAGCCATATAAAACAGCCCCATATACGTATGCTATCATGATTACAATCCATACTCGCATTTTCATTGTCAATTCCATACAAGTACTGAAACGAATGGTGATCAGTCATTCATACATGCAAAACAATCATAATAGAAATTCCCATATGATACATAAAACAGCCCCAGCAATCAAGCATGCAACTAAACTACATATTAAAATCCGTTAGAATCCCATAATGGAGTTTAGTTCATGACTGAACCAAAAGCCATTATGGGATTAAAGCTAAACATGATTAACAAGCAAGCAATTGAAAGATGAAGGATAGAAATGATCAAACCCAATTACAGATTGTACACCAATATCAACATTCAAATCCTTATATAAATCCAGCAAAACAATAATAATATTCCATAATGATAGAAAATCCCAAGAAGAATTGGAGAAGTAGGCGTTTAAGCTTCGTTCTATATTAAAATCTCCCTTCACGTGTAAACCCTAGTTACAATATTAAAAATACCTCCAAAATAATCAAAGATACGTCTGACACCAGTCAGATATCGTTTTAAATCAATTACAACCCTTTAAAATTGGAAATTAAAATAAACAGCTAAGCATCAGCAACCATCGCGCGCGGCTGCGCCTTACCCCATAGTAATCCTCGTGTGGTAGCCATGACTTGCGATGTCTTGTTACATCGTCCAACCGAGTACTCGCGCGGTAGCGCGTCCTCAATCTTTATTCAGTCGCATACGGCCCGCGGCTTCTGCGATCTGTACTACGGGTTACAGTTACGGTTATGTCATCTTTTTGTTCCATCGCTACTTGTTCATTCTTTTCCTTCCTTCCTTCATTATCAGTCCCTTTGCTTCACTACATTCTCATGTCGTGCATCCGTCAGTCTCGAGCCATGCATCCAATAGCCTCTTGCCATCCAATACCACCAAAGTACGCCATTTTCTGCACTTTTACGCCAAAGGAGTTCTCAGTACATGCAATGCAAAAAATCATGAAATGCAACTAAAAACATACTAGAATGTACTTGAGTTGGGCATAATTCGCATAAATTGATATCCAATAAATAGGTGTAAAACCCACTTATCAGGCCCTAGGTGGAGCGGTGCGCAGATAATGAGAGGCTCGCACGCGTGGTGGATGTCCCCTCGCTTCATTGGATGGTGCGGAAGGATTCTTTGGAAGGTTGGTCTTTGAGGTCTTTGGCAAATATCCTCTCCTCTGGGTGCGGTGGTGCCCTTCCAGATCGCATAGCGGCCTATGAGATGATGATCAATAATCGACATTGGCGGTAGGGTGACATCTTCTAAGTCCCACTGAACACCCACCCTTTTACAAAGACGGGTAATAAAAGATGGATGTGGGAGGCCTGCCATAACATTGCTCTTTATAGCCTTCTTGATGGACTCGTTGATCAATACCCCTACATCGACCTTTAAGCCCGTAATAATGGCATAGAGCAGAATTGCCCTTTCCCGAGTTACATCACTCAAATGAAGCGTAGGCATAATATTAGCACAGATAAACGAATACCAAGCTTTTTCGTAACAGCTAAGAACTTACTGGGGGAATGAGGTCCTTTCCCAATGAAATTCATTAGTCTTCCACACCGTCCTAGGCTTGCACAGTTTATTAATAATTTCTTTAGTGTTGTAACTCTGAAGCCCAACTTCTCGATAATCATGGCCGTCATAGTTGGGAGTCCCATAGACTACATTGATAGTCCGACTGTCGAATTGGATGAGTTTTCCCCTCACTAGAACAGCCGGAGGGCCATCAGCAATGGCGTTGGCGTAGAACTCCTTCACTACCCTGACAACGGCTGATTATGGCGGCTTGGTAAAATGCACCCATTTCTTGGTGACAATGATTGCCATCATCTGCCCATCCAATTTGTCATCAGGCCTAAGCCCTCGCTCAGGCACCAGACTACGAGATAAAAAATTCTGAGTGTAGCGCTTATAGGCATCTTCTGATGGAAATTTCACAGGATCCCAAGGCATAACAGGGGTTCTGGAAGAGGATGGAGGAGGGGGACCAATACTGGTTCGAGGACGTTTAGAAGCCATAATTAATTTGCAAAAATAATCTAAAAGGCACACTCTGTAAGTAATTTTTCTATGCAAGCCAAGAGTATAACAAAACACCGTACCTTGTTTGGCTTTTAAAGAGGGAATGCATGAACGGAGGCAACGGTCAGCAGTGCAATTGAAAGGATGGTTGGGCGCCCAAACGATAAGAAATGGTCGACGATTAGTTGTCTAACGGTTCTGGGGAGAGGAGACGGCGTCGCTTGGAGAGGAAAATGGGCAAGGAGCAACTGATATTAGAGGAGAGAGAAGAATTAACCTTGCAATTTAAGAAACACCTCATTTAAACAACTAAGACACGCTGATGGCGCTGTGGCGCGAGGTCAAACCCACTCTGGCATTGAGGCACAAATCTCAGTGTGGTACTCGGCGCTGTGGTGCGAGTTTGCAGTGTGTGTCGAATAGGCCTTGGCGCTGCGGCGCCGAGTATGGTGCAGGGGCGCGAGTTTTACAATGTGTACTTCTTTGGAAGGGCGTTGCGGCGCAAAGAGTTCCTTTATAGCTGGCGTCGAGGTGCCAGTTTATAGAATCCCCCCTCTGTGCCCGGTGCTGCAGCGTGAATGTGGCATTGCAGCGCGAATAACAGCATAAAACTTGGCGCCGCATCGCGGAGTGGTAATTTCTCATTCTGAATTAGGCAATCCTTAGGTGATTGGGCAAAGGCTTCAATTCTAGGACAAGGGGTTCGATGATCGATGGCTAAGCCTTGGAAGTTGACGCCTCTTCATCATTTAAAGACTCAAAATATCATTGGAATTATTTGGATCTTTGGGGTTCATCTAGCCACTTGGCACATTCCACATGTGTAGGATCTTCCGTAGTACTGGCCCCTGTCAATAGAGCTTCTAAGGGATTCGTAGTGCAGGTTTCTGAGAACACTTCCCTCACTGAATTATCAATCGCACTAATCTGGAAGCAGTCCTCAAAAGTATTCGGATATTTCATCGATTTAAAGACATTGAAGGTTACTTCTTGATCCTGAACCCTCATTGTTAACTCCCTTTTTTGTACATCAATTAGGGTCCTCCCCGTAGCCAAGAATGGCATGTCCAATATTATAGGGACTTCCCTGCCTTCTTCAAAATCTAGGAAAATAAAGTCAGCTGGGAATATGAACTTGTCAACCTTGACAAGCACATCCTCTACTATCCCTTTCGGGTACGTAAGAGATCTATCAGCCAATTATAACGTGACACTTGTAGGTTTTGCTTCATTTAGGACCAGCTTCTTATATATAGATAGAGGCATCAAGTTGATGCTAGCCCCTAAATCACACAATTCCTTGCCAATCAATTGGTCCCCGATAGTGCAAGGAATTGTGAAGCTTCTAGGATCTTTTAGCTACGGTGGAAGCTTATTTTGTAGGATGGCACTGCAGTCCTCTGTCAACACCACTGTTTCATAATCCCCCATTTTCCACTTCTTAGATAAAATGTCCTTCATAAACTTGACATAACTTCGCATTCCCTCCAATGCCTCCGCAAATGGGATGTTTATGTGAAGCCTCTTGAACACTTCCAGGAATTTAAAAAACTGCTTGTCCAACTTCTATTTCTGCAAACGATGGGGGAAAGGCAACTGAGGGAGAGGAGGGTTGACTTTATTCATTAGAGGAGATGGTGTTGGAGGGCTATCTTGAGTACTTTCCTCACCCCCAGATTTCTCATTATTCTGCTCCACTGCAGGTTCCTTTTGAATAACTTCATCTTCCACTGGAGAACTCTCTCCACCTTGATCATTAGTAGTCCGCCCACTTCTGAGTGTCACTGCTTTGCATTGTTCTTTGCCTTCCCGTTTCCGGTTGCTATCAGTGTCACTAGGTAATGTGCCTTTTGGATGACTGTTTAAAGCAATGGCCAATTGTCCCATCTGTACTTCAAGATTCTGAATGGAGGCTTCATGATTGTTAATCCTGGTTTCATTCTGGGCAATATACCTCAACAAGAGATCTTCCAAGCTAGGCTTCCTCTCCTGTTGAGGTGGTGGATGGTGGAACTGATTTTGAGAGTTCTACGGTTGTGGATTGTACTGATTCTGAGATTGAAAACCTGGAGGGTTAGAGAAATTCGGTCTGGTGGATGAAGGTTGTGCTTGATGGTTGTTGTTGTTGTTGTTTCCCCAAGAGAAGTTGGGATGATTTCTCAAACCCGGGTGGTAATGAGTGGGAAGATTAGCATTTTGTTGTCGCCGTAGTTGGAAACAAATTGAACTGAATCAGGGCTTGTTGCACATTGATCAGTAGGGTGGCTTCCTTGACATAATTCACACTGGACTATGACACTTTGCACATTCTGAACTGCTGATGGTCCCATGGTGTCTAGCCGTTTCGTTAGCGCAACAACTTGAGCCGCTAATGATGTGAACGAGTCAACCTCATATACCCTTGTTGCTCTTTTGGGGGCTTGCCTATCATCCGGCCATTGATAATTATTGGCCGCCATTGTTTGCACTAGTTCATACCCTGTTGTGTGATGTTTAGCCATGAAGGCCCCTCCAGACGCGGCATCAATACTCGAACGAGTTGATCCGGATAGCCCATTATAAAAGGTCTGGATAGGAAGCCATTCTGGCAAACCATGGTGAGGGCATTTCCTTAGAAGATCCTTGAATCGCTCCCATAAGTCGTACAAGGATTCTGATTCAAACTGGATAAAAGAAGTGATATCCTGAGCCTGGCTGTTTTGGCGAGCAGAAAAAACTTTTCCATGAACTTCTGTGCCAAGTCAGCCCATGTGGTGATGGAGCCTGATGGTAATGAATGAAACCAGCTCTTGGCTTTGTCCCTTAAGGTAAATGGAAACAACCGGAGTCTGATGGCATCGTCAAACACTCCGTTACATTTAAATGTGTCACAGATCTTTACAAAATTGATTAAGTGATCATTGGGATCATCATTCGGTAGTCCCCCAAACTGAATATTGGTGCACATTTAAATAGTGCCCGGCTTGATCTCGAAATTATTAGCTTGGATAGCGGGCATGAGAATGCTAGCCTGGAGATCGTCGATATGAGGCATAACATACTCCCTCAAAGATTTCTGAAGTTCTTCAGCCATTTTGATAGGAGCAGGTATGTCCTCGAATTTTTTCCTCCGTAGTCGTCTGAATGTTCTATCAACCTCGGGATCGAGAGGTATTATATTTCATCCCTTCCGCGGTGACATAAACAATGAAGACTACCTGAAAAGAGAGTTAAACAGATGAATCGGTTTAAAGTAAGATCGTAATGACTAAGTTTTAATATTGAAAAACAATTAATTCTAAGTCCTCGGCAATGGCGCCAAAAACTTGTTGGCCGATTTCGCTATTGATAAATCGCGTGCAAGCATACGCGGTTCATAAGTAATATATGAAAGTTGAGTGTCGAACCCACGAGGACAAACTCTTAAGAGAAAACAAATACTAAGGTAAAGTCGCTACTTATCTTATCTAAACAAGTGAAACAAAGTGGTTGGTTAAGCTATGTGATTAAAAATATAAGAATAAGAGAAGTAGTTGTGCTAGGAAGTCAAGATAGGATTACAACTACCCTAATGCATCGTCTAATCTCCTAACTCTCCAAATTACAAATAAATCAAGGAATGGTCAACCGAGAACAGTAAATACGCATAAGCTTCTGTCGAAGGTCAAATGCACATCCCTAGCCAGATAAATCACCATATGTCTATTGCTGAAAATAACTAGGCCAAGGTCATTAAGCTAAGTCTCAAGACCACACAAGGCAAATAGGGATATGTCTATCCTATTAGCAGTTTATGCACACATTCTATTGGCATGGTCATAACAGGTGTTGTTGTATTTAAAGATAGATAATAACATCAATTTGTCAATTTCCATTATTATCAATACCAATTTCTCTGTCAAGAAATTAGTCATAAAATATGAAATACAACAACCCATTCCAAAATGATTCATTATATAAAATAGGAGAGAAAGTTAATTAAGCTAAACAAAAGGTTACATTGCAATCCTAAAAATGGAGTTAGTTCATATCTATGGTACTAACATACATTTTCAATACATTCAACATTATCAGTAATACACAAATAAATGGGAGATTTGGAATAAGAAAACCCCTGTTTGAAGTGTTCTTCCTCCAAATCTTCTCTTCTTCGCTTAGTAAGCTCTTGAGATTCTACATGGGATCTGATAAATCTTCTTCCTTTCAAAACAGCTTCCTTCCCTTCTAAAAATTAAGACTGTGATAACTATTCTAGTCTAAGCTAACTTGTCTCTGATTTCTATCGCGGGCGGCTAGAAATTAAGTATCTCCCCCTCTTCTCTCTCTTTAGGTCATTTAAAGCCCTTTCTTTGTCTAGACACAAAGAAGCTCACATTTGTAAGCATCAAGCATTAGAGTAGCAAGTGGCATTGCGGTGCCACGTAGGGTTTCAAAAGACCAGAGGTCGCACTACGGCGTGACTCCATAAGAAGGGATCGTGACTGCTGACTTTGACGAAGAATGGTATTTGGTATTACATGTACAAATGGTGTTGTGGTGCCAAAAATGGCGCTGGGGCGCCTTTTTCCAGTGTGTTCCAATGTGGAGCGGCGCTGCGGCACGGCTCTTTATGCACTCCTTGGCACTGCGGCACCGAATTCCAGTGTGTCCCTACATACTATGGCGCTGCGGCGCGGTCTCTTAAGCTAACTTTGGCGCTGCGAGGCCACTATAGTAAAAATGCCCCTTAAGCTCTGTAAAGCCCTGCATGATAGAACTTAGACAAAATAATAATAAAATATAAATAAAAACTAACTAAATGACTAAAAACAGGCAACAACTTAAGCCACAAAGGATCTGATTCATAGGTATAAATCTCACTCATTAGGTCGCTAATAGTATTGGTCGATGTTAGGCTTTTTTCTTGTAGTGAGTGAGATCAAGGATAAATTTTAAAGATTTATAATTCAATTTATCCAGAATTCATGAATGTCCAAATTGTCAACATGATAACTGCTTTGTGGAGTAAAAATTCAAGAATAATATTCATGTATCAAAAATAATTTGGACAGAAAAGAAATCAATTTTTAGCGTGAATAGTACCCGAGTGAATAGTATCTCGTGAATAGTACTTCATGAATAGTACCCCATGAATAGTACTGTATGTTTGAATAGTACCATATGTATGAATAATGTCATATAATGAATAGTACCCATTAATAATACTCCGGCATGAAAAGCTTAAAATTTAACAATAATGTTTAGAAAAATATTTATGTGAAACGATACTAGATGAAGTGCAAATTTCAAAGATATTCTACTAATTTCAAGGAGTATAGAAGTAATACTTATCAAAATAAGTGTAGAATTAGGAATATGAAACAAAATAATATTACTTATATACTACAGAGTATGGAAGAAAATATTATTTCTTACGAATATTGAACAAAAATAATATCTCTTACCTTAAAAGGAGAGTACTTCTGACTGGTATAGCGGAGATATTCTTGAAGAAAACTTGTATTATTTTCTACACTCAAAGCTTCCTTAAACTCAAAAGAAATACACTCAATATTATAGAAAAAGAATTCTCTGATTCTGGTGTGATATTCATTTCTAAACTAAGCATCCTATTTATAGGAGAATGGTAGGGTACTATTTAGGAAATAATCACGGACTGCACAGTAGGAAGTTCACGGGCGCAGAATCAAATTTTTTTTATTTTCACTATGTTGCACTATGCAGACACTATGCAGTATTATGCAAACACTATGCAGTACTATGGAATACTATGCAAACACTATACAGTAAAATAAAATATAATATATTCTATTTATAAAAAGTATTCTATTTTATTACTATTATAATAATAATAAAATAAAAACTGAGATAACTTTCTATCGACGATTTTGAAAAATGAGTAACTGGGGGTCCATGTAATAAGCCAAATTTATAATAAATACTTCCTAAAAAACCCCTCTAATATTTATCTCAATTCAATTGGCTTCACTAAACACATTTTTAATAACATTTATTCATCATTAATATTATAACTCGCAATATTAACAACCAGATCATTTTCAGAAAAGATGGGGCTTTCCAATAAGGACTTCTTCTTATTGGCGCGTAATTAGATGACCAAACCCCTTTCCTCGGCAGAACTTTCTAGACATTGTCAATAATAAAAATAATAATATGAATAATTATGTCATCTCATTTATTAATTTAATAATATAAAATATTATGCAGATGATACTATGACAATAATTGAACAATAATATAAGATAATATGCATCAACTACTGTTGCAATAATTGAATAAAACTGAGTGACTTCTCATGTAAGCATCAATAATCAAAGATATTGTACAATACCGTATATTATTGTGCAACCACACGTATTACTGTACTTTTATCACCGGGTATTTCAACAGTTAACAATAAAAGTCTTGCTGTTATTTTTATAAAAATATTATTTTTGTCACTTTCTATATCCGACAGTAATTTTGTTGTGGGGTCCACCAATGATTGTGTCGTCGTACGAATATTCCTTGATAAAATGAATATTCCCCGACCAAACGAATATTTTATGACAACTTGCATATTTTGCAAAATTTATAAATATTACCCACAACTATAACATTATATCAAATGCACACATTATTATTCAAACAGATATTTAGAGAAAATTAAATCTTTATTCATAAAAGTTGGGGTCTTACAACGATCACCCGATCTGCTTCTGTTTTGAGAACGGCTCCGAAGCCTGCTCTCGATCTGCCTAGAGTCATCCAGACGATGTGTCCTGGACTGTCTGTCTAGCGATCTCCCCGCCTTTGGCTCCGGATGTAGATGGAGGCAACATCCTCTCCTTCTACCATATGAACCATCTGTTTAGCAATTAAGGTTGTAAAATGAGCAAACAGTTTGGGCTCGATTCGTACTCGCTCGACTAAAAGTTCGATTCGAGTAAATTTTAAAGTTTGATAAATTACTCGAACCTTCTAGAATTATAATTTTTCATTGATACTCGGATCATATTCGTTCGAAATGTTCAAACTGCTCGGGCTCGATTCGGAATCGTGCTGGATTCGGTAGCTAAATGAGCCTCAATCAAACCTTATTTTATACTCAATAAATTTTGCAAACTAAATCTGAGCAACTCAATACTCAGATCGACTCGATTCGTTTACACCCTTATTGGCAATTTCCTCCTTCTGCAGTAGTAAGGCTTTCAACGCATCATCTGTCTCCTGTGCCTTCTTTGTCAGGGCCAATATCCTGTCATGATGATCATCACGAGGCCGTGTTCGGGACGGTGTGTCCTATACACGCCCTTTATTTTTTGTTTCCTTACTGGCCGTTGAGAACAGTCGCCGCCTAACAACCTCCCAATCATCAACTTTTGGCCCCGGATGGTAATTGTTTGGCCGAGCACGCCCTAGATACTTTTGGATGGTCCCAACCTATCTTTGATGAACCCTGTAGGATGGGAGGATCCTCCCGTCGTGGACTGCCCAAAACTCGAGATTATCTTGTTATTCACCATAATTCTAACCGAGAGAACTATTGTTGTGATTGAAAAATAACAACACTAGAAAAGCCCTCCTCTTCTAGCGCCAATGTTAATGCCAAGATCCGTACACGTGCTCCAATTACTAAATCGCGTTCAATCCTGCACAGAAACGGGTGAACACCAAAAGCTTGACGGCTTGGGCCGTCGGGTGATAGCTCTGGTGTGAAAATAAGTACATGCTAAATAAGGTTAACAATGGAGGCTAAATGCTCTAGACCTTCACAGAGTCTTTCCCTATATTGGATTAGGGTTCCTCATTAGGTATAACTCCTTAATGAGATTGTATAAGATCTCCTAAAAAGAAGGGAGTTGGATCAAATCCTAACACCTCCTTCTGAATTTAAAAACCAAATATAATTAAGAATCCATGATTCCCTAAAAATACTCCAACTACCAAAACAAAATCCTACATGGGTTAGAATAACCTCACATGGACCTTAGCCCACCCTATAATCTTGGGCCCAAATAATCATAGCCCAACAAGTACGATCTCGAATCGAGCCCGATCAGTTTGAACATTTTGAACGAATATGATCCAAGTATCAAAAGAAAATTATAATTTGAGGAGATTCGAGTAATTTATCAAACTTTAAAATGTACTTATATTTGAATCATTTATATTTCGAGTCGAGTTCGCATCGAACTTTTAGTCGAACGAGTACGAATCAAACCCAAACTATTTGCTCATTTTACGACCTTAATTAAAAGTCTCTTTTAACATTTATCTAATTAATATTGGGTTAAAAATCCTACATTTGATACATTTAGCAAGAAATTAACCTATTACATGTAATATATGTTTGAATGATCTCTGCACACTTATCAAGAGCTAATTTTAAGTAGTATACGTTCACATAGTATTAGAATTAAGATCTTTTTTCATTCATGTGACTTAACAGTGCACATTTAAGTAATTGTTTAGTATTCGACGTCATCACCTACGACGGTATATGAGTTTATTACGTTAAAATTTTGAATTAAAAACTCATTATATAATCTTGACAAATTTATCCATTTTTCGCCAATTCACTAAGTTTTATGATAACATCGAGAACTAAGTAATTAAGTTCTATTTATATAGTGAAATCTTGCATTCTAATTCATATTTGACTGTTTCAGGGCATGCATATGGACAAAGGAGTGGAACCCCACTAAAGAACCACTTGTTTAGTTAAAAATAAAAGAGTTGGTAGCTAAGACTATAAATGAAACAAATAATTTGGGTTCGACTCATAAAATTACAAGTGAGACTCAGATTCGTTAATAATATCCAAATCTGAGTATAAGAAATAGTTTAAATAAAAATATGAATAGAATCTGAACAATGTAATACTCGACTCGTTTAAAATTCAAACTACTCAAATTCTCAATCGTGATTCGATACATACTCAATTGATACATATTTGATTAGATAATCGATATATTCTCTTATAATAGATACAAAATTAAATCAAATTAAAATAATTAAATATTTTTATTTTATTTTATTTTTAATTTTAATTATAATTTTATATTTGTAAAGTGTAATAATAAAAATATTTTATCATTTCGAAGTAAAATAATTTTTAGGATTGGATCACACACACTCACACGACAGCAAAGAATCGTCACAGAAATTTATGTGGTTTTCCAAATTCGGGTACGTCTACGGGAGCGGAGATGTGACGCCCCCAAAATAGGTATACATCACCTATTCTGAGTTGTCAATACATAATGCGAAACAACTACAACTTTATTATTACAAACAGTAAAGCGTGAGTTTGAATACAAATATTATCATCTGAGACAATATCTATACTCAAATAAATCCTCATCACATTTATTGATACATTATTTTACAAAATGGTGAGGACTACTAAACAATTCTTTCTAAAACCTTCATTCCATACCCTAAGCTACGTACTTTCATTATATTCTCGCCTCTTGAGAAGAAAAATGGAACAAAAAGGAAAAGGGTGAGCTCAACTAGCCCGGTAAAGAATATTATGACTAAGATAATATACAACAAATTACCGTTAGTCTTCAACAGGGAAAAATCTAATAGAATACAATAGACAACAAATTTTAAATCAATATTCTTGGTGAAAATAATAATTCATTAGAAGAGTTAAGTAGAGAATGCAAACGACTATCTTCTATGTATGAATTTAAAAGTTCATAAATCTATCTTTTATCCTTGTAACATCAATCAATATACATCCGGAATCAAATATTCATCTTTGCACCTCTGGGCCAAAGATATTCATCGATTTAAGTCGTGTTCATCTAAACGCTTTTCATCATCTTTGCACTACTGACCAAAGATATTCTTCAGAAATCATTCATCTTTGCACTACTGGGCCAAAGATATTCAATAATATCATCATTTAAGGCGAGGATGATGAAAAATTTTTAAAAAAGCGAATCCGATTGAAACAAAATGTGAGGATTAAGGATTAAGGATTAGTACTTTGTTTTATCCATGTTCAAAAATACCTCAAAAATAATCATAGTGGTGTAAAATTCAAGAATGATCAAAACATGGATACAATCAAAGCTAGTATCCGAATAGATATTTTGGACAAAAAGAAGAAATTTTTTATTTTTAAATTGAATAGTCTTGAGTATCGTGAATAGTAACGTGAAGACACCAAAAAATAGAAATTTCCCAAAAAAAACATCTTCACGCTTCATGAATAGTACTCGTGAATAGTAACTCGTGAATCGTGAATAGTAACTCATGAATAGTAACTCATGAATAAGTAACCCGACATGAAAAAGTTCCAAATTTGATAAAAGTTTCAACCAATATTTCAGCATAATGATATTGAAGAAATAATATCATTTGAGAAGAAAATAACATCCCTTACCTCGAAAGATTAGTACTCAAAGTATACTCAAAATACTCACAAGAATACGCTCGATAATATAGAGAGAGAAAACTTCAGTTTTTGGTGTGATTTTCAATTCTAACCTAAGCACCCTATTTATAGGAAATTGCTTAGAACACCAAAGCAGAAAATTTAATAAATTAATAATATAATTATATAAATTTCCTATGCATGCCTAGAATCTGATTTCACCATCAAACACACATACGCATTCTAGAAAAAGTAAGAAAAAACATTTTTCTAATTTTAAATATTTTAAACTTCCAAAAATCATTTTTATTTTGAACTTCAATAATTCATAATAAATAGCTCTTTCATCAGAAAATTGAATATCGCGAATTTTTATAGGAAATTCAATTCTCTACAACTTTGAGAAGAAATTTTTCCAAATTCCAAATAAAAATTAATAGAAATCCACAAAGACAGGCGATTTTACGGTTTATAATCAAATTTGATTCGATAAATGGGGTCCCATGAGCATGTTTAACATGTTTTAAACATTTATTCCAACAAAAATACTCTTCCTCCTCGTATACTCATATATCCCACATTCGTTGTAAAAATATCACCATTATTATATTATTAAAATATAATAATATATTTAAATGAATTATTTTATCGAGAAAAAGATAAAATTTCAATTTTCAACAATTGTCACATTAAAATTTTCTCCATCTATATCCACATAAAATCAATATTTTCCTCATCATATGAATCAATAATTAATTATTCACAAATAATATTACAGAATCCTGATATTAATGAACCGGCAGGTTCAGGAAGAGGGGCTTTCGATAAAATTTCTCTCTTCTTTGGTAGCATGATTAGGTGACCAAACCTCTCCTTAGGCGAACTTTCTAGACATTGCCAATAATGTTATCTAATAATATTATTCGAGATAATATGAATTATTAGCCGATAATGAAAAATTGTGTAATGACAATTATTAAAACAACAAACAATATAAAATATCAATATGACAATTATTAAATCAATAAAATCTTTGATAATTATTCTGTAACCATTATTGAGTAGTGCCTTCTTACGTAAGAATCAATAATTGGTGCAATCACCGGTGTCTCTTTTGTGTTTTAACCATTAGAGTATTTTAAAAAGATATACTTGAATAACAACTTCTGTTGTTATTTTTAAACAACTTATATTTGTCGTTTTCTTCATCCAATCGCTTTTAGTTATGGGGCCCACACATGGGCTGCGGCCGTAAATACGAATATTCTCCGACGATCTGAATATTCCACGACCAAACGAATATTCCCAAACAACAATGAATATTTTATAACCACTTGCTTATTTTGAAGTATTTGCGTATTTTACCCTTAACTATCCATATTAATCAAATCAACCCTTACTATTTCAAAATAATAAATAGAAAATTAAATTTCATTAATAATAAGTTGGGGTCTTACAACCTCCCTCCTTATCAAATTTCGTCCTCGAAATTGGCGTACGTACTGGTGTTTGAAAAGGTGAGGATACCTCGCTTTCATTTCCGTTTCAATTCCGGTCATTTCCTCTATAGCATGATTCCTCCACAAAACTTTAACTTGTGGTATGACCTTTCTTGGCGTGGGACATGCTCCTTCTATCTAAGATCTTGGCGGTACCTCCTCATACGTTAAGTCTTGGCTATCTCGTCCGGTTCTAACTTCAATAGCGTGGTTTAGGGTCTTTCACATATTCTGAAGTATGGATATGTGAAACACATTATGAACACGAGACATACTCGGAGGTATGCGCGAGTCTATAGGCTACATTTCCTACTCGGTCAAGAATTTGAAATGGGCCGATAAATCGTGGATTGAGCTTTCCTCTCTTCCCAAATCTTGTAACTCCCCTTCCATGGAGCAACTTCGCAACAATACATGATCCCTACACTAAATTCCCGTCCTTTCGATGAAGATCCGCATAACTCTTTTGTCGATCTTGTGCTGGTTTGTATCGTTGTCGAATCATTTGGATCTTTTCCGTAGTTATACGTACTAACTCGGGTCCTAACAATGTTGCTTCACCCACCTCGTCCCAACATCTTTGGAAGCGACACTTTCGTCCATATAATGCTTCAAATGGAGCCACACTATACTTGCACGATAAGCTGTTGTTGTAGGAGAATTCTACCGATGGTAAATACTTATCCCAAGCGCCCTTGAAGTACAGGACACGAGTCTTAATAAATCTTCAAGAGTTTGAATAGTCCTTTCGATTGTCGTGGTTTGAGGATGGTATACGCCCAATAAATAAATCCGTGCCCATAGCTTTTTGCAAGCTAACCCAAAATCTTGAAGTGAATCTTGGGTCACGATCCGAAACTATGGATACGGGCATGCCATGCAACCTCATAATCTCATTCACGTCATACTAGCAAGGCGTTCAAGTGAATAAGTCTCCGTGTCGGCAAGAAATGAAAGCGAGACTTGGTTAATCTATCAACAATAACCCAAATAGCATTGATGCCACGAGAAGCCGTAGGAAGACCCGTAACCAAATCCATGGTAATGTGTTCCCACTTCCATTTCGAGAATCTCAAGTGGTTGCAAGCGGACCCTTAGGTACTAGATGCTCGCCTTTACACGTTGACAAGTTAAACACATTGAGATAAACTTTGCAATCTCTCTCTTCATATTGTTCCACCAAAATGTATGTGAAGATCACGATACATTTTAGTACTTCGAGGATGGATTGCAAATGGTGTATTGTGTGCCTCCATCATAATCTTGTACTTCAAATCAGTCGTTAAGAACACAAAGTCTAGAGTGGACTCAAGTATTCCTTCTTCATCAATTCTCGCTTAGGAATAGCTCCTTCTTGTACTTTCTTCTTCATACGCATCGGCTCAAGATTCGGTGACTTGAGCAACCTTAACTTTCTATTAAAGTTGGCTCTGTCGTATACTTGACATCATCGCTTTTCGTTCGCATATGATCTTCTACTCAGCGCGTCATTACCACGTTCGCTTTTTCGGGATGGTATTGAATAGTGTGGTCGTAGTCTTTCAATAGCTCGAGCCAACATCATTTGTAGCGTGTTGAGATCTTTTGAGTGAAGAAATATTTAAGGCTTTTATGGTGCGAATATATCTCCACTTTCTCCCCATATAGATAGTGCCTCCATATCTTTAAGCTTAAAAGCATTCATGCTAACTCTAGATCATGAGTAGGATAATTCCTCTCATACTCTTTAAGTTGTCATGAGGCATATAGGCTATGACTTTCCCACGTTGCATGAGAACACATCCTAACCCTTTGCACGAAGCATATTTGTGAGATAACAAATCCATCCGAACCGGATGGTATTGTTAGAACAGTCTTAGAAATAAGTCTCCTCTTAAGCTCTTGGAAACTTTTCTCGCATTCTTCGCTCCAGCGTATTTTGTATCCTTAGGAGTTAGTTGAGTTAATGGAGTAGCGATTCGAGAAAACCCTTCCACGAATCTCCAATAATAACCATGATTAAGCCCAAAAAGCTCGTACTTGATCGCAGACTTGGTTGCTTCCAACTTTGTATTGCTTCAATCTTGCCGGATCAGCAGATACTCCATGTTTCGACAATTGCGTGCCCAAGGAATGCTACTTCCTCAAGCGAACTCGCATTTCTTTAATTTGGCATATAGTTTGTTTTCACGAAGCCTTTTGAGTACCGGCTTCAAATGGTGCTCATGATCTTCACGACTTTTGGAATATATAAGGATGTCATCAATAAAACAACAACAAAATGATCAAATATTCCTTGAATACTCGGTTCATATATCCATGAAAGCCGCGAGGAGCATTAGTCGATCCGAAAGACATGACTAAGAATTCATAAAGCCCGTCTGCCAGGAGTTCTAAAGGCGGTCTTTGGAATATCCTCGATTCTAATCTTGGTGATGATATCCGAGCGAAGATCGATTTTGAAAAGAATTGTGCCCTACTTGCAATTTGGTCAAACAAGTCATCAATACGAGGTAGAGGATACCTATTCTTGATGGTGACATGGTTCAATTCCGATAGTCAATCTGAAAGTCGCATACTCCGTCTTTCTTCTTTACAAATAAAGCAGGAGCACCCCAAGGAGATGTACTAGGGCGAATGAAACCGATGTCCAACAATTCACGTAGTTGGACCTTTAACTCTGAAGTTCAATAGGAGCCATTCGATATGGGGTTTTAGAAATGGGGCTTTGTACCATGTTCAAGATCAATAAAGAATTCAACTTCACGTTACGGGGTAGGCCAAGGGAAGTTCTTGAAATCGTCGGGAAAGTCAATAACAACAAGAATATTATTCAAATTTGGCGTGTCTTTATTCAAATCCATAACATGGGCTAAGAAAGCTTGACATCCGTTTTTCAATAAGCGAATAGCTTTATGATTAGATATGGCGGTGATTGATTTTAATGGTTTAGTTGCTTGAATTAAATACAACGGGTTAGTTAGGAATATGAAAACTAACAACCTTACGAAAACAATCAATTTTGGCATGATGAGTAGTTAACCAATCAATCCCTAAAATCACATCAAAAGCAAGTATCTTTAAAGAGATAAGGTCAGCAGGTAAGGTGATGGTGCCAACTTGAATCAAACAAGATTTATAAGCGGTGGATGTGATGAAAGTTTCTCTAGCGGAGTTTCCACGAGATAGGTCAAAGTCTAATTTCTCCGAGTCAAGTTTAAGCGTTGAGCACATGCGGGAGAGATAAATGAATGGGTAGCACCGTATCAAGTAAGGTAT
Organism: Panax quinquefolius; assembly: GCA_020205615.1. Classification (NCBI taxonomy): domain Eukaryota; kingdom Viridiplantae; phylum Streptophyta; class Magnoliopsida; order Apiales; family Araliaceae; genus Panax; species Panax quinquefolius. The sequence continues at coordinate 64,471,507 of CM035159.1, forward strand.
AAACTTCGCAAGAATTTATAAATAGCTTACCGTGATCACCTCGTTTGGGTTCCTCGCATTATGACCGATCACAACAAACGCTCTTCCGGAATCGTTGACTTTGACTTTTACGGGACGATCTTTTGAGTCACCATCCCCATTGAACTAGGTTTCGCATTCTTGTACAATCTCTCGGCGATATGTCCTTCCTTTCCACAATTATAGCATACCTTGAAGCTGTTGTGGGCGGTTTAGATTGATATATCCCTCTTTTCGCATTTGTAGCATATATGGGTGGTGGTTCTCCTCCCTTAGAACCGATTCTTTTAAGACTTTGTCGTCTTCACATGGTCGTTGTTAAATCTCTCTCTTTTTAAAATCTCTCTCGACTCTCTTCTTCTATTTTCATGGCCATGATTACCACCGGAGTGGTTACCATTTTTGTCGTCTATTTCTTTCTTATTTGGTTATCATTATTACATTGCGCAATCTATCTCCGTACGATCACGGTTATGGTCCCTCGGTTGACCGTACTCGTTATCTCGCTCTAATAATTGAGCCACATTTACAACATCTGAATAGAGAGAAAATTTATGAGAAATGAGATATTGTCGTATCTTAGGGTTTCAAACCTCTCAAAAACATCCGCGTCATCGTTCCTCATTCTCCACCAAATGAGGTCTGAAACTGGATAACTCTGCAAACTTTGCCTCGTCTTTGAGACACCGTCGTGTTGTTTTGTTCTAATCGATGAACTCCACTTCCTTCATATAACGAACACTTTCGAGAAAGTATTTGTCATTAAATAATTCTGAAATGTCTCCCGAGACATCTTTGAGTCTGCAATTTGGATGGGTATGCTTCACTGAGACTCCCACCGGTGATCGCCTCGCCACGGAACATAAAGGTGGCGAATGGAACCTTCATTCTCATGCATCCCAAGACATCGAATATCTTGGTAATTTGCTTGACCCATATTTCGCCGTGATCGGATCTGGCTTTCCCTTAAATTCGGTGGTCCCAACTCTTTGAAGCTGCTTGTTTTGTGACAACCCGTGAATTGCTATCATTTCCTCCTCTGTATTTTGAACACGAGTCTCCCAAATGCGATTTTGCATGAACTTCAAAAAGCTTCTAAACATCCCTCGTTCATCATCTGCTTTCGGTGGTGTTGTTCACGGGAGGAACATTGCCGACTGTTACAGACGTTCTCCTCGTTGGTGAGTACAAAGCGTCTCCACGGTCTCATTTCCATTGTTAATATTCTCGATCGACATTCTCAAATCTTTGTCATAAAACAAGGGTTAATTAAGGAAATCAATATATCACATAATATCCTTATATACTGACCAACTAAAAAAATAAGCTTAGGTAGGACACACTAGCGAAGAATTTACTCGTCTCTCCCTCCTAGTTCTATTCCCCGATCTCGCTTGGAGATCATATCCTAAGCTCGATACCAGCTGTGGCGCCCCCAAAATAGGTATACATCACCTATTACGAGTTGTCAATACATGATGCGAAACAACTACAACTTTATTATTACAACAGTAAAACTGTGAGTTTGAATACAAATATTATCTTCTAGACAATATCTATACTCAAATAAATCCTCAACACATTTATTGATACATTATTTTACAAAAATGGTGAGGACTACTAAACAATTCTTTCTAAAACCTTCATTCCATACCCCAGGCTGCGTACTCGCTTTATATTCTCGCCTCACGAGAAGAAAATGGAACAAAAAGGAAAAGGGTGAGCTCAACTAGCCCGGTAAAGAATATTATGACTAAGATAATATACAACAAATTACCGTTAGTCTTCAACAGGGAAAAATCTAATAGAATCTGATAGACAACAAATTTTAAATCAATATTCGCAGTGAAATAATAATTCATTAGAAGAGTTAAGTAGAGAATGCAAACTACTATCTTCTATGTATGAATTTAAAAGTTCATCGTCTATCTTTTATCCTATAACATTAATCAATATACATACGGAATCAAATATTCATCTTTGCACTACTGGGCCAAAGATATTCATCGATTTGGTCATGTTCATCTAAACGCCTATTCATCTTTGCACTCTGAAAGATATATTGAAAAGAAATCATTCATCTTTGCACTACGGGCCAAAGATATTCAATAATATCATCATTTAAGGCGAGGATGATGAAAATATTTTAAAAAAGCGAATCCGGTGAAACAAAATGACAAGGATTAAGGATTAAGGATTAGTACTTTTGTTTTATCCATGTTCAAAAATACCTCAAAAATAATCATAGTGGTGTAAAATTCAAGAATGATCAAAACATGGATACAATCAAAGCTAGTATCCGAGAATAGATATTTTGGACAAAAAGAAGAAATTTTATTTTTAAATTGAATAGTCTTAGTATCGTGAATAGTGCAGTATCGTGAATAGTAACTCAACACTAAAAGATAGAAATTTCCAAAAAAAAACATCTTCACGCTTCATTAATAGTACTCGTGAATAGTAACTCGTGAATAGTAACTTCGTGAATAGTAACTCATGAATAGTAACTCGTGAATAGTAACTCGTGAATATATAACCCGACATGAAAAAGTTCCAAATTTGATAAAAAGTTTCAACCAATATTTCAAACATAATGATATTGAAGAAATAATATCATTTGAGAAGAAAATAACATCCTTTACCTCGAAAGATTATTACTTTAATTTGGAATACGAGATATAGTCTTTGAAGGAACTTGCACCGTCTAACAATACTCAAAGTATACTCAAAATACTCACAAGAATAAACTCGATAATATAGAGAGACAAAACTTGATTTTACGGTGTGATTTTCAATTCTAACCTAAGCACCTATTTATAGGAAATTGCTTAGAACACCAAAGCGAAAATTTAATAAATTAATAATATAATTATATAAATTTCCTCGCATGCCTAGAATCTGATTTCAGCCATCAAACACATGCCACATTCTAGAAAAAAAGTAAGAAAACGTTTTTCTAATTTTAAATATTTTAAACTTCCAAAATCAATTATTTCGGACTTGAACTTCAATAATTCATAATAAATAGCCCTTTCATCAGAAAATTCGAATCTCGCATGAGTTTTTATAGAAAATTCAATTCTCTACAACTTTACGGAAGAAAGTTTTCCAAATTCCAAATAGAAATTGACCGAAATCCATAAAGCGGGCAATTTTCTGGTATAATCAAATTTCGATCGATAAATGGGGTCCACCGACATGTTTAACATGTTTTAAACATTTATTGCAACAAAAATACTCTTTCTCCTCGTATACTCATATATCCCACATTCGTTGTAAAAATATCACCATTATTATATTATTAAAATATAATAATATATTTAAATGAATTATTTTATTAGAAAAAGATAAAATTTCAATTTTCAACAATTGTCACATTAAAAATTTTCTCCATCTATATCCACATAAAATCAATATTTTCCTCATCATATGAATCAATAATTAATTATTCACAAATAATATTACTGAGAATCACAATATTGACAACGAGGCGAGTTCTGGGAAAGGGGGCTTTCAATAAAAATTTCTCTCTTCTTGCGCAATTAGGTGACCAAACCTCTCCTTAGACAGAACTTTCTAGACATTGCCAATAATGTTATCTAATAATATTATTCAGATAATATGAATTATTGCCCGATAATGAAAAATCTTGTGTAATGACAATTATTAAAACAACAAAGAATATAAAATATCAACGCAAAGCAATTATTAAATCAATAAAATCTTTGAGCGATTAATTATCGTAACCATTATTGAGTAGTGCCTTCATACGTAAGAATCAATAATTGGTGCAATCTGCAGTATCTTCTTGTGTTTTAACCATAGAGTATTTTAACGATATTAATGGTAACAACTACGTTGTTATTTTTAAACAACTTATATTTGTCGTTTTCTTCATCCAATCGCTTTTCAGTTATGGGGCCCACACATGGTTTGCTTGGCGTAAATACGAATATTCCAAACGATGCGAATATTCCACGACCAAACGAATATTCCCCGACAACAATGAATATTTTATAACCACTTGCTTATTTTGAAGTATTTGCGTATTTTACCCTTAACTATCCACATTAATCAAATCAACCCTTACTATTTCAAAATAATAAATAGAGAAAATTAAATTTCATTAATAATAATTGGGGTCTTACAGGAGAGATGTGTTTTTATTTATGATCTGAGTACATAGGATTTTTACAAACCTTCGCTCCAACCCAAACAGTTAAAACTGCGATGGGTCAATACCTTGCTCCACTCTACTTCGCTCGACACTAGTCTTTTTAAGAACTTCTCAATACCTCTTATACACACTATATAAGCCACAAGTTCTAACAATAATAAATTTAATTTATAATTATATATATTATAAAGGTGCTTACATTTAATTTAAGATAAAAAACATTGTTTATAATTTATATAGTAAAATCTTGCATTCTAATTCATATTTGACTGTTTCAGGGCATGCATATGGACAAAGGAGTGGAACACCACTAAGAACCAGTTGTTGAGTTAAAAATAAAAGAGTTGGTAGCCGATGGAAGGTTCCAACATAAATAAATAAATGTTTTTGATCACTTATGGGATCACTATATAAAGCGTAACTTTGTACTATGTAAATCCATTCACAACAAAAAGTACTCTTTATATTACATTTGGAGAGTTTCGGCAAACTTAATTGAGTAGTAAAAAAAATGGCCACATTTTGGCCTCCACTCTGTATGCCTTGGCAATATGTGTTTTTGCAACTAGTGTAGCTTAAGCAATTACCACCACCTTATTTATGATTATGCATCACCACCACTACCACCACCACCTTATGCTTACAAGTCACCAACCCCACCACCATATTACCACAATCTACCTCCCTACGCATACAAATCTCCACCACCACCACAATCTCGATATGTTTATAAATCTCCACCACCACCTCGATACGTCTATAAATCTCCACCACCACTGTTAACGCCAAGATCTCTTGTCACGTCCCAATCACGTAAAACGTCCTGATCCTGCAACGTAAACACAATAAACACCACAAGCTTGACGGCGGTTCCGTCGGGGGATAGCTCAGGCGTGAGAGTCAGTATATGAGTTCACAAGGTTTATCGAAAACGGAGGCTATATCGCCTAGTGTATAGAGATAAAGAGAAAATGATAATTCTCTGTATGTATGTGATTATGAATGATGAAGTGTATGAGAACGTACCTCTTGGTGAAGACTTCCTTGCTAAGTTATACCCTCTTTGCCTGAATTACTGTGCCATCCACTAGTACCTGACACATCCCCCTTTATCTGATGGATCCTGCCGACTGCATGTAGTTTATCCACTGCCTTTGGTCACTGTTACTACCGCCGACCGATTATGATCCCATCCACATTAATGCATGGCAGGTTATTTAGTCAACCGACATGCTTTTTCATCATTACAAGTCAAAGATGTAGATATTAAAATGTCTAAAGGATTGATCCACTGACCCGACCCGGTCTTATAGTTTGAAATGAAAATAATATGATGACTGGGCTTAATGACTTTCATAGTTCAAATAATAAAGGCCCAATAGAATAATTAAAAGAATAAGCCCAATACACCCGGCCCAAAGAGATAAAATATCATGACCCAACATTGCCCCCTAGTTTTTTGTTGAACAGAATGTTTAATAAAAACTATAAACAATCCATGATATTTTACTGAGAATCAATAAATAACAAGATGTAATTAAAAACGTATCCATTTATCGCTCACGAAATGAAAGAAAAGGAATTTAAGGGCCCAAATCAGAAAGGCTCTATCCATTAAATACCCGGACCCGAAACCGGACGCTTCCCATTCAAATTCCAAATTATTACTAACATTTAATGCACCCGTCTTGAACACCGTGTAACCGTCAGTATAAAAAGACAACTTTACCAAATTTGACAGTTTTACCTGTTCATTTGAAATTCGAGCGCCTTCTAAACTTTCTGATCTCTCTCTCTGCAAATCGTCACAAATGGCTTCCCACAACCCTGAACGGAGTTCCCCCATACTTGTAACACCCATTACTGTGGTTCCACCAAACCCTAATCTTCATGAGGGGATTTCAAGCACGAATCCCAAACAGAAAACCCAAAAATCCCCTCCGAATACTACAGAGTACTGAGCGATTCTCGATGCCAACACTCCTTCTATCATAACCGAAATTTGAACTAAAGAGGGTTCGAACTCGGTTCCACATTCCGGATACCCATGCGCCGTGGTACCCCCCTGCTCGGTGAGAAGATGTATCAACTATCAAGGATGGACTACCGTCCGGTGACTTCTTTTGGAGAAGGGGTTCGTTTTCCCCTTCACGTCTTTATAGTGACCCTACTGGGGTTTTTGGGTGTGGGATTTTCACAACTGGTGCCAAACTCCTACATCCACATTCTGGCATTCGTGGCCTTCTGTCATGAATTGGGCGTCGAGCCCTCCCTGGACTTCTTCTTCACTGTATACAAGATAGTACAATCCAGGGAGAAGGGGTTCAAGGCCCTCAAAGAAGCATTCTCAAGTCCGAGAAAAATTCGATAGACGTTCGTTGGTGAACACCCCTTCGAGCAATAGGGGATGGCACGAGAAATGGTTTTTCGTCAAAGGCCCTGAGATTTCTTCTTTACCGAATCGGGCAAACGGATTAAAAAAATATCACGACTTTGGAGACGTTTTCAAGAAGCGGAAGTGGAAATGATGGAGCTATTTGATAACTTCAGAAGGAAGAAGTGGAAATACGGACTCTCTCTCAAGCGAGGCATGGTTATATGACCATAAGTGTAAGTACCGGCTTATTTCATATATGTATATTTTTTGAAAATATTCTATGATATATAATTTTAACATAGAATTGTTTGATTTATGCAGTATCTTTGATCAGACCGAGCTCCTTAGAAATAAAGGAGTTCGAAGATTTTTTGTCTGGGAAGTCTTCGGAAGCAATTGAGGCTACACCAACCGAAGCTACCCCCGAAGTAGATCCAACACCAGAAATTCATACGGATGAATTTCAAACAGAAGAAACAGAGGCCGAAGAGGTTCTCATACCAGAAGAGACCCTTCACCTCGGCGTAAGAGGAGAGCTACCAGAAAACCTGTGTCACCCCTCAGTAACTCCTCCCGAACCCTTTTGTAAATGTAACCAACCTCCAAAACCATTCCTCGATCAAAGCGGTTTACTTGATCGTCTCCGATCAAGAAATATACTTAGGATCAAAAATTAAAAACAAAATAACCCCCTTAATCGCCGAAGAGCTCGGGGTTCCTCGGTCTTCATTCATTTCCACCTTCGTGCCCCCCTCAGAGAAATACAGATAGAAGAGGACGGTGACCAGGACGAAGGGATTCCGACGTTATCCAGGAAGAGGAAACGTACCCCTGATAGCCATCCAAGTTCCGCCTCTGTTTCAACACCCAAAGAACCCACTCCAAACAAATCCCCCGTAACTGAAACTATTCATGCAGACCCTATACCTCCCGAACAGCCCATTCTCTCTCCTGAAAGGCCGAGACCCTCTCCCGAACGGCCCGGTCCTTCAGGTCAAAGTTATCATGCCGAGGCTGTGGGATCTCCGACCCTGTGGCCCAGGTTCAATGCCAACTTTCCTTTTGACCTCTTCGGAGCTTTCGTTCGGCACACTGACGACCACCGGTTCAGTGATCATACGGACGGAAATCTTCTCGACGAAGGAATGAGTTATTTGGCCAAGGTAAATAACAATCACTTCTTCCTCTACATCTCTATTTTCCTTTGATCATTTTAGACGTTTGACTTGAATATTTTGAAAATGTGCAGGCTAATGCTGTCTTCGGACGACTGCGTCCGAGACACATAAATGGAGAGGCCGAGGAAGATTTCATGCGACAAGAGATAAATATGCTGAAATCGACCTTGGACCGAGAAAGAGCCGGTCGTGAAGATGCTTTTCATACCATCAACGGTCTTCAGATAGAATTGGATCGGGCTAAGATGGATTTGAAGACATCTGATGACGAATTAAAGGCCACAAGGGATGGGTTGGCTGCGTCCGAAGCCAGCCAACAAACTCTAACCAACCTGAATGCTGGTTTGGTTGAAGAGAACTTACTCCTGAAGGCGAAAAATGAGGAGTTTTCTTCAGCCAATCGAAGCTTAGTCCTACAACTTGGTGAAGCTGAGACGAGGATTCAAGATGAAGCCCGAAGGCATAAGGCCAAGCGTCACAAGCTCCGCCATAAAATAAAGGACCTTGAGGGACGAGGCCCTGTTCTGACTGAAGAGCTCCGGAAGCAGATTCAGGCAGAGTATAGGGACTCGGATGAACTTAATGTTGAGATCATGAAGGTTTATTCGGAGGGATACGAGGACTGTCGGGAACGAGGAAAAGAAAAGCTATCAATACCTTTCAATTTGGACTCGGATTGCTCAATTTATGATGATGAAGGCGGTCTAATATATATCATGTTTTTGGTTTTATGTAAATATTTAACTACTTTAAACTTTTCACATTCATGTAATTAATTTATAATTGACTTAAATGAAATGAGTATTTTATGTTTATTGAAAAATCTTTAACTGTCTTGATTATGACTTTTGTTCCGATCAGTTTCTTGTCAATAATTTAGTATCAATAAGCTGAACTAATGAATTAGATATGGCATATATCAGTTGAATTATGCAATGAAGTGAATTGAATTTTACGGACAGGATTCAACTTAAGTGAACTAAATAAACCGATCTCAACACTTAAACAAAATAAATAACTTATACTCGTGATGCATCAAGAGTGAGATCATCATACGCAACGTTAATTTGGACGACAAATAGATAAGAACCAAGATATAAGGATTAATAGTGACCATTGACTTACCACCCTGATAAGATCAATATAGGACCAAAAGGACCTGGGGCTACCATCGAATGGCCAGCGAGTCCTACCATACCTCCTTACACCATAGTGACCATCTGGACAATAGGACCAAATGACCATTGACTTACCACCCAGATAAGATCAATATAGACCAAAAAAGGACTGGGCTACCATCGAATGGCCAATGAGGTCCTACCATACCTCCTTACACCATAGTGACCATCTGGACAAATAGGACCAAATGACCATCGACTTACCACCCAGATAAGATCAATATAGGACCAAAAAAGGACTGGGGCTACCATCGAATGGCCAATGAGTCCTACCATACCTCCTTACACCATAGTGACCATCGGACAAATAGGACGGTGACCATGACCATCGACTTACCACCCAGATAAGATCAATATAGGACCAAAAGGACCTGGGGCTACCATCGAATGGCCAGCGAGTCCTACCATACCTCCTTACACCATAGTGACCATCGGACAAATAGGACCAGTGATAATTTGTGGAAAAGTGATCTTTTATTAATATCAAACAATTGTGTACAGACTTCCGATAAACTGACTTAATCTTCATTGAAAATACTTCCGAAGCCTGCCAGCATGCCAAGTATTCTTGATCTCGGAACCATCAAGTGCCTTTAATCGATAAGTACCTGGCTTTGGTACTTCGATTACTTCATATGGCCCTTCCCAATTCGGCATTAGCTTTCCCGTGTTTTGAGGTGTAGAAGCTTCGGCTTCTCTAAGAACGAAGTCTCCCACTTCGAATCTACGAAGTTTGACGCCTTTGTTATAATGTTTGGCTACCCTTCGTTGATAAGCAGCCAATTTGATTAAAGCTTCCTCTCTGATTTCGTCTAACAGGTCCAAGTTAGCTTTCAGTCCTTCATCGTTGTAGATTTCTTTGAATCGACTTACCAAGACTTGGAGATCCGATTTCGATCGGGACTAAGGCATCGCACCTATAGCCAATCTAAGGGCTTAATCCCCGTAGTAGTCCTTGGTGTAGTTCGGATGCCCACAAAGACGCTCAAAGCAATTCTTTCCGCCATCTCCCTTAGCTTCATCCAATCTACGCTTGATTCCGATTCAAAGCAGTTGTTCTCGTTGGTTACCTCAACTTGCCCATTCGACCGTGGATGAGCCACGAAGTCTTCTTTGTCTTTGAATCCCAAATCGCTCAAAAATTCTTCAAATTTTGAACCTCACGAATCAAGCGCCCATTGTCCGATATCAATACCTTAGGGATCCCGGCGAAACACCACAGACTCCTTTATAAACTTTAAGCACTCTGCTACATATATAATCAAGTGGTTTTTGCCTCTACCCACTTAGTCATATAATCAATAAAGAACTATGATTTAAGCTAACCTCGACCTTTAGCTTTAGGTAACTGTCCCAATATATCCCCCCCGCATAAATGAAGGGTATAGGAGATAGAATCGAGTATAACTCTTCCGGTGGTCGATAATGGGACCGGACTATCGAAATTGGCATTTTCGTGATTTCTTGACGCATCTGTAGCTTCTTTGAAAATTGTTTACCAATAGTAACCTTGTCGAAGTACTTTATGTGCCAAAGACTTGGCGACCATATGATCACCGCAAATCCCTTCATGAACTTCCCAAGAGCATACCTGGCGGACGGAGCCAAACATTTCAATAATGGTGAGGAAAATGCCAATCGATAGAGATCCTCGTCAATAAGACTAAAATTAGTACTCTTGTACTTGATCTTCTTTTGCTAGCATTTGATCCAGAAGGAAGGACGCCATCCGCCAAATACTCAATGTAGGGGTCATCCAACGGTTGTTGTTGGTCGACACATCACGACTTCATCTTTGAACACTCTACCGTTGTAAAATTTCCAAATACACCGATCCATGAAAGACATCTCGCAGATCAGTAGTGGCTAGTTTCGACAATGCATCTAAGAAGAGAATTGTTGCCGCTCTATACTCAAACTCGCATGACGGCGAAAAATTGAAGTTGGTTTTTCTTAATTACCGATATTTGATCATTCGGGTTCCACGAGCTTCATAATCTCCCGACAGCTGTTTAACGACCAACTGAGAATCACTATAGATAATTAACTGTTGGACTTCGAGACTCTTTGCTAATCGGACACCTGCTAACACCGCTTCGTACTCAGCTTCATTGTTCGTTGCTTTAAACCCGAATCTGATGGCCTGCTGGACTTTGAATCCTTCTGGACTTATTAAAATAATTCCTGCTCCACTAACAGTCATCGTAGAGGATCCATCTGCATACAAACGTCACGCCTTCCGACCTCGCCGAAGAACCGCCTTCGCTTTCGATCAAGATTGACTTCCAGTAACTCAGATCCGCCGGTGAACGAGCATTCTACCATAAAGTCAGCCAGGGCTTGGGCTTTGATGGCAGTTCGGGGATGATACTCGATAAAAAACTGGGATAACTCCATAGTCCATGCTGCTAGTCTGCCCGAGACCTCTGGTTTGCCCATCACCTTCTTCAATGGCTGATCCGTGTAGATGACCAGGAGTCGACCTTGAAAATACTGCCGAAGCTTTCTACTGGCAATTATTAAAGCAAAGGCAAATTTCTCAATGTTTGGATACGGTTTCAAAGATCTCGTGGGACGTGGTCGACGTAATAGACCGGATGTCGCTTCCCATCGATCTCCCAAACCAAAAGCGCTTCCAATCGCTAAAGAACTTGCTTGAAGATACAAATATAAAGTCTCTCATTGGGACAAGGCTTTACCAATAAAGGAGCCAAGATGACACGTTTTATACCTTGGAAAGCGTCTTCACACTCGGAAGTCCACTGGAACGTCTTCGCATTCTTCGGTCCTTTTAATGTGTCAAAGAAAGGAAGACATCTCTCTGCAGATTTGGTGACGAACCTCCTTAAAGCCGCAATCCTACCAGTCAGACGCTGAATTTCTTTGAATGACTGAGGAGTCTTCATGTCAAGGATGGCCTGGATCTTCTCTGGATTGGCCTCGATGCCCCTTTGACTGACCAGATAACCCGAAACTTTCCAAAGACCAAGGCCGAAAGTACATTTGGTCAAGTTAAGGTTTTAATTGACGATAACGAATAGTTTGAAAGCACTCCTCCAGATCGTCCAAATGCTTCTGAATCTGCATACTCTTCACGATCATGTCATCTACATAAACCTCCATGTTCCTCCCCAGCTGCCTATCGAATATGAAGTTCATCATCCTTTGATAGGTAGCTCCAGCATTAATGAGGCCAAAAGTCATTTTTTTGTATGCATACACCGAACGGTGTGTAATAATATTGTTTTCGGAATGTCTTCTTTGCACATGGATATTTGATGATAACACGAAAAAGCATCCATAAAACTTAGTAATGCATCTTTGTAAGACCCCGAATTTTATGAAATAAAAGTATTCAATTTTTCTATTCAAGAATTGGTTAAATTGATAAAAGTTAAAGTTAAGGGTGATATATGAAAATTTTTTTCAAAATAAGCAAGGGGTATAAAGTATTCATTATTATTTGGGAATATTCGTTTGGTCGTGGAATATTCTTTCCGTTTGGGAATATTAAATGACCAGTAGCAACCCATGTGTGGGCCCCATAACGGAAAAGCGA